>CM028367.1:1684290-2286657 GCA_016624345.1 Platycodon grandiflorus
TCAATACAAAACTCAACCTCTCGATCAGGAGGCATAGCATACTCAGTGGAAAACACATCAGGAAATTCACAAACAACTGGAACTTCCTCTAACTTTGGCGTAGCTATACTTTTGTCAACCACACAAGCTAGATATCCCGCACAACCCCGAGATAGCAACTTTCGAGCTCTCAAAGCAGAAATAACATTTATTTGCACATTATCACCAACAAACATAAACTCAGGTATACCAGGCATAAAAAATGTAACTTTCTTGCTATGACAATCTACTATAGCACGATAAGCACATAACCAATCCATACCAAGTATCACATTAAAATCACGTATTGGCAATACTACCAAATCAGCATGTAAAGTGTGATCACCAATAAGTATGTCACAAGCTCGATAGACATCCGACGCTATCATATGTTCTCCCAATGGAGTAGACACCTCAAGCATATATGGCAAAAACTGAGGTAACACACATAAATTGTGCACATAATGAGATAAAACATATGAATGAGATGACCCTGGATCTATAAGCACTCGTGCCTTACTACCGAAAATAAAAAGACTACCTCTTATCACAAACGTCGACTCAGGCACTCCTCGCTAATCGAGTGCAAATACACGACCCTATACTTTAGGCCTACCATCACTATCTCTCTTGGCACCGTTAGACTGCTGACTAGAGGCTCTCGGCTGACCACCTTTCAACTTAGGACAGTCTCTTTTCATATGTCCCATCTCCCCACACTGAAAACATTGACCAGCTTTATATCTCGACTTAAACTGATAACTATCTTCAGAATGCCCTAGTCTCAAACAATAATTACATGTCACTGGAGTATTTCGCTACCCTGGAGTAGCCGAAACATTAGGACCTCGCCCACTAGCCTGTTGCCTTGTTTGCCCTTCGACTGAGATCTATTCTGATTACCTCCACGATTTTGGTTGCTGAAATTACCCCTGTTACCTCTATTACCTCCAGCTTGTCCTCGCCCAACTGATTGCGAAGACTGCTGAAAAATTACTTACACTCATTCTTCCTTTGTGCTCCTCGATATCGCCCTCTATCGCATATGCACGATCCACCACACTGCGATAATCAGTAAGCTGAAGTGACAGCAATTGCTTCCTATACTCTGTCTTTAAACCTTTCACAAACTTCTGAGTCTTTCTCACCTCATCCGGAACTAAATAAGTACAATATCGGGCCAACTCAGTGAACTTCACTGAATACTGCGCCACCGACATATTCCATTGCTCGAGATCATAGAATTCCCTTTCTCTTTTGTCACGTACCACTGTTGGAACATATTGAGCCTTAAACTCCTTCAAGAAGTTAGGCCAACTAGACTGTATCCCTTGCAAATTCCCGCTCTCCTGCAATACCTGCCACCAGTGCTCCGCTCCACCCTCTAGCTTGAACACTGCTAATACCACTTTCTCGTCATCAGTACATCCCAAAGCTGTAAATATTTTAATAATATGTTCGACCCATAACTCCGCCTTTGTAGTATCAGGCTCTCCAACACACTTTCTCAGTTTCATCTTCGAGAATTTCTCAAGTACTGCAGTATTGTTTCTCTATCGTACTTTCGGTTGTGGTACTACAATTTTTGTCTGCGGTGCCACTACTTCAGGTTATGGTGCAGCTCCTACATCAATTCTTTAAGACATTTGATCCATCCTCTCCATCATTCTGTTGTACATAATCATTAACATCTCGTTATGATTTTGATTTTGTTTAGGAAGTACATTCTGTGGGCGATCAACATTTTCATCACCTTGTTCACTTCCCCTAGCACACCTGACTCAACACGTTTAGTCTTAACCATCTTAACAACCTACATACAACACTCGACGTTAAAAACTCAACAATAACCACACCCACCTAGGCCAAGGAACCTATCCTGGCGAAAGCAAAAGCATTGCTCTGATACCAACTGTGATGCCTCGACCCGAATTTCTATACAAAATTCCAAGTCAGATTGTCAAAACAACAAAACAAAACTTAGCATAAAATGTAAACACCCGATTTAAAAATAATAAACAAGTCTTCGGCGATACTACTTGTAATACTCTAACCCAACTTCTTTCCTGGTTCGTTTGTAATCTCTCGATATTGACCTTAAAACCCTCGGAGAGTGAGGTGTCATGCTTGTTAAGCGTGACGTGTTGGGTCGAGAGTCGCATTTGACGCGCGTTTAACTCATGGTTAGTTGTACCCTATTTTCGTATTTGTTCGAGACCATTCTCGACATCGATTAGCATTTGTATACATCGTATAACCTTTATGATCATTTGACCTTATGTTAGTTGAGACTCCCTTATGATTGACAAGCATGTCGATCTTGTCGTTAAGTCGTATGCCGAGTTAATTTGAGTGTTGTTGCGCGTGTGTTAACTTCGTGTATAGTTAAGACTTGGGTTCTCTATCATTCGTGTACCATTTTGAGACGATTCGGTTGAGTTTTAGGTGTGTCTTGACTTGGTTTGAGGTTGGGATCACCTTAGAATCATTTGGGAACACTTAGAGAACATTTTGAACACTTTTGGGAAAACCCAGCGCGCCTTAGCGCACCATAGCCGCGCCCTAGCGCGCAAGTTGTCTGAAGTTTGCACAAATTAGACCAATATTCAGCCAGAGGCCGTGTCCTAGCGTGCCAACCTGTGCCTTAGCGCGCTTCCTGTACACCCTAGCGCGATCCACCTTCCAACTTTGACGAATTTTTAAGTTTGTTGACATTTTGACCCATTTTGTGTGGTTCTCCTTGTGACACGCCAATTGGCCGGTTGGGGATTCATTTCCAGCCAATTAAACACCTAGGGAGAGTCTTGAACAATCCCATTTCTCCCCCAAAACACCCAACAACATAGAGAGAGAAGTAGAGAGGGTCTAGAGAGATAAAATCGCGATATCTTGAGCGTTTGATGTCAAATCGACGATCTGTCTTCCCCGTAGTGTAGAGGGCGACGAGGAGCACGTTTCTAGCCCAAGGGATCATCCGATCCGTTGAAGAATCACTACCTCACCTCTTCTCCCACGTTTTAGAGAGAGAGAGTGATGTTTTGAGGGAGAGAAACCTTGATTCGAGCTTGGACCGAGTGTGAGTTCGATGATTTGACTCCGTAGAAGTGTAGAGGTCATTGAGAATTGCATTTCTAACTAAAGCCCCTTGATTTCATGAAGAATTTGCGAAAAGGTAAGTAACTATAATGTTTTGTGTGTTTACGAGTTGAATTGGAAGGGTAGAGCATGTAGGATGTGTTAGTGATGATTTTTGTGTTATCCTCTTGGGAGAAGTATATGATTAGTTCCTGTAAATTTTGTTTGGTTATGCATCGTTGCCTACTTGAGTAAGGATTATGAATTGGGAAAGAATTGGTGATTTATTGGTAATCTCGTAGACTCCGAACAATAGAGACTTGTAGAGATTGATGTTGTTACTATTATTGTCGTGGTTGCTATTGTTGTTGTTGTTGTGATAATCGTTGTTTGCAAGTAATAAGAATTCATTGAGATTGAAGTGTATTTGTATATTATTTAGTTGGGTTCCAGCTGTAATGTCGCCGAAGATTGTTTTAATTTAATTGTACTTCACTATGTTATCCTTAAGTTTGAGTATATCGAATCATTGAAGTTTTGTCGTTTATGCACTAGCGATAACCTTGCGAGATTGTTACGAGTAGTAGACTCTTTGTGCGTTGGGCATTGCGATTGATATGAGTTTGTAGGGACAATACTGTGGCTTGTCCTGACATTGTAAATATGGGTAATGACTCTAGCGGAGTCGATATGAGATAGTATAATTGTATTTAAAAACTATGAGATATACACTAGTCGTGACTGACTCTGGCGGAGTTGAATAGGACGTAGTAAACAAACATCGATTAATAGGGTGATTTTGTTGATGAGTATAATCGACTCTACAGAGTTGAGTGATGGGTAGTATTAATCCCTACACGACATACACTAGTTCCCTACCATGAGGGGTAACGAATTGTTGGGTTCATAACTTAGTAGAACTTTGACCTTGGTTGACTTAATCAAACATTAGTTGACTACAAGTTATGTTGAATAGTTGAGCTATGCTCTTGTATAAACAAGTGTTAACGGTATATAGTTGCCTCTTCAATAGAGTATACTGAGTGACTAGGATACGATAAGAATCCTAAGATGAGTGTAATGAATATGTGTTAATTAAGGGTTGTAAGTACAAGAAGACTTACCTTACGTTGGGGTTATGTATGTGTCTAGCTATCGCAGACACTGTTTAGTGGTTAAATTGTACAATAGGCCTACTTTGCCTATTGTCTTGTTTAGTTTACATGTTTAGTGATTTCAAACATGATGTGATTGTTCTAATATGAGATAGGACAATCATCCTACTTTGATGATTGATTGTAGGACAGTCATCCTACATTGATGATTGATTGTGTGTTTAGTGTCTACGAACACATTAAGTTGATTTGATATGTGATTCAATAGAACTCATGATGATTTGTTGAGAATGACAAGTAAATATCTACTTGTGTATTGTATTGAGTCCTGCTGACATTCTTGGTAAAGTTACGGTGGGACGATGTATAGTCTTTACGAATGTGTTTCGTAATCGCTATGGGTCGCCGTACCGGTTTGCACACACCCCTCACCTGTTGGCCGCATGTGGGATGTAGCCCCACTGTTGTAGCAATACGCATGACTTTGGTTAGCTATTGAACCCGATGGTATTAATCAGGGATGTCGATACTACGTACACGGGTATCGAGGAACATATGTTTTCTTGTGTATTGTAGGAGAAACGCGAAGTTCGAAGGAGGAGAAATAATATCCTTCATGATGTGGTTTATTTAAGTTGCACTTATGTGAACATCAAAGTGCTAGGTGATTTATGTGATTTGTATACTTTTAATTTGATACATGATCAGTATGGTATATAAATGTTATTACCATGTTATTCCTATTGTTGAGCATCATGCCATGTCATATAGTTGCATGTAACAACTTATTGATTAATGGTTAAATTGGAATCATACCTAGACTTGCCGGTTTGTAGCTGAGATGTTAGGTAAGCTGGAAGTAATACTTAGACTAGCTACATGTAGAGTCTTGTTTTACTGTTGCATTCATACTCATAGCATACAATACATTATAGTGGCTTACGGGGTCTTTTAGACTCACCCTTATTGTGTTAACACTTTTTGATTGCAATCGAAGGATGGCATAGTGAGGTCGGTGAGACTTGCGGATGCTGGCAGCTTGATCGTTGAGTAGTTGCCTTTTGAAGTTTTGTCTATACTTATGTTTCTTAATTTAGTGAGAATGATGGTTGATGTAAAGTTATATAAACTTTACTTATGGGTAGCATTATTTAGTAACCCTTTTATTGTTGTATTCCTTTGGAGCCGACACTCGATGTCGAGCCATTTATTATTGTAATTTTCCCGAGCATGTTAGCTCGCGTGTATTTAGTGTTGTTGTTTCTCCGGCTTAGTAGTTAGCCGTCGAGGTTTATTGTTGGGATTTCTATTAGTATTGTTCTCCGGCTTGTGTTTGGCCGTGGAGATTTTCTAGTTATTGTTTTGTTATTCAAGTTTTTAAAACTCAGGTTTTAATTAGTTGTGATTTTTCGCTGCATAGTTTCGGTTTTGAGCTCGCGTAGCTCGTTCCTTTCTGTGGACTTCAGTTGTTTCTTTTAGTTTGGCGCACCAAGTTGGGGTTCAACATCGGATCTTGTACTCGGGGCGTCACACTACTGCTGGAACATTAACTAATAACAACCTCGAGTCTATAACTCAGGAGAAGAAATAACAACAATTTTTAACATCATCAGCCACAACATGCCGGAACAACAAAATAACCCACGAGCCACAACATGCTCAGAAACACAACTGGAATAATAACCAACTGTACATAAGCGCGACATCCATGTCGGCTACCAAAAGAATAATACAAAACCAAGTATGACTCTACCTAAAAGTAAAGTCTATATAACTTTACATAACCATCGTATCTCACCAAAAGGAAATGCTACAACAACTGTACAAATCAAGTACAACCACGAAGACAACCTGCTATCTAGTCCCGTCCTCACCGAGAGCTGCCTGGCTGGTTCGGATCTAAGGAAAACATTAAACACAACGGGGTGAGTTGAAACTCAATAAGTTACTAAATGCTACTATATGTCATGGCATAATGCTCAACTGTAATCGTAACAAAGTGATAGCATTTCTATACATCACAACACAACATGAAATATCATCCATGATATACAACTCATGTTAAACACATAGAACCTTAATGTTCACATCAGTGCTTGTAAATAAATCCCACAATAAAAGATATCTTTCTGTTTATCTGTCTTTGCGTTGCTCCTGCAATACAAAATATAACCAACGTGTATCGATACTCGTCTATGATATATTGACATCCCCGAACCTGCCGGGTCTTCCAGAAAATCTATCGGATCTTAGCAACCAAGGTCACGCGCATTGCAACGAGAATGGGGCTACCTCCCACCTGTGGCTAATAGATAAGGTGTGTGTGCACTCCGGTACGGCGACCTATAGCGATTCCAAACACTGATTTGTCAAGTCTATATGTCGTCCCACCTTGACTCATTAACAAATGCCAGCTGGACTCAATGCAAATGCACTAAATGGTATTTACTCATCTTATGCAATTTAACCCCAAGTTCAAAAGTAGTGAACTTGGTAAATGTCAAGTAATTCATATTACTCAATAACATGTCAACAACAAGCACATATTTGCTCAAGTTTATTCATCCACATAGAGCTAATTTACAAGTCTCTATATCATACATAATAACCATTTCACTTAACCAACTTGTTTGAGAGTTCATAATCCTACTCAAACTAACCCAGATTTTCGTAGGGATTTAACACAATTCCGGTGTATATTGTTCATCCAAAATTCTACTCCAAGGTTTCATAAACAAGGCTATATGTCATCCCACCTTGACTCATTAACAAATGTTAGCTGGACTCAATGCAAATGCACAAAATGGTATTTACTCATCTTATGCAATTTAACCTCAAGTTCAAAAGTAGTGAACTTGGTAAATGTCAACTAATTCATATTACTCAATAACATGTCAACAACAAGAACATATTTGCTCAAGTTTATTCATCCACATTGAGCTAATTTACAAGTCTCTATTTCATACATAATAACCATTTCACTTAACCAACTTGTTTGAGAGTTCATAATCCTACTCAAACTAACCCAGATTTTCGTATGGATTTAACACAATTCCGGTGTTTATTGTTCATCCAAAATTCTACTCCAAGGTTTCATAAACATAATTGTTTACTTTGGGTATAGTTGCTATATGCAACTTATTTTCCAACTCTAGTCTTTGTTCTTCTCTTAGTGCAAATTCTAAGTTCAACAAGAGGTAATTATCTCACCCAAACCATCCTATACCAAGAATCTAACACAAACAATATTCTCATACATCCATGTAGCAATTAGACATGTAATTAACATCTTTAATAAGGCTAGCAAGTTCATCATGTAACTAGCATGTTTTGAAGCTTAAAGCATACAAAGGGGAATTAGTACCTTACCTCAAATAGAAAATCAAACCTCTAAAAAAGAGAATCAAAGCCTTCAAAGTAGTTCTCCTAGTCTTTAGAAACCTAAATATAGTCTTGCATGCAAGGTTTAATGGTTGAATTTTGGAGTGATGAAGAAAACACAGCAATCTCACTCTTTTTCTCACACACTAACACTCTCTTATGTTCTTGGATGATCAAAGATGAAGTGAGAGTATTATATCTTTCTCTTTGGGATTCAAGGGGTGGAAGAGAGGTTGGTTTACACTTCAGGGATGTGTCCTCACATAAGCCAAAAGTCTAACATGTCAAAAAAATAATAATAATAAAAAACACATGTACAAAATTCCTGTCATCAAGGCGATCGCCCTCACTCGAGCCAAAGCGATCGCTTTATCCTCTGCCTACAAGGCGATCACTCTGGAATAAGCCAAGGCGATCGCTTTGTCCCCAGATCCCTAAAGCTAACTTTCTGTTCACAGGGCTATCACTCTGGCCCTTGCCAAGGCGATCGCTTTGTTTCCAGTGCTGAAAATGATAAGTATAAGGCTAAAAAATGCAACCCAAACCACCACAAATAGTTCTAAAGAAAACTTAACAAGTTTACTAAGCCAAAACACTCAACAAGGATTCCCAACAAGTTTAAGAACTTTGCTAGAAACATCACACTAAGATTACATGATTGTAGCACAACCAATATATGTCAACTACAGAATGTATATCATCACAATTCACATTATTATCATGGCATTTTATTATCACCATGCTATGCAAATATTTCTATCATGTATATTTAACTTAATGATAAGGCATATAAATATGTAATTAACACATAGGAGAGCTAGGGTATTATAGCCGGGGCATCCTGCCTAAAGACTAGCTACACATATTGTCTGCCCACTCATGTCAAATACAACTTTTATCTCAACCGCCGAGAGCTCGAGCTCGACATAACATGGCTAGCCCTGTATTAATATATTAGCATGATATGCACGCATTACTGTATGCTTTAATTCCGTGAATTTGTACTTTTTTATGAGTTTACCATATCTTTTAATAGCGCGACGTGTCACCACCATGATCTATCCTCGCACAATACGTACATGCATATGTGATAACTTATATGAAATAACAAGATCTTTTGCCTATGCAATAGCTACAATTATTTAGTGTCATTCACATGAACTACGAGCGTTATCACTTTATCTACGCAAGGAAAAAATACATAATATGCGTTTCAATAAATGGAGAATACTTTTTGATCTGCAATGATGTCTCTACAACATTTTAAAATGCAAAGTACAAGTTAATAGAGCCTCGATGGTCACGAGCAATAACAAGTTGTACTCCTTAACTTAACGAACCTCGCTGCAAGCCGAGGTCACTTCTAAAAAGGCCTAAAAGCCTTCACAAAAAGGAACCTCGCCACATCGAAGTCACATTTCAAAGAGGTCCAAACACCTATCAAAATATTTATTACTCACAGAATCTGAAGTATACAAGACCAGCGAGCTCGATCGAAAAGCCCGTCACTCGGGGGGCTACCGTTGAAGCAAAAAGCTATATTTATTACTTCTCGACAATAGAACACACTCTCGCGCTCGAGAAGTAGGGGCTACTACTACTGCTACAATAGTGAGACCTAGAAGAATCTTCAAAAAAAAAAAAAAAATCCTCAAAGAATTCTCGCTTAAGCAAAGACCTCTCGAGTCTTACTTATGGTTGAGTAGTACCTCGTGCCTTCCTGCTCTTATCCTCATTGCTCGAGTGTTACTCGCGGCTGAATAGATTTGGTCCTCACTTCTCGAGTCTTACTCGCAGTTGAGTAGTACCCCGCGTCTTCCTGCTCATATCCTCACCGCTCGGGTGTTACTCGCGACTGAGTAGATTTGGTCCTCAACGCTTGAGTCTTACTCGTGACTGAGTAGTACCCCGCACCTTCCTATGCTTATCCTCACTATTCGAGTGTTACTCATGACTGAGTAGATTTGGTCCTAACTGCTCGAGTGTAACTCACAGCTAAGTAGCACCCAGTGCCTTATTGCGCTTGTCCTCACCGCTCGAGTGTTACACGTAGCTGAGTAGATTTGGTCCTCACCGCTTGAGTGTAACTCGTGGCTGAGTAGTACCTAGGGCCTTCCTGCGCTTGTCCTCCTTGCTCGAGTGTTTCTCGCGGCTGGGTAGATTCCTTATTATGCTCGTGCCCGAGCACATTACGCACCTTTCTACGCTTCATATTATACTCGGCCTGAGCTTCATATTATTCTCGTGCCTGAGCTTCATATTGTTCCACTCGAAGCCTACTCAGAAATACCACTCAAGGTTTGAAGTAGCCACTTGAGGCGGGCGCAATTATTACTTGAAGTCAGCAATAATCACTCAAGTAATGATTCAAATACACCTCACCAAGTTGAGGTCACCTTACCAAGTTAAGGTTAACAATTGTTGCTTGAGGTCGGCAATAGTCACTCAAGTAATGATTCAAATGCACCTCACCAAGTTAAGGTTAACAATTGTCACTTAAGGTCAGCAATAGTCACTCAGGTAATGATTCGAATGCACTTCACCAAGTTAGGGTCACCTTACCAAGTTAAGGTTAATAATTGTTATTTGAGGTTGGCAATAGTCACTCAGGTAATGATTCAAATACACCTCACCAAGTTGAGGTCACCTTACCTCGTTAAGGTTAAAAATGCACTTTACAGAGTGAAGGTTACCTTACTTCGATAAGGTTAAAAAAGTTACTCGAGGCAGGCAAACGCCACTCGCGAAGTCGAGGTTGGCACATTAAAACACTAACCTCGCAAAACACATCCAAGTCTTGGTCTCCCCGAGCAAATCAAGTCTCGATACGTTCGAGCAATCCAAGTCTCGATATGTTTGAGCAATCCAAGTCTCAGTCTCCCTGAGTAAATCAAGTCTCGATATGTTTCAGCAATCCAAGTCTCGGTCTCCCCGAGCAAATCAAGTCTTGATACGTTCGAGCAATCCATGTATTGATATGTTCGAGGAATCCAAGTCTCGATACGTTCGAGCAATCAAAGTCTCGGTCTCCCCGAGTAAATTAAGTCTCGATACGTTTGAGCAATCCAAATCTCGGTCTTCCCGAGTAAATCAAGTCTCGATATGTTCGAGCAATCCAAGTCTCGATACGTTTGAGCAATCAAAGTCTCGATCTCCCTGAGTAAATCAAGTCTCGATACGTTTAAGCAATCCAAGTCTCGATACGTTCGAGCAATCAAAGTCTCAACTCTTCGAGCAATCCAAGTCTCGATACGTTCAAGCAATCAAAGTCTCGATCTCCCCGAGCAAATCAAGTCTCGATACGTTCGAGCAATCAAAGTCTCAGTCTCTCCGAGCAAATCAAGCCTCAATACGTTCGAGCAATCAAAGTCTAGACTCCTCAAGCAATCAAAGTCTCGCCTCGCCAAGCATTTAGGGTCTCGCCTCGCCAAGCATATAAAAGCCTCGATCTTTTCGAGAAAATCAAGTCTCGATACGATCAAGCCCATCAAGACTCGGTCAATCCCATGTAAATAAAATCTTGACACACTCGAGCCAATAAAGTCTCGCTGAGCGAGAAATCTTAATCCTCAGCAAACCCGAATAAATCAATTAGAAACCTCAGTAAATCCAAGCCAGTGGAGCTAACCTTGTTCTTTAAAGGTCAAAACTATCAAGCCTTGGTCAACCCGAGCATTTATGTGAGTATTCCCTGTCAAAATCGAATACCAAAGACACGTCATCAAGTTCAAGACAAAAAACGCGAACTCTCGGCACAATAGAAGAGAATCGCGAGCAACTACTACTTCTCACCCTCGAGATAAATCTTGAGGAGTAAAGAGTGCGGGGCTATTGAAGAGTCAAAATATATACCTTCAAAAGTATACTCCCAAAAGGGTTCGTACCCTCAAAGATGTACGGGCCTAGCCCACATACACGAAGTGTGCCCAAGAAGCACCCCCCTATAAATAGGGGGCTCCCCCTCACATTAATAGGGTTCTTCCCCTTCTTTTCTCTCTCTCTCTCTCTCTCTCTCTCTCTCTCTCTCTCCCTCCACACACACATATTCTTACACTTTCTCTCTATTATATACAATGAGATACTGATTATTACATCGGAGGGCTTGAGTCGGACCGTGGCTTGAGTCGGACCACGGTCCGACTCTACTAACGGTATTTCCTTTGATATCACAGGCACCATCTGACGGTCGAGTCCCCACCACACAAGCCTTTTGAGAGCCGGGGCATCCTACCTGAAAAGTAGCTACACACGTGGATCGACGTGGTCACCCGCGACTATTTTGGCATAATCAGAGTATTTATTTAATATTTTGCAATATTATTTTCTACTTTCAAAATATAAATGCTTTGGGTTAACCGTGTTATTTTCATTTTGTATTTAATAAAAAATTAAGGGAAAAATGATGAAGTATAAGAGTGTAAAATAAAAATAAATATAAACATAATATTTACGTCTAAATGACGCCTATTTTTTTTACCGTAAAAGGGAAACTTTTAAGAAAGAAATGGGTGTGGGATCCTCGTGGGTAGATTTCCAGGATGCGTGGGATTGCCACACTACAACACTTTATTTGAAAATATTTTTTTCAAATTAATGGAGTATAATTGTAGAGTAAAATTTTGGTACATTATCATTAGTATTAATAAATTTCATATTTGCAGTATAAAATATTGTTCAATTTGATACTCCCTCTGTTTTAGGCAAAGAGTCCAGTTTTGACTTTTTTTGGTCAACTAAGCTAAAGTTTGACCAATAATTAACATAAATCTAGTGATTTTTACAAAGTTATTAAAGTTGTAATCCATAGTATTACTAAGATAGTTTTTAATTAATGAAATTTTATTTCTTAAAACATAAGTAAAGTATGTAAATTTTTTATTTGATTTAGTCTTATGTTAACTTCTATAAAAGGAAAGTGAACTCTTTGCCTAGAACGGAGGGAGTATCAAATACTCATTGAAGACTTACACATTCAAAGAACATATGGGGAAAATGTAATAGTGGAAACTGATTCGCAAGCGCCAAGGAAGCCGAGAGACAGACGTCACCCCCTCGCCGCCCTTCTAAAAGACATCAAAGCGCTTGTGGAGGATTCGTTGAGGGAAGAAAATTTCTGTGGTGATCACTTATTCAATTATCAAACATGGGAGTTAGTTGACCAGGATGTCCATCTAGCGCATTTGGCGGAACATTTTGTTAAGTATAAATAGTTGGGTAGTTGCTTTCCCTATGTTCTAGTCTTTGTTTTTCTTTTGTTGTTCCTTTCAAAATGCACTCCATCCTAACCCTTTCTCTTTTTAAAAGTCAACCAAAAACAAAATCACATTACGATTTGACAAACATTTTGTCTTAGGTAATAATATTTTATTCATTGATACAATATTAATTTTTAAAATTACGTAAAGATAAGTAAATTTTTATAAACACTTGGTCAAATTTAATCATGTTGATCAAAGAAAGTTAAAATGAGATCATTTTTATATTTGGATGGAGAGAGTATTGCATATATCCTTAAGTTTGAAAATAAAATTTTGATTCTTATCTGTTGTGCGACAGCATAAGCGAGCAAATAATGAATTGAGCAATAATCAATGATCAAGCGATTGAGAATTGGAAAAAGAGAGAGTATTTGGGGTTTTAAGACTGTTGTATATTAATATATTAACATTGTATACGTTTTAGGGTAATAGCTTATATATAAGATACAAGATCTAGCCTTAAATACAATACAAAATAAGAAAACTCGTATTGTTGAAGCGCGCCGCGCCACTTTGTCTCCTACGACCGCGCCATCCCATGTGCCCGCATGAAATCTAGAAACTTCAGCCCTCCGTGCGCCTGCATGCTACGGCCGCACCACCCGTGCGGTCGCACCATTTGGCCTTGCGCGACCGCGCCTCTGCTACAACTTCCCTGCATGATACTCGCTACGCTCGCTCGTTACGCCTCGAGAATTAGCCCATTGCCTGGAATCAAGCCATATATTCTAACAATCTCCATCTTGGCGAGCATTCACCCCTTAGATGATAAAAGAACCTAACAACCCGAAAACATGTACTTGGCATCTCCGTAGGACTTGACCTCCACATCCCTAACATGAAGAGATGTGCAATAAATCCAAGCAATGGTTGAACTTGTCAGTAGTAACCGGCTTCATGAACATGTCTGCAGAATTCTTCGTGGTATGAATCTTCTCTAGCAAAACATCTCCTATATCAATTAACTCCCTAATCTTATGAAATCTCACATCGATGTGCTTGGTCCGTGAATGATAAACATGATTCCTTACTAAGAAGATTGTACTCTGACTGTGACAATGTAGCAGCACTCCACCTTGTTGTATACCTAACTCTCTGACTAAGCCCCGAAGCCATAAGGCTTCTTTTGCAGCTTCAACAGCCGCCATGTACTCCGCCTTAGTTGTAGACAATGTAATAATAGGTTGAACCATAGACCTCCAGCATATGGGTCCTCCTATAAGGGTAAATGCATAACCCGTAGTCGACCTTCTACGATCTAAGTCATCCTCATAATCTAAATCAACATACCCTACAACTGAAACCTCCACACTCTACCTCTCGAACGTAATGCCATAATCCATAGTGCCCCTCAAGTATCTGAAAAACAACTTGACTAGTTCCTAATTTTGTCTACCCAGATTCGCTATATACTTGCTCACCACAATAATTGCTTGCGCCAAATCAGGCCTAATACAAACCATAGCTTACATGAGACATCACACTGTGCTTATATAGGGAACGTTTGACATTTCTGAATCACTTCGTTAGTCTTTGGGGAATCTGAGGTAGATAAGTTAAGATGATTCACCAATGCTGTCCTCACAAGCTTCGCATCTCCCATGTCAAACCTCTCCAACACATTTTAACTATAGCTGGCTTGAGACAACCACAATCTCCTAGATTTCCTATCTCTGCGAATGTCCATCCCAAGAATCTTATTGTTCGCCCCAAAATCCTTCATGTCAAACTCTTTACCTATCAAGGTTTTAAATTTATTAACCTCGTTAGTACTTTTACTAGCGATAAACATTTCATCCACATACAGTAACAGAAATGGAACCATCATCAAGGCTCCTCACATACACATAATAATCATACTCACACTGCATATACCCAATACGGATCATGTAAGAGTTAAACTTGGTGTACCACTGCCTTGGAGACTGTTTTAGCCCATAAAGTGACTTCTTCAATTTACATACCAAATGTTCCTATCCAAGATGCCTGAACCCATGTGGTTGCTTCATGAAAATCTGCTCTTCTAATTCACCATGTAGAAACACAGTCCTCACATCCATTTGCTCCAACACCATATCATGATGTGCTACAAGCCCCAACACTATCCGAATGGAAGTATGTTTAACAATAGGAGAATTTCTTTTGTTGTAATCTATCCCTTGTTGCTGTGAGTAACCCTCTGTAACCAACCGAGTCTTGGATTTTTCCCCCTTTTTTTAATACTGCTTTTTTCCTTTTGAACACCCATTTGCAACCAATAGCACTCTTCCCTTGAGGAAGCTCTACCAAATCCCATGTATCATTCTTGTGCAATGATTCCATCTTCTCCACCATAGCAGTTACCCATCTATCTATTTTTAGGACTTTCTATTGCTTTCTGAAAAGTATTTGGGTCTCCACTACTAAGAACAAGAGCATAAGAAACAATATCCTCAAATCCATACCTGACAAGTGGTTTGATTACTCGTCTGGGTCTCCTAACTGAAGTACTAGCCTATTCAGTTTCTTGTGAAGTTACCTCTAAATCCGGAAGAGTGTAATCCATATCAACTGCTTGTAACTCCACCTCCACAACCTGCTTACCTTTGCTTTTGCTTTCTGGCTCATGTTCCTCTTTATACTAAGTACCTTCTAACATAGCTTTCACATCGAAAACTACATCTCTACTAATCACCACTTTTTTTTGTCTTGGGATCCCAAAGTTTATAGCCCTTCACCCCTTTTTCATACACAAGGAAGATACATTGTTTAGACTTTAGGTCAAGCTTTGATCTTTCTTTATTAGGAATGTGCACATATGCTGGACACCTAAACAACCGAATATCAGAGTAGTCTACCTCATTACCCGTCCATACCTACTCTGTCACCTTGCTATCTAGTGATGCCCTTGGTGATCTATTAATCAAGAAACATGCCATACTAACCACGCAGTCAAAAAAATCTTTGCAAGACCAGCATTGAATCGTAGACACCTAACACTTTCTGCAATAAATTTGTTCATCCTTTCTGCCACACTGTTCTGCTGTGGTGTCCTGCGTATTGTGTAGTGTCTCTTGATCCCAACAAAATTTCTTCAACTCACCATCTGTGTACTTAGTCCTATTATCACTTTTCAAACACTTGATTTTTTTGCCCGTTTGGTTTTCCACAACGGTCTTCCATATCTTGAACTTCTCAAAAGTCTCTAACTTGTGCTTCATGAAGTAAACCCAAACCTTCTTCGAAAAATCATCAATAAAAGTGACAAGATAGGGAGATGAGAGTACTATTTTCATTAGGATTAGCTCTTCTGTCGTCGTACTTGGGATCGATCAAGACACAGACTCGGTCTTGAAATCTATCTGGCAACTCATTACATTCTGTCATAAGAGCTTTGTTCATAGCCTTCATTACTTTCTTCTCCCCGATGGTAGCAACCTTTGCAGCTTCAGCATCAGCAGCACGAGCATTGGCGGTCTTAAGATGTCGAACCAAGTTGTTGTTATGATAACTGTTGGTCATGACAATCTTGGGCATGCCAGTATGTAGCTCGTCGAACAGCTTGCGAATAGCCACCTTCTGATCGTCGAGGAGACCTCCCAGACATATTTGTAGATCATCTACCAAGTATTGATGTTCATTGAAGGTTGTGGTAGTGTTGGCCATGAATTTCTCCAAGACATTATTAGTCTCGAAGGTATTAGTATGGGTGGACATAAGGCGATAGTTCATAATCTCCATTTGCTTCGCCATGGTCTCAACGGCAGATGTTAGGAAGGCAATCTGGGATCTGTTGGCCTCAAATAATGCTAGTAGCTCTGTGTTGGATAGATTGGGAGAGATAAGAGTCTGGCAGAGGTCTACTGGAATAAAAATATCAGCTGAGGGAGTAGAAGTTGAAGGGATGTCAGCAGGCTTAGGAGTAGGAGTGGGAGTCTCCTGAGGTGGTGGTGATGGAGATCTTGGTGATGGTGGAGGAGAGTCAGCTTCAATGTCAGTGTCCGAGTGATCATCGACATTGAGTGGAGTTGAAGGAGGTGAAGATGAAGAAGAGAAGAATTCAGGTAAGGGAAAGGTAGGTTATAGAGGGAGGAAAGGTGCGGCAATATGCTTGGATGGCTTAGGTGAAGGGAAAAGGTCAGCTGCTGAAGACATCTTAAAGAGAAATCTTAGAGTAGAAGCTTAGGGTTTGGTAAGGGGGAGAAGGGCTTGAAGGATATGATTAGATAGGTTGATGGGTCGGATTAAGGATGGAGAAATAGGTTGGAAGAGTTCAGGTAAGACGGCGGTTTAGAAAAGAATGAAATAGATATCTGGTAGGAAGGGAGTGGTGTCTGGGTCAGGTATAGAAGGGATGAGGGCTAGCTAAAGATCAACAGGGTTAGCTTAGGCTAGAGGAGAAGGTGGTGGAGTATAAGTGGCGATTACTAATGGAGAAGCAGGTGGTGATGAGGTAAAGGTTGGTGGTGGAGAAGAGGATTATTCTGGAGAGTGTATGGGAGAGGTTGAGAAGGGTTTAAGAGGTGGTGAGGCTGGGTTAAGAGGTGATGAGGATGGTGAAAGAGGTGGAGTAGGTTGATGAGAAGGGCTAGAAGGAGGGGTGAAGGTATGGATCTTCTTGAGTCGTTTCCTTTTGAGAGGAACTTCTGCAGGCTCCTCCTCAGCTTCAGTCGAAGGTATAAGAACAGGCTTAGAAGCTTTTTGTTTGGACTTACCCTTTTTGGAGGGGACATAGGTCTCTACAGCAACATCAGCAGCTATCTTCTTCTTCTTCTTCTCTCTTGGAGCTGAAGGCTCCTCCTCAATAGCAGAGTGTTGTTCTTGGATCTCTTCCTCTTAGGAGCAACATACTCCTCCTCAATATCTTGCCCCTCTTGGGCAGGCGCAGGGTTTTCTTCGGCAGTAGTAGATTGCATGGCCTTCCTCTTCTTCTTGGCCATTATAGCACCCAGAGCTTCATTAGCTGCTATCTGAGCAGCACGCAGGTTAGCATCCGAATCAACAGACTTCTTCTCATTTTGAGCTAGCCGTCGAGTAGCAATCATATCATTGAAAACTGCTTCATCGAACTTAAGCAAAACCAGAGCTGAAGGGTTGTTATACCTGACTACGGGAATGATGGGTTGGCCCAAGATAGCACGCTTGCCATTTACCATTTCGTGGTATTTGGTGATGAAAGTGCAGGTAAACTTAATAGTCCTTGTGTCTCTTTTTTTCAGTTCAGCAAACGTCACTAGAGCATTAAGTTTAGGCTTCGCACGCAGAAGTACGTTGATAAGACGCATGAATGGACTCATCTGGTGCGTTGTGCCCTTGACACTTTCTACTATGGCAACCAGCAGGTAAAAAATAACCGTTGCCCAGTCAAAGGTCTTGTTCAGAATGATAGCTTGTGTATACTTGAGCTGTTTAGAAGTGAAGACATTGTGGGAGGTATTATTGAAAATTATGTTCCTGTCTATAAGGTGGCTGATAAAATAAGCATCTTTCTCAAAAAGAGTACGAAGCATTTTGCTTAGATGCTTTCATCGGGTGCCTTCCCCACGCATTAATCCCCAAGCGAGATCATCTTCTTCCTTTGTCAACGTGGTAGGGCCGTCGTAAGATAGTCCAACTATCTTAGCAATCTTCAGGGCAGAGATAGATACATCAACACGTCTGATGGTTCCTTTAAGAACTATCTTCCCAGACCTGCGTTGTATGAAAAAGTAGAATTCCTCTACTAACTTGTCACGACCCAACCCGAGTTCCTACGTGGAACCTCGTCCGGATCGCGAGAACGAGAACACAAAATACACTTCTCAAAAATTTCTTTTGATGCAAGTGTAAAGCGAATGCATAAAACCCTGTAATGCACGTGCAAAGCTGTTCCTTTTTAAAACAAAAACAATACTTCATCGGCATAAGAACAAGCTGGAAACAAAACTTGTTTTAAACATAGTTTGAATATAAAACCAAACATGGAAACATAAACCTCCACAAGCAACAAGCTCGGAGAACAACTACAACAACAAAATCAGAGTACGCGGAAGTAAACAAGTAATAATAATTACACCAAGCACGACAACAATGTCGGCACAACCAAAAGAATATTACAATTATAAGAACCAACACATACTACCCAACTTTACAAAGTTTAGATAACAATGTATACCCTCAGCCTCACCAAAAGAAATACAAAAGCCCGAAGAGCACAACCAAAAGAACAACCTGAGAAAGCTCTCCAACGACGATGCAACCACTAACTATGGGTTCCTTGCCGGACCGTGATCTAAGGAAAACAAATGAACATTGAATGGGGTGAGTTTAAAACTCACTAAGCTACTAATGCAACAATATGTCATACGAGATGCAAGACAATAATATTAGCAAGTATAACAAGCTATGGCACGATATATCATTCACGAAGCATAGCATATATCAAACATCTCATAACAACACGTTACCCTATACTAAACAAGAGGCTCAACAATCGCCAACTGACCCATACTAGGTGGAAACCATGACCAACATTCGCATATATAGGAACCACATAAGTACGATATGTAAACACTTTTTAAAAGGATACCGTATTGAGGTACACCTCCGATATAACCAATACTTCTAACCAACCAACATATAATATACCAATGTAGGAGCCGTTGTTGACGTGCTTAATCGACGAATCAAAACCATAACCAATTCTATCTGAACCATTTTCTATATTCACGTCGACGGGTGATCTTGGTCCCTACGACCCAAGAATCAACCACAGAATAGCTTACCAAGGTTGCGTTTATTCCATACAAAAATTGGCGCTATGCCCCTACTGTAGCCAACAGTAAGGCGAGGCTCGATGTATTGGCCTTCAACTATTACGTAGCCCCGTCTCCCGTAATAATCGAGCATCAATACACTGCCAACAAATAATCCATGGACATAACAATGCACAAGTAGATGTTTACTTGACATTTACAATAATAAATCATACTTAGAAGTAGGTAGTACAACATTAATAAACATGAATGTCTCAAGTAGGTCATAATAATCCTACTCACAGAATCAACCATCTAATAATATTTACGAGAATTAAACAACAACATCAAACACAATTTGGGTAACTAATTTTTCGAACAAAACTCTCGTATCACAATGAAATCTCCAAGTCACACATGTGGTCTCATCAATTATGAAAACCTATTTAACTCCGTTAAAGTCATCAATTGTTTCTAATGAGTTCGAATCGAAGAAGAACCATTTTTACTTTAAGATTAACAAGTGATACCATTTCTATGTGTACCAAACAAGCTAAAAGAAGTCTCTCAACACATGAAACAAGTCATCCACTAAATTACATGGCTTATACATCAAAATATACTCAAACATGTTGATTTTAACATATAAACACCATTTTACAAGGCTAGGATGTTATACAAGGCTAGGATGTCATACAAGACATAAATAGAGAAGAAGAGGGGTAGTAGCTTACCTCTAGTAGATATTACCCAAGGAAAACTCAAGAAAACCTACATGCAATCCAGGAAATGTGTTCTCCTAGTCCACGCTCCACAATGGCAAAATCAGTTCTTGATTTGGACTTCAAATGAGCAAACTAGCCCACTTTCTCACTCTAGAACTCTCACTCTCTTTCTCTGAAGCTTTTGGGTGTTAATGGCTGAAATGGAAGTATTCAAGGCTCTCCCATGGTGTTTTAAAGGTCCAAGAAGGCTGGTCTAGTGGGTGGGGGACGTGGCTCACTGGTGTCCAAGGGTTTAGATTCAAAACCAATCAACCACTTAAAACCCGTAACAGCTATCAAGGGCGAGCAAGAAAAATCAGCAAATCTGGCAATAGGGCGATCACTCTAGGGTGATCGCTTTGTGTCCAAATTCTTGTGGTGGCGGTTCTAACTGCAGGGCGATCGCTTTGTGTCCAGTAGCTCCGAACTTCAGAAAAATGTTATGAAACTCTCCCAAAATGATTCCCAACGAACCAAAAAAAGATTCTAAGTCCAAAGTAAGGTCAAAACACTCAAGAAAGGTTCCCAAAAAGTTTGGAAACAAAGCTAGAAGTATAACACAAGATTAAGACGATTGGTTACAAGAATTTAACAATGATTTCAAGGCACATAAAACACCTAAAATCAATATGAATGCGAACATGTTTGAATGAAGTATGTTCATGATATGTGCACCACATCAAATGAAATTGATAACCAAAGTTCATGCAAATGATATGAATGATACAAGTGTTACATAATTGGTTGCTATAGTCAGCATTGTCTAGTAGGAACAAAGGTAGAAGGCCAGATTGGTTTAGCTCTTCCACAAACTTCACACCAGCAGCATATTGACGAGTAGTAGACAACTCAATACACATCCCAGGTGTATATTTGTTATCATCCAACTTTATATTGTGCAGGGGTTGAGCTGAAGATGAAGCGCCACCAACAGCAGTCTTGGTTGGGGGTGCAGAGGAGATAGATGCACCAGCCTTCGAAGATTTTGATGTTTTACCCTGTGAAAAGAAAATTTGAGAATTTCAGAGTAATTTATTGACAGAAAAACTAGGGCATGAACCAGAATTTTTCATGAAGAACAAATGCCCTATTGAATTCTTCCCAAAAATCCAAATTGGCAGTAGAGAACATTGTAGACATATAATTCATGAAATTACCAGAATGTTCCAAATACTAATTTTTGAATGTTAAACCAAGAAATATGAACATGTATGAACATGGATAACAACAATTTAGGGCTAAGATAATCATTTCATAACATAATCGAAGAGGAAGTGAAGAACACAAGTTATGAAATATACGCAGTAGCAGATAATATAAATTTAAAGCATTTTTCATGAATTTGAAGTACGAAACTTGAAATGACAAAGATAGGTGAAGTCGGAACTTTACCATTCTTGCGATACTAAGACGAATTGAAGAAATTTGCAGAGAAAATTGAAGATTAGTAGTAGATAGTAGTAGAAGGTGAGAGGGTTATTAGAGAGAGAAAAAGAAAAGAACTTTTGAAACTCAAGGGTTTGTAAAAGTTTTGCTAAATGGCGGTTGAGGCTTTTTATAGGAAAAAGTGAAATTCCTTTTCAACTGCCCTTTTTATGATTGACGGCTATGAAATGTGTGTATGTCATAGAGTACCTTTTATGAAACTTAAAGTCAAAAAGTGAGATCCAGTCCTTGTATATTTTCAAAAATAACTCTCATTAAAACATAAGTGAGAAAACTTACCTGGGTAAAATTCACTAAGAGTTTTGACTATAAATGGGGCTAGTACAAAATATATATAGGCAGCTGATAATTTCATAGATTTATTAAATTAAATGAGATTTGAAATTAAGCAGTTGGATCAAGCATACCAAGCTCTCCCCTTAAATAAGCAAACCTCGTTGCATCTAGTGGTTTTGTGAAGATATCAGCAATCTGTTGTTCTGTTGGAACATATTGCATACTAATGTTTCCTTTCTCCACATTGTCTTTGAGGAAATGATATCTCACATCGATATGCTTTGTCTTTGAGTGCATCACTGGATTCTGAGAGACAAAGATTGCTGATGTGTTATCACACATGATGGGACAACCAACAGTCTTGATATTGTAGTCCATGAGCTGTTGTTTAATCGATAGGAGTTGAGAACAATAGCTTCAAGTAGCAATGTACTCAACTTCTGTTGTTGATGTTGAGACAGAAGCTTGCTTCTTGCTAGCCTAGGAGACTAGTCTATTTCTAAGAAATTGACAAGTTCCACTTGTGCTTTTCCTATCTATCTTGCAAGCAGCAAAATCATTATTTGAGTAGCCAATGAGATTGAATGAAGAATCCCTTGGATACCGTATTCCTAGGTTTGTTGTATCTGAAATGTATCTAATGATTCTTTTGCCTTCTGTTAGATGTAATTCTCTAGGGTCTGCCTGAAACCTAGCATAAACACAAACAACAAACATTATGTTAGGCCTACTGGATGTAAGGTAAAGAAGTGAACCTATTATGCCTCGATAGTGAGTCATATCCACTTTCTTTCTCTTTCCATCTTTGTCCAAATGGCAATTGGTTGCAATGGGAGTGCTGTAGCTATGTAATGATTCCAGTCCAAATTTCTTGATCAACTCTTTAGCATATTGATGTGGGTGAAAACCTACTACTAGCAAGTGTACTAGTCTCAAGTAATAGAGTGGAAGTATGAGGGGTTGTCGTACCCAAGGGATTGGAACAAAATCAGATTTTGGTATTCTAAACTTTAATCTAGAGAGTGAAAGAGATTTGTTGTGAATTTATCTAAAACAATTAAATTAAAGAAAGTAAGTAGATAACAGTTTTGAAGAATTCAATGAGAGAAAAGCGCTAGGGTTTAGGTTCACCAATTCACTTCAGGGTAACAATCAATGATTTCGGGTTCCGATCAATTACTATTGTGTGACAATGGAATTTCCTAATTTAATCAATATTCACCCTCGAGCAATATCAATCCTATTATTTTCTAGCAACCTACGTATCTCTAGGTAGATTTAGTTAGAAAATAATGCATTAGGTTTTATGAAATTCTCTTAGCTTATGAGACGATCTATGGCTAATTGCGTGTATCAACCCATCTATCTCTAGCATGAATTTAGATCCACGGTATTAATTCCTACGATCCATCATATGAAATCTCTTCTTGGTCTCATTCACATGATTTAAATCAATTAAAAGGTGGCCAGTCTTTCAAAGCATTAAGCACAAGAATTAAAACTCACAAAATCATGCAATCGATCGTTACCCTAATTGGATCAAAATAACTCTTTCATGAATTGGCTACCCCTTACCCTAGCTGTATGAATTTAGTCCATAATAAAATAAACAAAATCCATAATAATAATCAAGAGATTCATAAGATTAAGCATGGTAAGAAGAATAATAATAATAATAAGAGTCAAGAAATTGATACTTGAATCCAATAATACAAACTTTGTTCTTCGTTGTTCTCTTGTTAAATTCTCTATTGACGGCTCTAAAACTGTTAATGACTCCCCTAACCTAACCTAATATGAGTCCTTTTATACACAGGTAAAACTTCCAAGGGAAAAGAAAATCAAGCTCTAAAAGTTCGGCCAAGACGCGTGCCAGAAATCAACGTCGCGTTAGGGCGCTGGGCGCTAAGGCGCTTGGCGCTAAGGCTTCTGTTTCAGCGCCAATGTTTCTGTAATTTCACACTTCGCTGCAGCGCTAAGGCGTAGAGCGCTATGACTTCAGTTCTAGCGCTGCAGTTTTTGGAAAATTGAACACAACTTCATCGCAGCGCTAAGGCGCTGCTACCAAAAGTTTTAGAAATTCCTCACAGACCCCTAAAGTCTCGAAAAACAGATCCGAAAGCCTCCAAATTGCATATAAGTCTCCATAATTCCCTGGAACTTCAAAATAACATTAAACTCATATTCGATAACAAAATCCTCGAGAAACGACAAAGTTCTCAAATGATACCCGATAAATAAATAAAATACTCACTTATCAAATACCCCCAAACTTAGAATTTTGCTCGTCCTCGAGTAAAACAAGAAAACAACTAAATCCAAAAACTACAAAACTACAAGATAGATTTTTTTAATTTTTTATTTTCACAAGTCAAGGCGTGGCACCACACAATGCCTCAGAGTAAGAACAATAACACTATGCAGATAACAATACACTGCCACAAATCTAAACTCTCGCTCAATACTCATCAATCTTACTCAAAATCTGTGTGTGTGTGTGTGTGTATACCATTTCTCAACAATTTCACTACTTAAAATCCATTATAGGGCCAAGTACTCCAATCATTCCCTCAAATGTCACAAGAACCAACCTTTCCACACAAGTATATAATTTAAAGTTTTTCATGAAACATAAAAATAAGTAAGTACTCCTATCTGTTACTACAAACATAAGTAGCAATACCGAACTCTTTTTCCTCCTTTCTTTTCTTTTTTTTTTTTTTCAAGATAGTGGCAATTGTGGATTGTGCAATGTCTATCTCCCTTAAGCTTTCTATTTAACCCATGTAATGAGTTTTAGGCTAATGACTCTCAAACCAAATGGCATTAAGGCACTAGGTGTAAAGACATCCCTATGAGCTTAATAACTCAAGTTAAAAAGGCTATGAAGCTAGGCTAAGTCTTCACAAAGATGCTTTCTCTTTCTTTTTTTTTTCTTTTCTTCGTTCGGATTACTTAAACTCTGTTTAGGCCTAAGTTCAAGGAGTACAAACAGTTTAAAGATTTCATTAATACTCTACTTTTTCGAAAACCAAAGGTCCAAGGGAATGAAATGTGTACAATAGAACCCTATAAAGTCATTCAAATCTTTCAATACGTTGGTTCATGGTGTAAAGTGCTCAAGGGGTAGAGATTCAAAGTTCAATCGATTGTACCAAGCTCAAAATTTTAGACAAGCGCAACTTGCATTGCTACCCACAATTGTCAATTCAAACAAAATTTTCATCATTGGTGGAGGTAACCACGCCTAACCACGACTCGCAGAATTTTTCTCTCTTTTTTTTTTTTTAAACAGGTAAAACATGCTACTATCTAACAAAATAAGCACAAATTTGCCCAAAGTCCCACCCCCAAACTTAATGAAACACATTGTCCCAATGTAAAGCAGAAATAATAAAAATAGGGGGAAAGAGGACATCCCTGAAAGAGTCAGTCGTGGTCCATGTCATGCGGCGGCGATGAAGGAGCTGGTGGCCACGAAGGAATTAAGTCCCACCCCCAAACTTAATGACACGCATCATCCCATCCTGAAAGTACTCGGACCAATTTTACATAGAACGGATTGACCGCTGACAATCCTCAATGGTGATTTGGAGCTGAGAAACCAATGTTGTGAGTTCTTCCATAAGAGTTTCTCCACTGGACTTGGCCATAGGGTCATCGTCAAAAGGCATTCCAGCCTCAACACCCATATAAGGATCGGATTCCTGGCGGTCAGCACGACGGTGAGTACGGTCCGTACCTCGTCGAACAGTGGCCCTCGTAATCATGGATTTAGCGGGCTGAATCTCCGAGTCACTACTACATACCGCATTAGCTGCCCGAAAGAGCTCAGTAATCAGGGTCGGGAAACAAAAGCCCGATGTGCGCGTCCAACGAATCACACCATTCAATTGTGAATGAATAAGACTCCCAACATTCATAGGGTGTTCCTGAATTATTGTGAAAATTAGAACAGCCCTATCCCAAGTAACCTCGAACGTATGCCCAGAAGGCATCAAACGTACAGAGATGAATTTGTGTAACCCTTTAGTATAATAGTTTAGAAATCCTTCTGGCATTAAGCTCGACTTCCCATTTTGATAGTGCCAAGTTGCTCCAGGCACCCCAATGACATTCAAAACATCCATCGCAAATTCCTCAGTCACAGCATCGTGCATGCGCTGCGAGTAGTAGCAATCCATAGCAATAGCAACACCATAGAAGGCGTTAATCCTGTCGGTAGAGAAATCAACTACTCGACCCCGGACTTGGACCTGACTGTTGGCATAAAAGGATGCATTGGCGTAAAATTCACGAACGATTGGAACCACCGCAGCCTCTAGAGTGGCCGCTAATTTTTCCCACCTCCTTCTACGAAAATCAGTGGAACCACCAAACTCCCTAAATAGAATTCCGTGCTCAGGAATGAGGGATTTCATTCCCAGCTCTTTTTCATACAATTCGGCAGCCTCTATGCTTACAAAACGAGAACTATCAAACGCGTAGTTAGCGTGGGCCCTTTGAGCTTTTCGTTTTTACCGAGGAGGCATGATAACAGGAAACAATTACCCAATCTTGCTCACAGATACCCAAATGTACCAACAAAAAACAAACAGTATCCCAAATTTGCGCACAATTCAAGAGTTCATAACAGTAATCCGGCAAAAATTTACTACACTTCTTCGTCAAATACCAAGGATTTAGATTAATCACTAAGGAACTTACTTGAATCATAGAAATTGGGCTTCAATCACCAAGCCCTAAGCTCGAATTCCAATCAGTCTGTTGCTTGCGGCTGTTGCGATGTGACGCACCGACCCGGATCTCTATACGAAATCCCAAGGTCGAGTCGCAAAACAACACAACCAATAAGAAACGAAAAGGCACGTGGCGTAACGACCCGTACTTACTAGAAACCACAAACAGATAACCCTGATAAATTTAAAACAATTCATCGGCGACACTACAGCCGAAACCCAACTAAGCAACCACAAGTCTAAACTAAAAAAAATAAACAACAATAACCTCCACGGCCACAACATGCCGGAGAACAAATGTAAACCACGAGCTAAAACATGCTCGGGAAAGAAACTGAACTACAACTGAAACTATAAACACGAGCACGACATACACATGTCAGAATCTAAAAGAATAAAGAGTTACAACACAGGAACACTACCCAAAGTAAAGTTTACATAACTTTACATAACCATTCGTCCTTATCAAATAAAATAACTACAACTACAACAAGCTCCACGAGCTATAAAACTAACAAGACAACCTGCTAACTAACTGCGATCTCGCCGACCTCACCGGTGACTTCCTGGCTGGCTCGGATCTAAGGAAAAACATATGAACAATAAACGGGGTGAGTCATAATGACACAGTAAGTTACTAAATACAACTACATGACATGACATAATGCTCAATCATAAAACTGTAACATGGCATCATTTAATAGTATACCAAACTCTAAACATGTACCACATAATAGACACATAAATCACATATACCACGTAGCACGGTGATGATCATATAAGTACACATAAATAACCACATTTAAAAGGATATGGTTGTTGTCTATTGATTGTGCTGCTGTTGCTTTACACATCTCACGTTGTTGCCGAACCAGATCTCGTGCTCGGAACATACTGAACACTGAGCATACTGTTGTTACATCTCGCTATTCTACTTAGCGAGAAAAGATACCATCGTTACTTCTCACTTGATTACATAGTGAGGAAAATACTGTCGTTACTTCTCACCGTCTACTTAGTGAGGAAAATACTGGTTGCCACAGTTACGCGTATTGTTTATAACAATGGGACCACTTTCCACTAGGGCCAGTAGTGGGGAGGAAAGGGAACCAATGAGGCGACCCATAGCAATCGCTTACCACGAAGACTATGTGTCGTCGCATTGCCGACTCAATTCATGTATGCCAGCTGGACTTCCAAACGATGCACAAGTAGATATTTACTCATAACATATCAACAACAATAAGGTTCAAATGTAGTGAACCTTATCCCAACCAAGGAGGTCAATGATCCTACCTTAACACATTACTAACACATTTTGTGAAGTAAACTAATCAACATCTCAAAATCACATTTTTAGTCTTGAATCACATAGTCATACAAGTACATGTTAGCAAGTGCTTCTCAAGAACAACTAGACCACATAATTAGTCTATAATCAATAACACGTTGAGGTACACATTTAATTACCAAATAAACACAACTTAAGACTACTCATTTAGTCTATTCATAATCCCATATTGAGACTACTCATTTAGTTCTCAAGCACAAACACACCAAGGGTACTTATTTAGTTTATGAACATCAAGTGTGAAATGCTACACTTACAACGACGATAGAATCATAACGGTACCATTCTTATAATCACAAGTGCCCTCAAGTATACTTATCCTAAATCATATAGTTTTGTAGTCCAACCCCAATATTTATGAACAATCGTTTATCACATCGAGACTGTCGTACTAGTCTCTAATTAATTTTCCGTAATTTAATGTACATACGTTTAAACAACTCTCGGGAGTTGCTAATTATATTAAACGAACATCCCAAACTACAAAAGTTCGGATACACAGCTTGCTAAATTAATTAGACGTCATCTTACGATTATAATCGGAGTCTTTATTTTACCAATACCAATTAATCGGAGGGTTATAAACTATAGCAAACGAACTCTAATTCGCGTAGGAATTTAACATGTTATTTGATAGATATTATTCTCTTCAAATATCAAATTTCTAGAGTCATTAACATACTTCTCAAAATTTGTGTATAATTGCCTTAGGTGAAATTTCTCAATTTAAGTCTCATCTTGTTTTTTAGTTCAATTCCAAGGTTGATACTTCAACAAGCATACATGCAACCCATTTTATACCAAGCAAACATCACATTTAGAGTTTTCACATACCAACATAGTAATTAGACATGAAGATATCATCTTTAAAAAGTCTAACATGTGTATTTATGAGCTAACATGTAAGAAATCCTAAAACATACAACAAGGGGGTTAGTAACTTACCTCCAAAGAAGACAATCAAGCTAACAAATTCACAATCAAGGCTTTGTAATGAAGTCTCCTAGTCTTTAGCAACACCTTGGTGATCTTGCATACGAGATCCAATGGTTGGATGAAGAAGAGTAGAACACACACACTAATCTCACACTCAATCTCCCACACTTAAGCTTTCAAGCTTTTATAGAAGAAGAAATGAAGAAATGGTTAAATGAAGTCTCTCATAGGTTTGGGAGTAACTTATTAGGCTGGTCAAAGGGTCAAACAAGGTACAACACAATCAGTCTAGGGTCCAAGGGTCAAAAGAGTCATAGTTACAAAGTTTTGAAGAGGCTTGTCTTGTACAAAATGGGCCTAATTTTTAGTCAACTTCAAAGACGTGTCTAGGATGATCTACAAGTCTAAAAATTGCAAATATGGTATGGTTGGAAAGATCTTTGAGTCTAGTTTACATAGAATCAAACGGTTTGTAAATCCGAGTTTTCTACGCAAAGTTATGGCTAAATTACTACAAGTGGTAAAATCTGTCTATACGCGCGCTAGGGCGCGAAAAATGGCGCGCTAAGGCGCGCAACCTGGCTGAACTTTGGTCTATTTTCTGATTTTTGTCAAACTTCTGGTTATGTGCGTGCTACGGCGCACCTGGGGTGCGCTAGGGCGCGACCTAGGGTCCAAAAATGACTAAAAAGGGTTTCCAAAGTGTTCCTAAGTGATACCAATATGAATCCAACCCAAAACTAAGTTCGAGACAACCCCGGAACTCAATACAAACATCACATAAAGTAACCTTGAATGCAACACATCACAAACTCACATAACCACAAGGATTAATGTACAATTCAGGACACACGAAAGACATGAAATCAATGTATAATCATGTAACATGCCTTCCTAATTAATCTACAAGTATGTCAAACATGATAGCAATGTATTAAGATTGATATAACACACAAAGGAAGGACCAAGGGTATTATATGCGAGAGGGAGGTAACACGGGGAAAGATAGTACTGGCGTTGAGAGAGAGTGCGGGGTGAAAGGTGAGGTCGCCGGATGAGGGGGCTGTCTCTGCTCATGGTTGTTGCGAGAGGAAGAGAGTGCGGTTGTGCGGTTGAGCTGAGTGTTAGGTCCAAGGGTTGCTCAGAGAATAGGCTAGAGAGGGGGGTGAATAGCCTATTCACTATGTATTGAAAATTTCATCCAATTTTAAAATTTAATAAGACGAATAGATGAGATGATTAATACAATTAGGTCATCTTCCTCATACTAACTGCTTAGCCGAAGTTAGAGTGATCGGACATCCTAGATCAGCAGATGTAGATCATGGACATCCTGAATCAGCAGATATGAAACATGCAGTTGGAAGATATATGTTGAACTTAGCTGATGAAAACAAGATTTAGCAGCGGAAGAATAAACAGCATAAGTTTAACAATTGAGATTGAAGTAACTGTAAAGATTTGATTTCAAAGAAGGCTTAACAGTTGACTAAAATCTGTATTAGATGCATCATTTGCTTTCCTTAAACAGATTGCACAAGATAAGACAAATTATACAAGAAAGAGAAATCAAGGCTGAATGTAACAAACATATATATTATATTAAAATTCAGCAGAGGTTTACTCAGAGGCAAACATGCTTAGTACATCAACCTAGACTCTCTATCCTAGCAATCTCCTTAGGAAAAAGAAGGAGAAATGAAGAAAGCGAAATCAAATATATCGAAAATACATTAGAAGATGTACTTAATATTTATTAAGTTATCTTCCTGTAGTTTCAACTCGATATATTTGTTGTGAGAATAGAATTTTAGGTATTGTTCAAATAACGAGTATTTGAACAATAGAGTGCTAAGCACTCAGCCAAAAGTGATGACAATTTATTGCACAATCGGCACAGCTTATAATGTAGTATAAGTCTGCCGATATGAATGCAATCTGGACATTTAAGTTCTGGCTCTTCATCGGACATCTTCAAGCTTGGTCTTTCTTCAACGATCTGTAGATTGCTTGGTCTCTTTGTTGAATAATGGAGGTGAAGCCACTGAAGAGACTGAGTTCTTCGAGGGAGGAACGAACTCAAATCAAAAACAAAGTTTTTGATCAAGCAGAGCTTCTCAGCCTTTGGAATTTCTTTTCACTCTCACACAAAGTGTTTGTTCTTACACTTGTGTTTTCTCACTCTGAAGGTGTGGTTCTGGATTGAGTAAATGAAGAACAATACCACAACCTTTCTCAAGCATAAGCATACACTTGTTGCTCTATATTGAGATGAGGGTGAGAGTCTTCTTATATAGGCTGGAGAAGAAGAGGTGACCGTTGGCGTTTGAATAGGTTTATGCCCGTTGGTGATCTGAATCTCATAATGCAGCAGAGTACATTTTTGGATTTGTTGGGCAAAGACCTTCAGTTAGGTTTGATCTTTGAAGTTGGTCCGTGAAACAGGCTGGACAGATTTGGACGTGTCGAGCTTTGCCTGGATGCAGCTGATTGATGTGGACGTATCATTGCTTTGACTGTAGTGCAGCGTCCTGTGCTTGGCCTTTTATGGAAATGAAGCTTTGAAGACCGCAAACACTGTATAGAAGAGGAAATGTCCACTGGATAAACGTGAAGGCGCAGACATCGATGCGTATCTTGGATTTGTCAGACAGATCTTGTACCGGATCTATTTTGACTTGTAGTGTGTTGAACGACGACCGATGTTTCTCGTGATCTTCCAATTTCTCTGCAGTTGTTCTGATAAGCGACTTGGCCGACACTGATATCTGCCATTTTAGAACTGCTGATGTAGAGATTATGGGTGATCATGATGTTCCTCTTTAACTTAATCAGCTTTTCTGCAGTTGTTCTGATAAGGGACTTAGCTGATGCTGAGATCTGCCATTATAGAACTGCTGATTGTAGAGAGAGCTGATAAGCAGTCATAGCTAAAGGAGATGTCTGCTAGTGAGACATTTGCCGATGGTCACGACAGCTGGCAATTGAAGAGCTAATTTATATGAAAGTTGTCATCAATCTGGTAGGACAAAGACTCGGATATGTACAAAGACTTCCTAGTCTAACGACCTATGCATTGTTTCAACAAGCTGCCACACTAACCGGTACGCAGCCCTTTTAGCCACTTGTGAAACATGCGTTGTAATGGGAACAAGCAAATCACTGTGTTGGAATATGCATACATATATATCAGCTGATTTACAGGCATATTTCTAACAATCTCCTCCTATTTGCTTGGGGCCATTACTACTACAATTGACTTATACATACAGCTCTTTAAAGCAGTTGTTCAATCCTTAGTAATAGCATGCCACTAGTGAATATTCATTTTATATCACGGCATGCCCTAGGTTGAACTTACAAGCGATAGCGTATGTATAGTCACCTATTGCTAAGTATTTACAGACTCAAAAATGAAAGAACAAATACGAAGCAATAATTGAAATGGTTTTAGGCAATTGATAATATTGCCAAGAAAAAAATGTGTTTCTTGCATTGTATTATCTGGAGTAGCATAAGCAAGATAAAGAAAATGTATAATATTCTTAATCGGATTGATTAAGCATCTTCATCTTAATCGAATTGATTAAGCATCTTCATCTGATGATTTTAAGAGATGTGAAGGATTTAATAGCTGTGATTATGGGCAATTTCATAATCTCTCCTCCTTAATGGTTGTTATTTAATCTTTAATGACTGTTATTTAATCTTTAATGTCTCCTCCTAATGTCTCCTCCTTACTAGTACATTGCTGTTATTTGCAATTTTCCCTTCTGTATGTATAATGATAATCTGTATGTATAATGTCAATCTTATTACAATCTCTCCTCCTTAATGGTCACAAGCTAAAGATAGATTGATAGTTATCAAATAAAATATTCAGTATCAGAAACTAAATACTTGAGAGAACTGACTTATGGTAATTCATAAGGTATGAATTGAGACATGTAGAGGGAAGGAGGTTTGGTCCGTTAAATACTGTCTTTATAGAAATGCCAATGTGATCAGCTAATTGCAATTCTGCCGAGAATATAGACAATATCGAGTAAGTACTTCTATCTGACAGATGGGCAGTTTTCAAAAGACAGACAGACTAAGTATGCTATGTGGATCAAAAAATCTTGGGATGTAGCCAGTCATTTATCAAATCTCTTTTCTTTCGCATTGTGTGAATAATGTATAATGCACAGTTTTCATGTATAAGGAATACATATCAACTGGAGAGAGTAAGATATCAGGGTGAGGAATTTTGTTCTATTGCTTGTAAAGAGGTTTTACACGTATGTAATAAGACAAGTTAAGTAGTAAAATGTTCAAAATAGATTCCTCTTTAAAGATATTTCTAGTTAAAACAGAAGAGTAGGGGCTCGTGTAGTGAATCTTGACTGTACTTAAGGGAGTTATGAAAAGATATTTGGACAAGAAAGTAAGTATAACAGAATGAGTTATTAAATTGGTCAATTCATAAGTCATGAATAGCCTAAGACTTTCTTTTATAGGACGATGTTGTTGAGAGGTATATTGACTTTCACTGGATGCACGAGATATACATCTAAAGATGTCATATAAGATCTTAAACTTTCTTTAATTAATAGGTCTAATGTTAACGTCTGTTCATTATATCCTTAAGAGAACATGAATATGCAAGGATAATTGTAGATAAAAATGAAGTGCAGGCATGAAAGAGTATGCAAGAGAACAAGTTACGATAATTAAAGCAAAATAAAGTAGCAAATGTAGTTGAACAAAAATATACAAAGCAAAACATATTACACTTATAACACTAATATAACAAAAGAGAATTTGTTTAGAGAAGCAGAAACCTAGCTAGTCATCCTAACTAAGTAGAGTTAGAGGATGAGGGTCTATTTTTCTAATTAGAGGGTACATTGACCGCTGAATTTGGCGTAGAATTTGCATTTGCGACTTGATGCTCCTCTTGAATCTGAGTTTGCTCAAGTTGAGCATTTGAGGCGATGGGAGCAGAGAGAATGTCAGGCGCTGTAGTTGTGGTAGGGTTTCTTGTGGGAATCCATGGAATGAAATTGGATACGTCGTTCCTGGGATCTCGAAGACGATTTCTTATACGTCGAGGGATTCGACGAGGTCGTTGAATCGCTGGTGGAGGAGTGGCAAGAAGAACCATCATTCGTTGACGCCATTCAGTGTGAGAAATGGGTCGATGAGGAGGACTAGGCAAGTTTGGTGAACACATGATGCAAATGACTGTAATGGTGGATAAATTTTGGGTTAGGCAAGAGTCAGGCGCTGTAGTTGGACAGGAAGATGAAGAAGAGACGATGAATTTGTTAAGATAGATTTGAATGAAGGTTATCATTTTATGCATCTTTTTGAAGTTTTGAGAAGATAAAAGGGTTTCTTGATTTGAGGAATGTGATTGGACGTTTTGGGGGTTTAAAGGGAGAAACCGTTTTTAATGACATAGTAATGATGTTCTGATTTAGGATTATGTCATTGTGCAGAGTATAGTTATGGCTAAGATATAGGCAGTCTAGGAGGAAAGTATACTTATATTATTTTCAAACAGGAAGTTTAAAATTATTATATAAATAGATTAATTTAATTGCCTTTATTGTGGTATTACAGGGTACAGCAGCTGAGTTGAAATTTGAATATTTTGTTCTGAGTCATAGGCCACTGTTGTGTATGATGCACATAAATAGATTTGCTTTGGAGAATAGTGTGTATAAAAAATTTGTTCCTGTTGAGATTTTATATAAAAATATATGAAGAATTTGATTGGAGTTCAGGAATGTGAATATTATCAGCAGTGTGTTTGATATCTGCTAAAGTAAGAATTGCTGATACCAATTGTTGTATCAGTTATTGGCAGTGTGTTTAATATCAGCTAAGGGAAGAATTGCTGATGCTAGTTGTTATAACCATTTTTAACAGATAGAATCATTTTATAATGGACACCAATCTATTTCAAATTAATAAAACTTTGTAAGAATGTTAAATAGATCAAGTAAGTGAGATATTGAATGTGTACCTGAAGTGATGTCCTTTCTTCTTTCTTTCCAACAGATCTTGGCATTCTTTAGCAAGGGAAGAGATCTATATAAGAGCATATTGACCAGACCTGTTCTGAAGAGAGTGAGACGTAGCCTATATACAGCAGGGGTTATATCGGCTGTTCACTCCTGAGGAAAGACTTAATATTTGAAAACATTAGTCTTCCTAAGAATTCTTGAATTTCTAGCTATCTTGAGAGTAGGTCGAGTTACTAGAGATATTTAACAACATCCTTGTTGACAAAGAATCACATGATAAGGTGTAACAGAGTATTTTGAATTCAATCTGTATACCGATCAGTTGTTGGCCATTATATTGGGAACAACTAATCATGCCTTTATAATTACAATCTCAAAGGTTTCATACGATTTAGTAGTTATCATAGCTAAGAACACAAAGTGCTGTTGAAATATCAGGGAGTTCAAAAGCCTTATTCAGCAGACAGCTTGGTTCAAAGCAAATTTACTAGTAATCTTGACTGTTTAAGTAACAGCAGATCCCTTGATAGGTTGACATGAAGGTCATAAAATTGTAGTCTGCCCATGTAAAGTGTCTTGAGGTTTTGGCAGAGCTTGAATTTAATCATTGTGAGATGATCTAATTTAGAAAGGCAGTTATCAGAGAGTCTAAGGATGAAAGTTTAATCAGTAGTAAGACACCATAACTCGATATAGTAGTTGTTCAAGAATGGTTTGCTGATGGGGTATCAGCAGAGTTTGTGTCTAGGCAGTGTGACCATTTCATTAAGGACCATTCTTTGATCATCAGAAGAGCATAGAGATCATAAAGAATAATAAGTAAGATTGATCAACACACTTAAAACACATCAGATCATGCTATCAAAGGAATGCAGACAAGTAGATAAGCATGAGAAAAAGTTGCAGAACTTGTATTCAATAATCCAAGTAGTTTTACACAGTATGTTGCAAGGATCAGCTGATTACAAGAACAATACAACCGAATTTTGACCGAACAGATTACATGAGAAAGATACATAATGATTCGATTTACGTATGAGATACATGTTACAAGGTCGTGTCCTAGAAGTCCTTATCCTAGACTTTAGATGAGGGTCATCATCAAGGATTTAGAAGGAGATGGACATCAAGATGGCCGTGTTCTTTTTGATCTCCTCCAACTCTCGGGGGAGGCAGAACAAATTCACTTCTTCGGGTCATTATGAAAGCACCGAGGAGTGATGGCCACTGAGGATGAGCTGCTTTGACCATGAATCCCCTTTGATAAGCTCAGGGATGGATGGTGGCGGTTAACAGTTCGTCATCCTCATCAATTCCATATTAGCTACTTAATTCAGCCAGAATCGAATTATCCGCATCGGCCATCTTTGAGGTGATGGTCGGCATACTTCCATATAACCAAGACTTGTTGCACATGGCAATATATCAAATGTTTTCCAAACATTTGACACTTCTTTTCTGGGATCTTCTCCGTGAAGTTCACGTATGCAAGCAGAATTCCGAAGGTGGAATAAGTATGTGCTAATTGATTTTCACAGTGATTCATCTGTAAACATTTTAGAGTATCAATGAGATTGATAACTAAAAGTTAGAAAAGAGGATGAAATCATTCTTGCTGGCATTAATTAATGGCTTTCCATCTTATCTTTCAAACTGATTGACAAAGAATATTCTTAAATGTTCTGACAATCATGATTTGCATTCATACTTGTTAGCAAACTTCTATGATTATCGGACAAGACAAAAGAAGATCTCTTTATCAATTGCCTTCTCAACAAGATAGTGAAACCATAATTAATGATTTCTGGTACACAAGAATTGATGCAATTTCTCTCATGTTTGATAACTGTGTTTTAGAAAAGATTTTGAAAATGATTTTCACAGTTTATAAATGGTTTTTGGAGATGCATTGTTGAGAGAAATTTAGATTGTCTCTTGTGAAGTAACAGAAATAAAATCGAAACAACTTTGAATGAATATGAAGAAATCATACCCCGTTGTTGAGGAATTGACTTGGTCGAGTCTTAGGACTTGGACTTAGTAACATTTTTAGAGATTTTGAATCATGGATTTGTATCGAGAGTAATCTATAGGCAGTTTCTGAGTTTATTCTTGGTAGAGATTGAATGAGGAAGGAGCTCTACTTAAACTCAGGGAGGTTAGACTGAAGGGCATTCAATAATGGAACTTTACTGTTGAATTGTCCTTCTGATCACGCCATGACAGGGATAGGCTGTGAGGTCTAGATATTTTCAAGATTCTTGGAAATGATTGATAATGACAGAATTGTCATTTTCCAGGATTTTGAAAATAGTCATTACTTTAATCGAAGCAGTCAAACTTTGGAAAGTGTGCCTCCACCTTTAATAGACTTGAGAGAGTAGGTCATTAAAGGATTTTTACTCCTATAAGTCAGCACATAAAACTGAGCTTATGAAGTGTAGGTTGGCAGATATGGAAATTCAGCCAACTGCAGAGTTTTAAAAACATTTGAGATCAGCAGATAAGAAAAGTGCTGATGAGTTTTTGAAAACCATTTGCATAAGGCAAGTCATACAGGCATATAGATGTATCAATAAAAGTGTAGTATGACAGGTTATTATGCATTACGTCTGATAATATATATAAACATATCAATTCAGCAGACATGAGCACAGGTCATAAGCAAGTAAATAGCTGACCTGTTTTGTGTATGCATGAGAGATGGTCTTTATCTACTTCTTTGGACTTATCAGCAGATTTTTCGCATAGTAGATCTGAAGTCCAGCAGGTGAGGATTTGACCTTGAGTGAGAGAAAGACATGAGTGAATTCTCATGAGCGATTAGCAGTCCTTCTTAAATCAGCAGCCATGTTACTGTCTGCCGATGGAGAGTAATGTTGCACGTTTGACCCTTTCTGTCATATGAGTTCCTGCTTATAGTACTCATAGAGAGATCGTTAGCAACATTTATGAGCCAAAGATGGCTCTAGAAATTCAATAATACACATGAGACTTAATAAGCATAACTAATGAATAATCATTCAAAATACAGCTTATATATGTAACCCAAAAAGTTAAGAGATTAGGAGCTGGGGTTACTCTCTCATTAAACTCTGTGAACGTGTCTGCTCATAGCGTTGAAGCACCAGTTCTAATGTTGAGCATAGGTTCTTTGAGTGTATTCTTACCCGGCTGAAGCTCTTTGTTGAAGAAGAACAGTTTCATCATTGATGTCCTTAGGCCAAAAACTTATAATCTCAGTGATTTTTGAGATGACATAACTTTGATTTCCTTTGAATTTTCTTTGAAACTCTTCTTGTTTCATTTGCTCTGAACTTTTATGAGAAGTTTTCTTGAGAAGGTGTTGGATTGAAGCAATCGTTAGCCTTATGTCAAGAAAGCAAATTTTTAGAAGTGAATCTAAGTAATTCATCCATCATGTATGAGTTTAACTTATTTGCTAAAGGATATAACAAAGTTTAAAATATAGATTTATGAAGCATGCATAATCCTTAGCAAGTCAATCTCTACTATAGTACTTCTCTACATGATATCAATGCAATTCTGATATATGATAGATTTTCTTATAGTCATCACATAGTCATCACTATATTCTTTCTCACATGTTTTTGAAAACAAAATTTATTTTGATTTAAAGAAAGTTTTCAAATGGCTTTCAGGTTTCTCAGTCAAAAAGGTTTTTGTAAATAAAAGATTTTGGAAAAAGACTCTTTTTGACTATGCATCTAATCTGAGCAGCAGGATCTAAACTCTCAGGTTGTTAAGCCTGGAATAAAGATTACAGAGTACCAGCTCTGATACCAATTGTTAGGTCTAAGGGTTGCTCAGAGAATAGGCTAGAGGGGGGGGGGTGAATAGCCTATTCACTATGTATTGAAAATTTCATCCAATTTTAAAATTTAATAAGACGAATAGATGAGATGGTTAATACAATTAGGTCATCTTCCTCATACTAACTGCTTAGCCGAAGTTAGAGTGATCGGACATCCTAGATCAGCAGATGTAGATCATGGACATCCTGAATCAGCAGATATGAAACATGCAGTTGGAAGATATATGTTGAACTTAGCTGATGAAAACAAGATTTAGCAGCGGAAGAATAAACAGCATAAGTTTAACAATTGAGATTGAAGTAACTGTAAAGATTTGATTTCAAAGAAGGCTTAACAGTTGACTAAAATCTGTATTAGATGCATCATTTGCTTTCCTTAAACAGATTGCACAAGATAAGACAAATTATACAAGAAAGAGAAATCAAGGCTGAATGTAACAAACATATATATTATATTAAAATTCAGCAGAGGTTTACTCAGAGGCAAACATGCTTAGTACATCAACCTAGACTCTCTATCCTAGCAATCTCCTTAGGAAAAAGAAGGAGAAATGAAGAAAGCGAAATCAAATATATCGAAAATACATTAGAAGATGTACTTAATATTTATTAAGTTATCTTCCTGTAGTTTCAACTCGATATATTTGTTGTGAGAATAGAATTTTAGGTATTGTTCAAATAACGAGTATTTGAACAATAGAGTGCTAAGCACTCAGCCAAAAGTGATGACAATTTATTGCACAATCGGCACAGCTTATAATGTAGTATAAGTCTGCCGATATGAATGCAATCTGGACATTTAAGTTCTGGCTCTTCATCGGACATCTTCAAGCTTGGTCTTTCTTCAACGATCTGTAGATTGCTTGGTCTCTTTGTTGAATAATGGAGGTGAAGCCACTGAAGAGACTGAGTTCTTCGAGGGAGGAACGAACTCAAATCAAAAACAAAGTTTTTGATCAAGCAGGGCTTCTCAGCCTTTGGAATTTCTTTTCACTCTCACACAAAGTGTTTGTTCTTACACTTGTGTTTTCTCACTCTGAAGGTGTGGTTCTGGATTGAGTAAATGAGGAACAATACCACAACCTTTCTCAAGCATAAGAATACACTTGTTGCTCTATATTGAGATGAGGGTGAGAGTCTTCTTATATAGGCTGGAGAAGAAGAGGTGACCGTTGGCGTTTGAATAGGTTTATGCCCGTTGGTGATCTGAATCTCATAATGCAGAGTACATTTTTGGATTTGTTGGGCAAAGACCTTCGCTAGGTTTGATCTTTGAAGTTGGTCCGTGAATCAGGCTGGACAGATTTGGACGTGTCGAGCTTTGCCTGGATGCAGCTGATTGATGTGGACGTATCATTGCTTTGACTGTAGTGCAGCGTCCTGTGCTTGGCCTTTTATGGAAATGAAGCTTTGAAGACCGCAAACACTGTATAGAAGAGGAAATGTCCACTGGATAAACGTGAAGGCGCAGACATCGATGCGTATCTTGGATTTGTCAGACAGATCTTGTACCGGATCTATTTTGACTTGTAGTGTGTTGAACGACGACCGATGTTTCTCGTGATCTTCCAATTTCTCTGCAGCTTGTTCGATAGCGACTTGGCCGACACTGATATCTGCCATTTTAGAACTGCTGATGTAGAGATTATGGGTGATCATGATGTTCCTCTTTGACTTAATCAGCTTTTCTGCAGTTGTTCTGATAAGGGACTTAGCTGATGCTGAGATCTGCCATTATAGAACTGCTGATTGTAGAGAGAGCTGATAGGCAGTCATAGCTAAAGGACATGTCTGCTAGTGAGACATTTGCCGATGGTCACGACAGCTGGCAATTGAAGAGCTAATTTATATGAAAGTTGTCATCAATCTGGTAGGACAAAGACTCGGATATGTACAAAGACTTCCTAGTCTAATGACCTATGCATTGTTTCAACAAGCAGCCACACTAACCGGTACGCAGACCTTTTAGCCACTTGTGAAACATGCGTTGTAATGGGAACAAGCAAATCACTGTGTTGGAATATGCATACATATATATCAGCTGATTTACAGGCATATTCCTAACACTGAGGCTTGGCCTCTTCGGTTTCTGTGAGAGGGGTGTTGAGTGCGGGGTGGAAGGATGAAAAGTGAGGGCGCTTGAAGGATGAAGCTGGGAGAGGAGAAGGGGGGTTTGACTAGGGCTTTTCCACCTTATTATTATTATTTTTTTGTAATACTGCAGTCTTAGCGCCAACCTTTCTGCCCCTATTCTCCAAAGCTTGTCTAAGTTTTAAAATTTTGCAAGCAGCCCCCTTCTGGTTAAAATGCCTTTTTCAGAATTCATCAACCAAACCCCTTCTAGTTGGAGACTTCCTCCTTTTCAACCTATTTTTCATGATTTGAGTAGCATGTTACCTGTGTGACAACAATACAACAACAACAACTACTAAAACCATTAAACATTAGCACAAAAAGCATAAAAATACACAAAATTAGAAATATTTTTGCGAGGGTGACACTATATATACTCCCCTAGAAACCCACAAACTCAGGGAGACCCAAGAAAGGTGACTCTAAAAATAACTAAGGCCAAGAAATACAACACTAAAAATGCCTTCACCCCCAAACTTACCACATGCATAGATGTTAAAGTGCAACATGAAATTCGCATAGAGTGAGAAAATTGGCAAAATCAACTACTTTATTCTACGAAAGCAAATACAAACATAACTAAGTAGGTTGCCTCCCAACAAGCGCATTTGTTTAATGTCGTTAGCCCGACGGAGACCATACCCTTTTAGGTACGGCTTAGATCCTCTAGGAGGACTTCTGACTTTTCTTTCTCAAAAACACCCCCAAAATAGTGTTTTAACCTTTGACCGTTTACCTTAAAAGTTCCCTTCTCAGGATGAGAAATCTCCACAGTACCATAAGGGAACACTTTTGTTATGGCGAACGGTCCCGACCATCTTGATTTCAGTTTGCCCGGTAAGAGTTTTAGGCGAGAGTTGAACAACAAAACTTGTTGCCCAACCTCAAAGTCACGTTTCAAGATGTGCTTATCGTGCCACTTCTTGGTTCGCTCTTTATATAATTTCGCATTCTCATATGCCTTGTGCCGAAACTCTTCCATTTAATTCAGTTGCAATAACCTGCGTTCACCTATCGCATGCATATCAAAATTCAAGAATTTAATACCCCAATATGCCTTATGTTCAAGTTCCACAGGTAGGTGACACACTTTACCATAAACAAGCCTATAAGGTGACATTCCTATTGGTGTTTTGAAAGCTGTTCTATAGGCCCATAGTGCATCGTCCATCTTGAGTGACCAATTTTTTCTAGAGGAATCAACAGTTTTTTCTAAAATCTGTTTCAGTTCTCTATTCGAAACCTCCACTTGGCCACTCGTTTGTGGATGATAGGCAGTTGCAACTTTATGGGTGACACCATACTTACTTAACAAAGCGTTTAACTGCTTGTTGCAAAAGTGAGTCCGTTAATCACTAATGATTGCTCGAGGTGTACCGAATCGTGTAAAAATTTTCTTTTTAAGAAAACGCATCACCACCTGAGCATCATTAGTGGGAAGTGCTTTTGCTTCCACCCATTTTGACACATAGTCCACAACTACTAGAATGTATTGATTTTTAAAAGAGATGGGGAATGGACCCATGAAGTCTATTCCTCAAACGTCAAATAATTCACAGACAAGAATATTGTCAAAGGCAATTCATGCCTACGAGAAATATTCCCAGTTCTTTGGCATCTATCACAGGTAGTTATATAAGTATATGCATCCTTAAAAAGTGTAGGCCAATAAAAACCTTATTCAAGCACCTTTGTAGCTGTTTTTGTAGGTCCATAATGACCACCTACCTCACCATCATGACAGTGCTTAAAGATTGATGGTACCTCTTCCTCAAGGACACAACGTCAAATCATTCCATCTGCACAAATCTTAAATAAAAAGGGATCTTCCCACAGATAATGTTTTACGTCAGAAAAAAACTTTTTCCTTTGCTGAAAGGAAAATTTCAGTGGGGAAATACCTGTCACAAGATAATTAGCAAAATTGGCATACCAAGGGAGTTGTAACACAGCAAAGAGTTGCTCATCAGGGAAAGTCTCATCAATGGGTAAATCATCACATTCATCACCCACAAAGTTTTCTATTCTAGACAAGTGATCCGCAATAACATTCTCTGTGCCCTTTTTGTCCTTAATCTCTAGGTCAAATTCTTGTAACACAAAATCCATCTGATCAACCTAGGCTTAACGTCTTTCTTTGTAAGAAGATACTTGAGCGCAGAATGATCAGTGAATACAATCACTTTAGCCATGACAAGATATGAATGGAATTTATCAAAGGCAAAGACTACTGCTAGAAGTTCTTTCTTAGTTGTCGCATAATTCTGTTTGGCTTCATTCAAAGTACGACTAGCATAGTAAATTGCTCAAAAAACTTTGTCCTTACGCTGACCTAACACCGCACCTACTGCTATGTCATTAGCATCACGCATGAGTTCAAAGGGCAAATTCCAGTCAGGTGCAGCCATAACTGGTGTTTAAATCAATTTTTCCTTAAGTGTGTTAAAGGCTTTCACACACTCGTCATTAAAATCAAATGGGGTATCCTTGACTAACAAGTTGGAGAGAGGTTTGGCAATGAGTGAGAAATCTTTAATAAATCGTCAGTAAAAATCGGTGTGTCCTAAAAAGCTTCTCACTACTTTAACAGAAGTAGGGACCAGTAATTCTTCTATTACCTCCACCTTTGCCCTATCGACCTCAATTCCTTTTTGGGAAATCTTGTGTCCCAACACAATTCCTTCTTGAACAGTAAAATGACACTTTTCCTATTTGAGAACTAGGTTAGTGTCTTCACATCTTTGCAGCACAGAGTTCAGATTATTCAAGCATGCATCAAAAGAGGTACCGAGGATCGAAAAATCATCCATGAATATTTCTAGAAATTTTTTTACCATATCATGAAAAATGGCCATCATACACCTTTGAAAGGTCGCAGGTGTGTTGCACAACCCAAAAGGCATTCTTCTAAATGCAAATGTGCCATAAGGACAAGTGAAAGTAGTTTTCTCTTGATCCTCTGGCGCAATCGCCAATTGGTTGTAGCCTGAATAGCCATCGAGGAAGCAGTAAAATTCATGGCCAGCAAGTCTCTCTAACATTAAGCATAAGAATTAAAACTCACACAATCATGCAATTGATCGTTACCCTAATCGGATCAAAATTACTCTTTCATGAATTGGATACCCCTTACCTAGCTGTATGAATTTAGTTCATAATAAAATAAACAAAATCCATAATTATAATCAAGAGATTTATAAGATTAAGCATGGGAATAATAATAATAATAATAATAATAATAATAATAATAATAATAATAATAATAATAAGAGTCAAGAAATTAATACTTGAATCCAATAATACAAACTTCGTTCTTCGTTGTTCTCTTGTTAAATTCTTTATTGACGGCTCTAAAACTGTTAATGAATCCCCTAACCTAACGTAATACGAGTCCTTTTATACACAGGAAAAACTTCCAAGGGAAAAGAAAACCAAGCTCTAAAAATTCGGCCAAGACGCGTGCCAGAAATCGACGTCGCGCTAGGGTACTAAGGCGCTTGGCGCTAAGGCTTCAGTTTCAGTGCCAATGTTTTTGGAATTTCACACTTTGTTGCAGTGCTAAGGTGCAGGGCGCTATGACTTCAGTTTCAGCGCTGCAGTTTCTAGAAAATTGAACACAACTTCGTCGCAGCGCTAAGGCGCTTGGCACTAAAGCGCTGCTCCCAAAAGTTTTAGAAATTCCTCATAGACCCCTGAAGTCTAGAAAAATATATCCAAAAGCCCCCAAATTACATATAAGTCTCCATAATTCCCTGGAACTTCAAAATAACATTAGAACTCATATTCGATAACAAAATCCTCGAGAAATGACAAAGTTTAAGCTCAAATGATACCCAATAAATGAGTAAAATACTCACTTATCACATATTTAGCTTGAATGATGAAAATTTCTTGAGATGATTGTTGAATTTGAAGACCAAGGAAAAATGTGAGTTCTCCCATCATGCTCATCTCAAACTTTCTCTTTATTGGCTTCTCGAATGTTTTACTGAGATTTTTATTCGTTGATCCAAAGAAGATGTCATCAACGTAGATTTGTAGGAGCAGAGAATGTTCCTTGTGCTTGAGAATGAACAGAGTAGTATCAATCTGTCCTCGTAAAAATCCTTGTTCAATTAAGAACTTAGATAATGTCTCATATCAAGCTCTTGGAGCTTGTTTCAGTCTATAGAGATCTTTCTTAAGTTAGTACACATGAGTCTCGTTGGCTTTATCTGAGAACCCAGGAGGTTGAGCAAGATATACTATTTCTTGAAGATCACCATCGAGAATGCACTCTTAACGTCCATCTGGTACAACTTGAAATTTCTTGTATGAAGCATAAGCTAGAAATAATCTGATAGCTTCCAATCGGGCTACAGGAGAAAACATTTCATCGTAGTCAATACCCTCCTCCTGTCGATAGCCTTGGGCTACTAGTCTAGCTTTATTCCTGATGTTATTCCCATCTTCATCTTTCTTGTTTCTGAATACCCATTTTGTGCCAATCACGGTTTGATCAGTAGGCCTTGGAACCAAACTCCAGGCCTTGCATCTTTTGAACTAGTTTAGCTCCTCCTGCATAGCTTCAACACATCTTGGATCTTATAGAGCTTCTCCAATCTTCTTTGGCTCATTCGTTGAAACGAAGGCTAAGGAATACATACATTCATTTCTGGCAGTGCTTCTGGTGCGAACACTAGCATTGAGATCATCAATAACTTGGGAGATTGGATGATCTTTAGCTCCTCTTATCTCAGCAAGGAAGTTATTCACTGCTAGTTCTTCTATGTGAGATTCGTAAGAAGGATTTGGAGGAATATCAGTAGTCTCTATGTGAGAGTACTGTTCAAGTGCAGGTTCATATATGAGCTGAAGAATAGGTTAAGAAGGCTCGAAGAAAATAGGTTCAATGTTGATATCAGCATCAGTAGAGCATGAGTTTGCTGGTTCTTTATTTGACTGAGAGGGATTAGGAATGTAAGCATTCGTTACTGGTGGAGGATTTGTAGCTTGAGATGTTGAACATGAAGAAGTACCTGTCTCAACATTATCAAAGTCATCAGCAACATTTGGAACCACACGTGGCTTTAACAAATCAAACTCATCAAATGAAACATGCATATATTCCACTATTTTCAACGATCTTTTATTGAAAACTCTATAGGCTTTGGAATATAAGGCATAACCCAGAAAAACACCTCCATCAACTTTTGTATCAAATTTACTACGGTAGTGTAGACACCCAGAATTCGTACCCCACATTATACGAATTGTCCTATAAATAATTGTTTATTTATAAATGGACTAACACTTGTTTCTATCATTATTTCAGGAAACAAAATATCAAACAGGACTAACAACGTCCGACAAATACAAACGACTTCAGTTAGATCAAAATCAAGGGTCAAATATGAAGATACAAAGCTTGAAAGGGTCAAAGCACAAAAGGAACAACTTCAAGGCACAAAGATTAAATAAAATTAACGAGGGACCTAAAGCATAAAGAATGAAAGATGAAAATTCTAAGTGTAATATTCAGGGTTTGGTGCACTGAATACTTTCCTGGTGCGCTGATACACCGAAAACACGGTTTGGTGCGTGGGCACCATGCCAGGTACGTTGCGCACCAACCCAAGCTTTGCCTCACAAGTCAAGCTGTCTCACTGCTGAAGACTTTGGTGATTAAACAAAGCTTCCTCTTAGCTTGGGCCAGAGAGTAACACACAAATATCTCCCCCAACTCCCTCCTATAAAAGAGCTCTCAGCTCTCTCCCTCAAACACACGATCAACAATCTATCTCTCTCACAACACACACTCTCAGCTCTCTCTCACTCACTGAAAGAAAGAAAAAGAAAAGAAAGAAAAGCTCTCTGCTCTCTCTCTTGCTCTCCCTCAGCCCGAGAAAACAAACTGTTTCTCCCTTGGTAAATTTCATACACACAAACATACACAATACGCATAACACAAACACAAAATGTAAGTCTTTCTTTCCTCGTATCGGTAGCAGTGGAAGCACAACGGTAGCTAGCTTGATCAAGTATAACACAACAGCCTAGAACTTGGCCCGAATTCTGTAAAACGACATAAGGTAATCGCATTCGATTGTTAGTTTATTTATCTATTTCAAATATGTAAATACGTTAGATAATTTGCAAATGTGTATATATTTATTTCAGTATATTTGATATGTAAATACATATAACATATTCATTAAATGCAAATATCAAAATGTCCGTTCTTATTTATATATAATTGATATTATATATATATATATATATATATATATATATATATATATATATATATATATAGATAGATACTGATAAAGGCCTCCCAGTAACAGGGAGTTGCCATGCCGCTTTGACAACATCATAAAAAGTTGGGTGACTAACCCACACATTAAGAAAGTGGAAAGAAGCTGAGTGGGCAAGGTTTGCCCTACCATAAGAGAGAAGCAACGGGGAGTGATCCAAGCAAGTGCGAGGAAGATGTAGAACATTAGAAGAGGCAAACTTATCAAGCCATCCGGTATTGCCGAGAAGTCTATCAATACGCAGATGAATAGTGCGAGCGCCCTCCCTTTTATTCCACCATGTATAATCAGAACCAGAAAAACCAAGATCGATCAAACCTGAGGCAGCCAAGCATGCATGAAAATCCAAAGCACCACTACGATCCCATCCATTTCCACCAAATTTTTCAGAAGGATGAAGAATAATATTGAAATTACCACCAACTAACCAGGGAGAATCACGAAACTGATTTCCCAGGTCATTTAAGTCTTCCCATAAATGCCTACATTCATCAGATTCGCACTTAGCATATACACTTGTGAAATTAGAGCAAGCTGGCCAAGAATAATGTTGCACTTGAATAGTGATCTGTTGAGAAGAGCTGTGGACAACATGGCATGTAAAAGCTGCCTTAAGAAACACCCAAACTATGCCATTAGAATTCTTAAAACCAAATCTGAATTTTAGACGACGAGTAATAAAATAAATTCTATCGGGATCAATCATAGGTTCAAATATAAAAATAATTTAAATATTATGGGATTTAATCAGATACTTCAACCTTGCAATTGAGGGATCATTGCCGATACCTCGAACATTCCAAAAAAGGGCCTTAAGATCCATAAAAATCTATCAGAAGCGACGAAGTAAGGAGTTTAGCTCTTTGTAAGCGAGTAAGCCGATCTGATTTGGGAATAGTTTTACTGCCCTTTGCCATGGGAGGAAGCTCAAGATTCAATGCATCCAGGTCATGAAGATCATTATCTAAGTCTTCCAAGGTTTCTAAAATAGCAAATCTATTAGGAGATAACAGTCTATCCTCATCATTCATAAGACTATTACCCTCAATATTTATAAGATTATCATTCTGCACTGCATCATGATCATACTGCACATCATCAACTGGCGTAATTAAGACTTGATCATCCTGCATATCACTAATAGAAGTGTCAAGACTTGCGTTTTCAAACTCTTCATTACGAACAACATCAACTGGGAACACAGCATGCAAAGAGGAGGAGCCGTCAACATTTTTAGAGGGAGGGCTTAGGTTTAAAGCAGCATCATCATCCTTGGCATTGTCATTAAGACTAGCCCCAGGGGGAATTCCACCCTTAATAGAATCCTTAGCAGGGATTTTTGGCATGTCATCAATAGGGTTAGGGCTTGCAAAAGCTTCAGCATTAGGGCTTGGAGTAGTATCAATCACAATGCCCTTGCCTTTATCATCTTTTCTTAGGGTCCAGCGAGTATGAACTTTATGCTTCTTGGGAGGATTTGAGGCTTTCGAAGTAGTAGCATCAGAAGAGGGTGGATTTTTAAGCTTGTAGAATTCCTCTGAATGCCCTTGACGATTACAATGAGAGCAATATCGCATTAGATTCTCAACTTCTATGGTTTGCCAAAATCCTTAAAATTTTGAGCCACATTCAATCCATATCCTTTTCTAGACCGGATTTAGAAGATCAACTTCTACACAGATTCTTGCAACACTTGGTCAAGTTAAATTCGTGGTAGCTTGATCAAGCATCAGAGGCTTAAAGAAAGTTATGGTAACACAAAACTTTTTCATGCTTCTGTCCGACAAGCCCGCCACAAGCTTCATCCTCATTCTATTATGGAAACGGATGGTTTTATTCTTGACTCAGAAGACTCTATTAAACAGGCAGGAATTAATTATTTTCAATCTCAACTTACTACTGAACGCATTGGTGATGATTCTCTCCTTGATGTTATTCCTTCCTTAGTGTTATCGGAATGGAATGATGAGCTCATTGGCCCCCCTCCATTGAAGAAGTTAAGAACACAATTTTTGCTATTTGTGGGGATAGTGCCTCGGGTCTGGATGGTTTTACTGGGAAATTTTATTCCTTTTGTTGGGATCTCATTGGGCATGATTTACTTCTTGCTATTTTGGAATTCTTTTCATACCTCGGTCGTGGACTAGCACATTAGTTGCTCTTATTCCTAAAGTTGACACTGCAAATTCTTTCAAAGATCTTCGCCCTATTAGTCTATGCAATTTCTGTAACAAGGTCATTTCTAAGCTTTTATCTTCTCGGCTGGCTAAGATTTTACCCCATATCATTTCTCCTAATCAAAGTGCGTTTACTAAAGGCAGAAACATTCATGATAATATCTTTCTTGCTCAGGAGTTAATGAGTTATTTACGAAAAAAAGTCACGGGTTCTAACATGGTTATTAAGCTTGACATGGCAAAAGCTATTGACAGGGTCTCTTGGTTCTTCTTGATAAAAGTGCTCAGATGATTTGGGTTTCACGAGGTTTTTATTGATTTTGTATGGCATATAATTTCAGAGAATTGGTTTTCTATCCTTGTTAATGGTGCGCCTGCGGGGTTTTTCTCTTCGTCCCAGGGTCTTCGCCAGGGTGACCCTTTGTCTCCGAGCCTCTTTATCATTGCGGCTGAAGTTTTGAGTTGTAGTCTTAATAATTTCCAAATTGAGGATCCATTGACTGCTTATTCTACTTCTAGTGGTTGCCAAATTATTTTTCATTTAGCTTTTGCGAATGATGTAGTGCTTTTCTGTAATGGGCACTCGCGCTCCCTTAGGAAGCATGTGAACCTGCTTTCTGACTATGAGCGTTCTTCGGGTCAACTTGTAAATGGTTTCAAAAGTTGTTTCTTTGTTGATTCTTCCATGGATGCTAACAGGGTAAATTCTATTGTTGATCTCTTCAAATATTGCATTGGTACTTTTCTTATTATTTATTTGGGTTGTCCTTTATATACGGGCTGAAACAAAAAGTAGTATTTTGATCCTGTTATAGCCAAGATGCAGGATCGTATTGGCACGTGGATGGGCTCCTTTCTCTCTCAATCGGGAAGGGCTACTCTCATTAAGCATGTTTTGCACTCCATGTCTTCTTACCTTTTAGCTGCTTTAGATCCCCCGACGTCGGTCATTAGACTTATTGAAAAAAAATGCTAGCTAATTTCTTTTGGGGAAGCATTGAAGGTCGTCATAAAACTCATTAGATTTCTTGGCATTCCTGTTGTCGTCCTAAATTGGAGGGTGGTATTGGTATATCTTCCATCTCTGATTTGGTGAATGCTTTTTCTATTAAACTTTGGTGGAGGTTTCGTTCTCAAAATAATATTTGGTTGGATTTCTTGCGTACTCGTTATTGTTTGTCTAATCACCCTATTATGGCTCATTGTAAAGGCTCCCATATTTGGCGTTGGCTATTAAAAGCTCGGCCTCTTGCTGAACCTTATATTCGATGGAATATTAGTAAAAGAGATTACTCTATTAGACATGATAAATGGCTTCCCATTTTCCCTATTTTGGCTGAAGATGATGCGACCTTGATTACTGCCCGTGACTTATTCCAGACTGGTTCGTCTCTATCTCCCCAGGTATGTACTTCTCCTTTACCTAGTGCGGTCCACTGTATCTTGGAGCAGAAAATTTTGCTTGATGATATTGAGGATATTCCGTGCTGGACAGGATCGACCAAGGGCAAATTGTCCCTGAAATTTGCTGCTGCTATTATCCGTGCGGCAGGCCCTTCTCTCATGACTTTGAAAAATTCATTTGGCAACGCCTTATTCCCAGGAAGATATGCATCTTTATGTGGAGATTGCTTCTTAATCATCTTCCTATCGGTGAAGCTGTTATTAAGAAAGGTTTCAGCATGGCATCTCGGTGCTGCTGTTGTTCGTCCAATCTGAAAGTGGAATCTTTTTCCCACGTTTTCTTAGAGTAATATTGCTAAATCTATTTGGCTACATTTTCATGACTTCCTTGGTTTGGGTAGGAGGGTATTTTTCGTCCAGCAGCATTGCATGTATTGGTGGACTCAAGCTGGCTCAATGCTATACTCTATAATCCCTTTTGTTATTCTTTGGCATTTTGGAAAGCCCAAAACAAGGTAGTTATTGATGGGACTCAATCTACTGCTCAAGGAGTTATTCTTGCACTGCAAAGTGAGATTAATTTTATTCTCAAAGCTGCAAATTTTAATGTTGTTAACTGGGCTGAAATCTGCTCCAAGGTGGGTCGGCCTAGGAGGGTTATTGTTCAAGCTGTTTCTTGGATTAGGCCTCCTTTTAGAATTGTTAAACTTAACTCGGATGGTGGTAGTCAGGGTAATCCTGGCATTGGTGGTGGTGGAGGAGTGATCCGTGACTCTAATGGGAGATTTATTCATGGTTTCTCATCTTCTTATGGGGTTTGCTCGAATTCTGTCGCAGAGATAAGAGCTCTATTTCAAGGGATTAGCTGGCTAATTTCTCATGGTTTCCAAAATTCTATTGTTGAGATGGATTCGGGATTTCTCTATGGTTACCTTACCAAAGGTCATTCTTATCCACGGCATTCCTATTACTATATCCGTGCTATTCTTGCTATGCAGCAGACTTGTCATCTTTTATTTCATCATTGCTTCAGGGAAGCTAACACGGTGGCCGATGGTCTTGCTAACCTTGCCATGGATTCTGATTTGGACACTTCTTTTTCTTCCATGACATCTCTTCCTCATTCTATTCGTGGTGCTATTCTGATGGATGCTCAAGGAATTTCTTGTGTTCGTATTTTCTAGATTATTTTTTTGGTTTTGCTTTGTATCTCTTTTTCAAGGTCAGGCTCCTCTGTCCTCCCTGTTATAAGGGCAAGGCTGGTTGTCCCCCTCAAGTTTGTATCTCTTTTATTTTTCTTAATAAAATCTAGCAGGGTGCCGTCCCTATTTTCTAAAAATATATATATATATATATATAAATTTTAATTATTTTTGTTAAATATAAGTATATATTAAATTATATTTTGTTTATTTTGTAATAAATAAAGAATGTACACATTTTATAATGTAAACGGAGATATAAATCTCCATGATCCGTTTTCCTCCCAGTCACATAATATAATAAACCCGTAACATTTAAGCTCGAGCATGTAATCATAAGAGACCGAAAGGGCGAGTTGGGTGCGTAAAACCTTCTCAACTCGTAACTTAGCCTCCGAAACCACAATCTCAGTTTTTCTCTCATTTTTTATATAAACGAGGGTGGCGACTTTGTTTTTAATATAAATGTGTTGTGCACATTTATTACATTTTTATTTGGGAGTCCAAAGCAAAAGGCCTAGAACGATCTGCGGATCGGGGTGCTCACAGTAGCTACTCTGCTGGGGATAATAAAAAAATATTTTTTTTTAGAGGGCTAGACTCATACATTTAAGCTTTGCATGCTCTTTTTTTTTTTTTTATAACATATTTATATGTTATCAGTTTATTATATGTTTGTGACATAGTTAAATGTTACATGTTTTATTGCATTTTTCTTTCATGTGTTTATTTTGTTTTCTTTTTATTTCTGTGACATATAAGTGTTGCGTGTTTATATTTCATAGCATGTCTTTGTTTTACTAACATGTTAAATGTTATATTTTTTATTTTTATTTTATTTAACATGTCAAATATTATTTATTTTATTTATTACGTAATTATGTGTTGCGTGTACGTACTGCTCGTACTAACACTTGCAAGTACAAATATATTCATTTGATCAGGCGATGTCACCAAAATTTATTATTTATAATATTTATTTATTTATTTATTCATTATTTGTACTATCGGGGCTTAAACCCCATGTTTGTCGCTTTCCTTAAATCAAACAAAAAAAAGAAGAAAAGAAATTCTTTTCAAAAATTGAAAAAAATAAAAGTTTTCAAAAGGGAGACATTATTTGCGATCCATTGAATATTTTAAACACAAAAAGAAAAATCATCAGCTTTTATAGAGTTGAACTACGGTGACCTAAGCCTCATTTTGAGGGACATAGGCAGCCTTCGGTTGCGGTTATGCTTTCAAAAAACATTGGAAAAAAAAAACTTTACAGTTTTCATTTTCCTTTTAATCTCGGTAAATCCTTACCACTTTATTTTTTATAATTCATTCATTTGTTGGTTTGTACTTTTCTTGGGGCTCCAAACCCTCGAGTTGTGGTTGTGTTTCCTTTCCTGCAATTTCAACTGCTAACAAACATCAACCCACATTACATGATTCGAAAAAAAATGGACATTAATTCTTTTAATTGTATATATTTGTTTCACTTTTTCATTACATATAAATATAAAAAGAGTTCTTAGCTAAGGTGCACACATGTGTGCTCATTCATTTATTTCAAATTGTTACCAAGCTTCAAACCCTGGTATAGCCACGTTGGAGTGAAACTGGGTAGGTCATGAGCCCAGCATTCCTCCAGCCGACACTATCCCTTTTCGCTCGATTATTGATCGTCCCCCGGGAAGTAAGTCATCCTAGCCCCGCATAACCACGCATAATTCATATAGATTTCTAGGACACTTCGGGACCAGTTGGTTTTTATTGTCACCAACATACTTTGTTAATCCTGTGCATAAAGACAAAAAGGACATCAAATCAAAATAAAAAAAGAGTCGTCGACCGAGCAATCCTTTTGAATAATCTTCAACCTGTTTTCTATGACGAATGCAGTACTTGTCATATGCTGACTTCTCTGCCATCCTTGACATTGGGTTTCACATAGAATGAAGAAATCCGGTCCGACCTTATACAGGCTCGTTCAAGCAGTTCTGATTTTCTTGATATGAACAATCCAGATCACGAGACCTACGATCACATTGTTGATGATGATATAGTTATCGAAGAAGTCTCTTCTGAAAGTAATGACTGAGAGATCCAAGGAATCAGTGAACAATGGTTGAGAGTGATAGACCCCAAGAACATATCCTTTTTTTCCTGTGAAGTATACTCACACGTCTTATATATAATCTTTTGTTCTCAAGTCAATTGAGTCTCTAAAATGAACCTTTTTGACTCTGTCTCAGATATCGAGTCCAGGTCAAATCCTTGTGTGATTTCTTGACCCTTGAGTCTAGCTTATCGCTGAATATCCTTTGGATGTCGAGTCTTTCCAAATGATGAATTGACTCACCTCAAAAACATGATAAACATTACACGAGTCAATGATGAATCATTTCGAAGTCAAGGGCTCGCAAACAACTAAACATTCAGATATATACACAGAGTGAGTTGAGTATCTTGACAAAGATCGTCTTTGAACCATTGCGATTGAGCTATTACCGGCACATTGGGTTGTCACCACACCCAAAAACTCATATTTAAACCCATCCAAGTCCCGAGCCTTACTCAAAGGCCACACGTACATTAAACCCCATCCAAATCCCATGCCAGATCAAACACCCATTTACCATACACAACCCATAGGCCTTGCCAACACTAAAATACCCTTCCAACCCTCACTCGCTCGAGCGGTCATCTTCTTGAGTTTGTGCCCTCCAAAGCAGGGGTTGCTCTATCCTTATATGGACCAAGAGTGACAATTCACCCGCTACACAATGAGAGAGAGAACTTTCTTTCATCTTTCTTCACTCTCTTACATATGCTCAACAACAAAAGTCGAGAGGACTCTTTAGGCTGAATCCCGAAGGGCAGCCTATGCAAAAAAAAAAAAAAAAAAGAGGAGCCTCTCATGAGCAATCTTTCTCTATCTATCTTCCTCAATCTATCTCTTTCTCTATCTCTCTTTCACAAAAAAAATTGGAGCCTCTCTGTTAGGTCTCAAGGTACTCAAATAGGCTAGAAGGGGGGGGGTTAAATAGCCTATGTCCAATTTAAAATTTTGTTTTACAAAGTAACTTCACAAGAGAGTTAGAAAATATTTTGCAGCGGAATAAAGTGAAGTATAGGACAAGTTCAGGATGGTTGATCTTAATAGGACAAGATCAGCTATTCTAAGAACTGTTGAAATTTCTGAAATTTAACAAGTAATAGCAATTCACAAGTGCAGGAAGTAAATGGACAGAGATTTTAATATGGTTCACACTTATAAATAAGTGCTACGTCCACAACCAAAGTGGTCAACTTTGGATTTGAAAATCGTGTACTAAGTTTTCCACTAGAATCTTTACAAGATAGGTCACTAATAGATCGTGTACAAAAAATTAGTTGACCAAGTGTTTGCGGTAGAATTAATATCTACAAAGATATAGTTCTCGTGTGCTTTGCAAAGGATTGCAATCAATGAAGAGCAATAAAGACTATGCTTCAAGTTTGGAGCTCTTCAAAGACTATTTTTACAGAGTTATCTTTGAAGCTTTTAATGAACTAGCTGTTGAAGATGAAGTAGATTTAGAGCTTTCAATTCAGAGAGTTAATCTTCAATGCTTCAATGGAGTCTTCTATTTATACTTAGGGAAGCCCTTCTGACCGTTAGAGATCTTCAGCCTTGGAGGATTTGGATTTAGATGCAATTAATGCTAGAGATATTTGCATTAAATGCTCTAATCTTGCTATTGAAATATGATAGGGAGTTCTGCAAGGTTCAGACTAAATTCTGTCATTTTGCCAAAAATAGGTAGACAGTAGATGTAGGCAAAATGTCCTTTTCTGAGATGAATGCCTAATAAGAAAAGAATCAATAAATGATGTTTGCAGGTTATCGTTGTATCAAAGTCAATGAAGGACTTTGCCGTTAGCTTAAGGCATATCTTCAGACAAGTCTAGATCAAACGATCTTTAGGTCTTCAACATTGCTGATAAAGCTTGATTGAAACAAACTTGTCCGATGACTTGATGGACTTGGCTGGAACGAACTTGTCCGATGTCTAGATGGACTTGGCTGATAGGAAGATAGCTGATCTGAACATGGCTGATATACAATAGGCAATCTTCTGAAGACTAAGTTAATTACAAGAAGCAATCCTAAGCTATACAAGCAGTTTTCTAAGTACAAGTTGCCACTCTAACAGACACGTAGGCCCAATAGTCACCTTGGCCTAGACTTAGGTTATGGATACTAGCAAATCTATACAAAGTACAACAATCTCCTCCTATTTGCTTGAGTCCATGACCTTATGAATACAATGGAAGCTGGCCATGTCCAATTCTAGTAATAACAGGCTTTAGAGATAATAGATTAAGAGAGCATGTACTAGATGGACTTACAAAGAGGTCAGTGAATTCAAAATTACAAAGTGTTTACAGATAAAGAATTAAGGAAAAAGAACACTTGTAATAAAACTGTGTTTAAAAACAAAAAGATAAAGTACTTTATAGGATATGTCTTTAAACCAGTGGTTTAAATTTCATGCACACAGAATAATCAATCAATTATAAAGCATGAAGATTTAAAAAGATAGTCATTGTTCATTAAACAAGGAGTTTAATACAATATTTTGTTAAAGATTTTACAAAATAAGGAAGATATACCAGCTAAGTTGAAGCTTGTCCCTCTTGTCTTGAACTAGCAGTAGCTTTAAGTGTTGTTATTTCAACTTTGGCTTCATTTAGCTCTATAGAGAGATCTTTGTTCTTAAGCCTCAACATGGCATTCTTTTCAAGGAGATCGGTCAGCTGATCACTATGAAGTCGACGCATCTCCTCCTTCATGGACACAAGTGAGGCATCCATGTTGGCTAACTGGTGAACAGAGGCCTGTATCCACTACAACAAAAAAGGCCTTTAACAACGTTTTTAAAACGTTGTTATAGGTCTTTAACAACGTTTTTTGAAACGTTGTCTTATCCAACGTTGTCTTAGGTCTAAGACAACGTTTTTAAAAAAACGTTGTCTTAGGTCTAAGACAACGTTTTTAAAACGTTGTCTTATAGATAAAACAACGTTTTTAAAACGTTGTCTTAGAGATAAGACAACGTTTAATAAAAACGTTGTCTTATACCTAAGACAACGTTTTAAAAAAAACGTTGTCTTTGAGAGATAAAACAACGTTTTTAAAATGTTGTCGCTCTAAGACAACGTTTTAAAAACGTTGTTTTATCTCTCAAAGACAACGTTTTAAAACGTTGTCTTATCTCTAAGACAACGTTTTTAAAAAACGTTGTTTTATCTCTAAGACAAATTTTTTAAAATGTTACAACGTTTTGGAAAAAACGTTGTATTAGAGGTCTAAGACAACGTTTTCAAAAAACGTTGTTTTAGATCTCTAATACAACGTTTTTTTGAAAACGTTGTCTTAGACCTCTAATACAACGTTTTTATTGAAACGTTGTCTTAGACCTCTAATACAACGTTTTTATTGAAATGTTGTCTTAGATCTCTAATACAACGTTTTTAAAAACGTTGTCTTCGTTTTTTTTTTTTTTTAAATCTCAAATGGTTTTATTTTATTTTTAAAATCCAGTGGCATTTTTTTAATCCCATTGGTTGCCCATTCCCATCCCGTCCCCCGGACTATTGGCGATCTTCTAGTCTCACCAAAAATAAATGAATTAATTGAACGAGATGATTTATTTCTATGTAACTAAAGAGAATAAAAATATCAAACATAACAAAATTGAAATTTGCAAATTAAAGAAGTTTTTGTATTTAAGATGCAAAAATTCTTCATAAATACAGGAATAGTTTCAATATACCAAGATTATACATTACTTGTACAACATTTGAATGCACAATTCTTCATAAGAGTTTTGACACTTTTCTTATGAGATTTGAAGCGGCTAAGTCTTGGGTCCTGCGCCAATAGCGTAAGGAGATGAGTTTAGTAATGAGAATGCACAACAGAACCATCAAATATCAAATTCGAAAAAGACTATTGAAGAACGAGAATGAAGCGAACCCCAAATGTAAACCAGCAACACAATAATAAGTAACACCCTATCGAAAGCAAAGAAACAAATTGATGATAAATTTGAATGGGAACTTAAGTAAAACATGTGTTGCTTCAATCGGCAAGAGGGAAGAAAACTTGTCGACATAGACATAGAACAACAAGGACGAGAATGGTAATATACAAATATTTCAAGTGAATTGAATAAGAAGAAAATTTGAAGGTAAATGAAGTAAACACTTTAAATTAAAGATTCATATATTGCATTAAAACAATGTCTTCATTCAGTACTATAGGGCATAGGCATCACCTTGTTAAGCTCGTACAATCCATACACTACCTTGCAAGTAGAATAGAAGGAAATAAAACCTAAAGGAAGGGTATTTGACCCTTCGGTTAGACTGAGGAACGAAATAGACCCAAACAGTTGCTTAATTTGTTAAAAATCATTATCCAACCAAAACCAACATATACAATACACCAACCAAAAAATCTTTTCCGGTTAAAATATACTCCCTCCATCAATAGCAAAGAGTCCACTATTCTATTTTCGATGTTTCACTTAAAGAATCCACTTTCAAAAGTTATGCCTACAAATATCCATAACCTCTCAACTTTTACCCTCCATATGTGTTATTAGCATCTTGGCTATGCTCAACGACATTTTTGTAATTATGATCAGCACCGATACTACTAATATTACCCTTAATTATAAGAATTTTCAAACATAGACTCTATGAATGAAACAAAGGGAGTATTTATTATGTGTAAGAGAAAAAAGAGCATACCAGAAAATGGAGAAGACGTTTAATTTCTCGTATCACTAAGAGTAGCTTATACTTAAGGAGAAAAGAATATGACTTAATACGACACGACTTATTCATAAAAATGCTTTCATTAGACCAAAATCGAACTTGTCCGGTGCGGATTACGGAGCACATCTAGACAGACATTGAGTGCGTAACTAACTCATTGTGATCCGAGGTAGAAAGAAAAATAGATACACAAGTAACTTGAGTTAAGAGGAGCATAATCTCCGGAAGTTGATGGTATCTTTCAATCATAGCAACTATAGACGATAAAGAAGTAAATCGGTAGAAGCAAGCTCAAGAAGAAGTAAACCTCAAGTCGATGAGATCTCAAGGACATGTATTAGTAGTAAGAAAGAGAAAAGCAAGCTGTCAAGATTAGATCCATAAGCTAATTCGGAGTACACGGACAAGAGGTACACGTAGATTTCCAAAATAGATGTATGTAGAAATCAACAATCACTTTAATGTTCTATGCATAATTGGATGATGTTTGAAACCACGATACCGAGGCTCAAACACTTGGCGTAAGCCATATTAAGAATGTAGTCCTACGAAGAAAATGATGAAGTGCAAGACATGTGACCAAGTCACACCAAATGAGGACTGTAAAGTTCCAAGCACAAGAGCGAAATTATAGAAGAACCAAGAGGAATTAGATGGAATACATTTGTCACATAAAATGAGACAGTTGAGTGTTTTACTTTCCAAAGCCTAAGGGAAGTCCTTAGGCGCAATTGTTGGCCAACAATGTAAAATCTAACACACATCGGTATACGAGAATCTAATGGGTATTCCCGTATCTTGGAAGAAGCAAATCCCAGTTTAACACAAACACATGGGATCGAAATAAAATGTTAAGTATTCATACATTCGAATGGTAATCATGTAAAATTGGTGAAAACTGAAGTTCATAGGAGACCGAGTACTATTAGGGCCTCCAAATTTGGCAATCAAAGCTTCACTTGGCATAGAAATGAAGAATAGATCATGAGCGACGACGCGAACCTATAAGTATGGAAACAAGATCTAATAAATATGTCTAGATTAATATGAGCTAAAATGTACTTCTAAATTTCCACTCTATTACTGTATTATCAATCTTATGCCCCAACTGAGTTCACGGGAGACTAAAGCGTTACACACTGTCAATGAAAACAGAAAGGCATAAAACTGGACTACAATTTGAGAATTAAAGAGAATGAGCATAAGGAAATGAGATTCCGATACAAGGACGTTCACAGTGAGATAAGCAAAATAAGATTCCCCTCTAATTTTATGCCCAAATCTACGATAATAGACAGCCCTTAACCTCATGATCTGGGGTGGGTGTGATTTATGCAAAATTAATACTGATTAAAGACGGTAGTAAACGAAAAGATATGAAAACTCACAGCTTGCTCGCGAGGCCCCGGTTCGACATGGAATCCGCGTCGCGATAGTGATAGCGAATCATCTGCTTTCTGCTCACCAAGCTTGAATTCCTTAAAGCTCAAGATTTGCAACCTTGTAGCACCTATGAGATTCAATGAAGCCAAATCAATTAGAGCAGTTCTACATTACTTTTCTGCTACAAAGGATGTCAATGGTTTAGAGACCTTTTAGTCTTCAATCTTCCACCCTTACTATTGCTTGCTCGCATCCCTGACCTCCGTTGCCTCCTAGCTTTTAGGTCCTCAAAACTGAACGCAATGTAGAACACATTTTCGATCCAAGAAAGCATTGGAGATGTATCTAATACTTCTTCCAAGACATTGGTGGCATCTCTGGGGTGCGAGCTGAATCGACAAGAAACCTTGGTTTCTCTACAATTTCTAGGTCTGAATTTGAAATATTTTGACTTAGAAACTTGAGCGAAACAGAACTAGAAGTAATTACAAATCCCGGCATTTTTCAATTCTATTTATACAAGATGTTGTTTCAACCATCAGTTGAACTTTTATAAGAGAGTGACCCTAACTAGAAGTAACGTCGGTGATGGCATTTACTCGGGACATTTTGTTCTACTTATGAAGGATGTCACCTCGGCCTTGAGTTAAGCTTTAACGGAAAGCTCGTATTGTTTCACTAAAAGCAAATATATTGAAGATAAAAACTTGGACCTACCTCTCCAAATTCTCCAATGTCCATGACGACTTTAGAAGAACGTGAAACATCGATTCGTAAAGTGCTTCTCCACCATAGAGACTTTAGAAGGCTCGGCGATTATTGTCAACTTTACTAGAGTGTTTTTTCGGTGTGAAACTTCAATAGTGTGGTCACCCATGCTCGGTACCCTGGAGATCTTGAAAATTCATTAAGAATTTTAGAATCATCATTCAACGGTGGAATCGAAAAGAATTTTAGTAGATCACAAACTTCCGCCTACTCATGAGCAAATACTAAACAACAGATTTGCAAAACTATTTCAGCATGGAATCAGAAAAGAATCAAGAAACACTGCTACTAAATCTCTCAAATATATCAACCAAGTACTATAACTAGTAGAGTTTTTCAAATTAGCATGTACGGATGTTGTAGCAAATCAAGCAATCGTGCCAACAGCAGAGTTCTCATAACAAAGTGCCAACATTTGACTACTGTAACGCACATAATTTCAGCAAACAAGTGTAGCCAATTTGGCACAAAAAACTTAGAATTGACAGAACCAAAAACAAGTGTAGCAAACAAGTGTAGCCAATCTGACAATCCTGCAGTTGCACAAAGCATTAGGATCCAAAAGTCAATTTAATACATCTAGAACTAAAAACATGGTTGCTCAATCATAATAATGGAAGGGGATATCTCGCAGAGGAAGGGGTCCTATTTCCTGGACATATATAAGGAGTATTAAGGTACAACATCTACTGAATAAATTTACAAGCTCCAGACACAACCAATCCCATCCTTCTGTTCCGTGGGCAAACAATAATGTGACGATTATATAAATGTAGCTGGTATATTTATAACAAGAAGTCATTTGTTATAACAAGAAGTCACAACCCACCCCATCCTTCTGCAAGTAATTTGTTATAACAAGAAGTCATTTGTTATAACAAGATCATCATCATAAAACCAAACATGGTTGCTCAATCATAATAATGGAAGCTAGAAAACAGACAGAACATACCGGAACTTTGTAATGTTGTCTTAGACCTCTACCAGAACTGCCAAGCACGCCAAATGAGTTGCTTTCATCTAACAAAACACGGAAGCGATACTTCTCCTTAAGTCTGATGATCTCATCTAATGGAGCAATTTGGCCAGAATTCTACAAATTGGACAAATTATAAAACATCAACGTGACTCTTTTGTCGCGACTTATAAATAACAAGGTCAAGTTTATCAGTTGAGTTGGAATAAAATGTAAGGATACCTGGTAAACAGCTTGTTATCTTGAGTGACTTTCTCTAGAGTATCTCTTAGAGACTCCATGTTATTATGCTTGAAGTAAACTATCGTACTTCTAGACAGGTACAAGCCATTTTGTATTCCCCAGTGGACGCCCTCATCTCTGGAAGAGCAAGAACATCTTTTAGAAGGGATTAATTATACCTAAAGCTTCATTCCCATCTTCTCTCATCCTTATCAAGAAGAACATGCCAATGTATAGAGGAGGGAAGACTAATATGTCAATGTATCAATTAGCAACTAAGGGGCAAGATCGGCTTACCAACTCTCTCATCGAAATTGAAAGCACTAAACTCTAAAGTCAGCAACACCAACTCTAGACCAAGCTCATACCTGTAAAAGAAAATAAAACGAGCAAACAATATTAGAAATCAAAAAGGAAATGAAGGATCTTATGCCTATGAAAAAAAAGTTAACAAGAAAAAGGAAATAAATGGTCTTATTACCTTAAACTATTGTAGGTAAGTGAACTCCTTTCCCCTCCACCTTTATCCGGGCTTGGGACCGGCAATGCAATGCTATATATAGCAATTACATTGGCGGAGTTAAAAAGGGGTTAGTTACCTAAGTGGTGCATGAGTTCCTAAAATGCAATTATATAAAATAGCCAAAGCAATTAATAGAAGACTTTAACATAGATTAAGATCCTAAAAGTTGAAAATAAAAGTCCTTGACCAAAATATGTACATCCAGCAGAGCCATACTAAAAACCAAGATTATCCTAAACTGATGAAATCCTTATGCCATGCAACAGTACTTCCAATTGCATCCTCGATCACCAACATGGCTGAGTTAGGCCTCCACAGTGGAGCCTTGGGATCTAAAGCCACCTCGACCCAAAGCTTCCAAACATCTTTTCCAAGGGGAATGTGATGTGCCACATCATTAGGATCCATGGATGCTATTTTAGCCTCTGCAACAGCCGTCTTTTGCCAATTCAATAGCTTGCATTTGCTACCAACATTGGCATTTAAATTAGTACTACCCACAATGTGGGAGCTACCATTTTGTGAGTGAGGGGAGGGCATCTTGCCATTTTCTGAGCGAGGGGGCGTCTTGCCATGTTGTGAAGCGATAGTCGTGGATAAACACAAATGAACATGTAAGTGACAAATTAAAATAAGTCTCTAAAACAATGTGCTTTATAGAATACTTGCTGCATCAATAGATTTTTTAGGTCTGCCAATTGAGTCTTCATTTCAGAAACGGTATTCTCTAGTGCTTGCACTTTCTTAGAGCTATTGATGTGGACACCTACTTGAGAAGGGGTAATACCAAATCCCATCCCTCTAACTCTTCCATTCCGTTCGGGTCCGAGGGCATGAGAGAGTGCATCATCAGACACTGGTAATGAATTCCCAGGAGAAGTTTGCGAGGAATTGAATTCTTTAATTTTACTCTAGAAAATTTATAAACAATAGAGTAATAAGATATAAAGAAGTCAAAACACAATTAGAAAATAGATCATTAATAAAAATGTACTCTTACCACACAATCAGCGATAAAAGTAGTTGGTACTTCCCCATTCTTTTAGTGTGTGCTTTACACCGAACCTCGTCTCTCCTTATAAAATTATTTGGATTTTTCTTTCTCTAAAAATGAAACATTATTTCAAGCACAAGACAAACTATAAACAGTCATTCATATGTTAGTAGGTTCATATAAAGTTACCATCTCATCTTCTAGTCGGGCATACCCTTCCTACTCATAGTGTGTGGGGTTTCATTCTTTGCCCTGATATGCTTGAACTTTTGCTCTTCACCTACACCAAAAATTCAATTGTAAACAAAACATACCTTGCCAAACTCATTAAATAAAAACTTACGGTGTACCTCAAATTCATCGAAGTTTTTCGCGATAAAATTGTTCCATCTTGAAGAGATCTTATATTATCGGCTTAAGGCTAGCATACATAGACTCCTTATTTGGGAGTTTAGATGCATTTCTAAGTGATGTTATTAGCTTAGACTTATACTCCCTCCAACGAGTACCCATCAATTGAATACAAAGCTTCTTGAATATGTCGTCGACCTTAAACCTCCCCGTAAAAAAGCATAACATCGATATATATATATATATATAAAACATTAACATGTGCACTTCAAAAGTTATGTTTAAACTTGAGTTAGCTATATAATTAATACCAGGACACATGTCCACAGATCATCCTTCACTTTTTCTTCAACTTTCCTCCAATCATCAAAAGTAACGGGTACAATATCTCGTACCAATGCACCTAAGTACGAAGATAACTTCTTTGAGTGCAACCCTATAGGCTGTCCTCTTTCATTGAACTCCACTTCGCTCGAGTATTAGGAGTTAAGGCGAGTGTTTGCATCCTTGTTGGACCTCTTTTCCTCTTTTCGGTCTTTGCCCTTCTTCAATAGGTTGATTGAGCACCTCGTTAGATGTAGAAGGCGGGGAGAAGGCATTCCTTGCCTTGTCGAATTTTGGTCGGAGAGGGATTAGAACCTCTTTCGAAATTCTAATGCCTTCATTACCTGTTGTTGCGCAATTGCAATGGTGCTAGTCTTAATTTTTAGTGCGCTTCTTCCCTTGTCTTGAACTCGTATAGTCATTATCCAATATTGAGTTAGAACACACACATAATAATAATATATATATATATATATAACATATATTCGTAGTATTGAAGATAGAATCAAAAAACCACGATGATGATGATTTATACAACTTAGACAACTTGTGATATTTGTCACATCATTTTAGATTTCTATCAGCTTAATGAACTTATGACTAATTTTGTGAATGCTTTTGTAATTTTCCAGGGACAGTACATTGTATTGATAAGGACAGCTCTTGGCCTGACAAAGTTCTGGTGATGGTATTTTTAAGAGCCCAATTTTCGAGCGAAGTCTTCTTTTGTTTGCGGACTAAATTGTAACAATGCGAAGCAAGCGTAACAATGAAGCATAATGTGGTGTTTAGCATCGGGGTTAAATGCACTAGTGATTCTTGTACTTTACAATTTTCTAGCGTTAGTCCCTATACTCAAAAAGTGCAAATTTAGGTCCAAAGTACGCCAGTTTTTGTTTGTCCGCGATCCCTCCGTTAATGGTGTACATGCAGATCAAGATACATAACATGAATATATAATATAAAGTTGATTCGTCTTACCTCCTCTTGCCCACTAGCCATATCGATGATGATGGTAAGTCCACGTCACTTATCTAAAGATCCACCTATTCAAGCAAATTTTCATGGATTAAATATTGGTTCAACATCGAATGATATAAGAAATATACTCATGAAAAAGAAAAGATTATAGAGATCAAAGTATTTTAACCAATATGCCATCACAACTCGTAATTAAAACCATATACTCATAATAAAAGAAACATTCATAATTTTTACCAATATATCGTCACAACCCGCTCTTACACAACTACCATCTTAGTCGTCCATGGTTCTATCGAGCAAAGTTGCATCTAGTGGCTTATAAGATGATTCATCATCCTCATCGTGACTCTCATCATAGATTTCCAAATCATGGTAGCCTCTTGGTGGTGGCCTCACCACGACTTGCCAATTAGATGATTTGTTTTCTCTCGATAAAACACTTGGGAGGCTTGTGTTGCTAATATAAAAGGATCTCCTTTAAATTGATCTTGAAATTGGTCAAAGTTAACTAATGTAAATCCATCTTCAACCTTCACTCCATGATATATATTCGCCGATCGCACTTAAATAAAGGAATTTGAAATTGTAGATAGTCCAACACAATAATGTCACGCAAGATCCCATAGTGACCGATTGTACTACTACTAGATTCTTCATTGTCATTTGACGCAGATCTACGTATTGTAGTTGCTTGAGTGAAACACCACTATTCTGTGGACTTTTCGGTTGCCTTCGTGCGAAATCGACAACCATTTATAATAAAACCAGAATAGGAGAGTGCTTGCTTTCTAGGCCAATATGATAGCCACTTTATTGTTTCGAAACATCTCTGTTGTCATTTCGAGTTTAACTTGTACATGTATTCAAAATTATAAGATATTTATTTGTAATATGTAAACTAACATATTGTGCAATTAAATAGCAACAAAGTGTTCAAAAACCTTATCCGTAAACCAATCACAGAAAGTCTCTGAATGCTTCTTTGAAAGTTCTTCATCAGAGAGATTATCATGTAACCTCTTCAACTCTTCCATACGCATCCTAAGAGAAAGAAAGAGTGAAAAACATTCATGACAAAGAAACTGGGCAAGTTTTTATTTAACTTAAACTTACTCTTCATATGGTTCCACTTCCGTAGTATTAAACAAAACATATCGATGAGCATTCTCCATGTCTTCAACAGACAATATAATATGTTCTCCTTTGGAAATCGGTCGTCCGTCAAATATTCTGTGACGCCCCGACCCGGATCCCAATGCGAAATCCCAAGTCGACGCGCCAAAACAACAAGCAATTAACGACAACGATTTTTTAAAAGCACGTGGCGCAACATTTCGTACGCACCACAAAACCCATTTAACAAAAACTTTGATAATAAGTCAATCATCGGCGACGTTACAGCCGGAACCCAACTAATAAAACACGATTATAAGTTTGAAGAGACATCTTTAATAATATTAACTACCTCGGCCACAACATGCCGGAACCAACATATACAAAAACCACGAGCTACTACATGCTCGGGAAAATGACCACATTAAACATAAACTAGAATATACGAGCCCGACATACACGTGTCGGCTACCAAAAGAATAAGAGATACAAACCGAGTATTCATACTACCCAAGTAAAGTCTACATGACTTTACTTAACCAATCGTCCTCACCAAAAGAATTTGCTAACTATCAACAAAAGAGTTCCATGACTTAGACAAAATGAGGGACCACCTGCGAGCTAAGTGACCGAACTAATCGTCCTCACCGCGAACTTCCCGCCTGGCTCGGATCTAAGGAAAACAATTAAACAACAAACGGGGTGAGTCGAAACTCAATAAGTTACTAAATGCAACTATATGACATGGCATAATGCTCAACAATGATCTTAACATCGTAATACAGTTATATATATCACAATCGGCATGTATCAACACCTTGATATACACAAAACACATTTCACTGAGCACATTGATGTCCACATATGTACTCGAAATAAACCAAGTTATAAAGGATATGATATTTCTTTATCCGTTCTTTGCGTTGCTCCTGCAATACACAAAATAACCAAAAGTGCCTCGATACTCGTGTGTGTAGTATCGACGTCCCCGATTAATACCATCGAGTTCAATCTAGCAAACCAAAGCCATGCGTATTGCTACAACATTGGGGCTACTTCTCAGTGGCCAACGAAGAGGGGTGTGTGCAACTCCGATACGGCGACTTATGGCGATCACAAACGTTAATTTGTGAAGACCATAGGTCGTCCTACCTTACTCAACCACGACGCCACTGGACTTACACAATGCACAAATAGATGTTCTTAATCATCTAATGCAATTAACCATCAAGTTCAAAAGTAGTGAACTTGACGAATGACAAGTAGGTTATTCTATTCCATCACTCATCATCATTTAACAAGTATGTAAACATTCGATTCAACACATTAGAGCTATACACACGTCTCTAATTTAACAAGATCGAAAGTACGAAGGGCTAGAATCTCGATCAATCGGACTCTAAACCTCGTAGTAATCTAATATATTGTTCGGGAGTCGTAATCTTCCCTAAAATCTACTTCTCGGGTCATTACTAAAGTTTGCCAAATTAGGGTTTCAATGCTAAGTGCAAGACCACCCATTTTCAAGTCTCAAGTTCTCTATTTGTTCAAATCCTAACATTTATATGCCAACCTTTGTTCATTAACATCATCCAACACATACTCATATGATAAGCACAATGTACCCATCTCAACCTAGAGATTTGTACATAAAAATAACATATAAAGTAAATCATACCATAATATTGATGATCTAACATACATGGAAGCTTAAAGCATTCAAAGGGGGTTTAGTAACTTACCTTGTGACGAAAATCAAAGCAACTAAAATGAAATCAAGACCTTCTAAGATGATCTCCTAGTCCGTAGCAACACAATGGTGGTCTCGGATCGAAGATCGGATGGTTAGATCTTTGGGAACACACTCACACACACTATTCTCACTATGTCTCCCACACACAAGCTCTCAAGCAACAATGGAGGATTTGGAGGGAAGAATGGAGAGAAATTGAAGCCTCTCCACTCATATTTGGGTGTAAAACTCAGATTTGGAAAAGGGTAGTGAGGTGGCTCAAGGAGGATCACTCAATTTATAAGTTTGGGGGTGAAATTGTCATTTCGGAAAACGAGTTTTGAACCGGCGGGCCAAAGCGATCGCTCTCCCTCGAATCAAAGCGATCGCCCTTCCCTCTGGGAACAAAGCGATCGCCCTGTATCAAACAAAGCGATCGCTTTGTACCCTGATTTTTGAAGCCAAAGTTTCTGGAAACAAAGCGATCGCCTCTCCTAAAAACAGAGCGATCGCTTTGTCTCCAGTATGAAAATCACTTGGATACAAAGCTATTATAGTCATAAAAGTCACCCCAAATCATTTTGGTAAATACTACAAGTATTTTTAAGCTAAAAATACTCTACAAACTACGCAACCAAAGCTCATATACTATCATGGCATTGTACACGTGCTAACACAACACATAATCATGCAATAATTCATAAAACACTCATAAAGACACGTAATTCATGTATAAGAGGATCCGGGGCGTTACACCCTCTCCTCCTTAAAAGAATTTAGTCCCTAAATTCCTTACCATGTTCATCAAAAGATGAGGGTATCTCTCACGCATATCGGCCTCGGTTTCCCAAGTAGCTTCCTCGATGTCGTGATTCCTCCAAAGGACTTTAACTAGGGGATCCGTTTGGTTCGCAAGGCTTGTTCCTTAGTGTCGAGAATCTTTACCGGTTGCTCGACATATGACAGTCGGGTTCAAAAGTAATCTCCTCATATTCCAACACATGTGAGTCGTCCTTCATGTACTTCGAAGCATAGACACGTGAAACACGTTATGGATTTCCGACAACGAAGGCGGCAACGCAATTCTATATGCTAATGTCCCCACTTTCTCGAGAATCTCAAACGGGCCAATATACCTCGGTGACAATTTCCCCTTTTGCCGAACCTCTTAGTACCCCTACGTGGCGATACTTTAAGAAACACATAATCCCCTACCGAAACTCGAGATCTCGTCTCCGATTATCGGCATAGCTTTTCGTCGACTACGTGCGTAAGTAGTCTATCCCGAATAATCTTTACACTCTCAACCGATTGTTGTACTAACTCCGAACCCCAAATTTTTGCCTCACCGACTTCGTCCCAACAAATTGGCGATCTACACTTCCGCCCATACAAAGCCTCGTACGGTGCCATCTCAATACTTGCTTGGAAACTATTGTTATAGGCAAACTCCGCTAGAGGTAAATGAGTATCCCAACTTCCTCTAAAGTCTACCGTGCATGCACGCAACATATCCTCAAGTACTTGAATTAATCTCTCCGATTGTCCATCCGACGAGGGTGAAAGGCCGTACTAAAGTTCAATTTCGTCCCCATAGCCTCTGTAATGCCGCCAAAACCTCGATGTAAACCTCGGATCTCGGTCCGACACAATACTCACCGGCACTCCGTGCAACCTCACTATCTCTTGAATATACAACGCCGCTAGCGGCTCAACGAATATGTCATCGCAATAGGAATAAAATGTGCCGATTTTGTCAACCTATCCACGATAACCCAAACGGCATCAAATCCTCGACGAGTACGAGGTAATCCTGTCACGAAATCCATCGTGATGTGCTCCCACTTCCACTCGGGAATCTCAAGGGGTTGCAACAAACCTGCTGGCCTCTGATGCTCGGCCTTTACCTGTTGACAAGTCAAACATCTCGAAACATACTCCGCAATCTCTCGTTTCATCCCACTCCACCAAAACTGTTTCTTCAAATCCCTATACATTTTGGTACTCCCCGGATGTATAGTATACTTTGCCTTATGGGCCTCATCGAGAACTTGTCGTTTAACCACCTCATTTGAAGGAACGCAAACTCTTCCCGAAATGTAAGAATTCCATCACTGTTTATCGCAAAGTCGGGTGTCTTTCCTCGCCCAACTCACCAATTATCTTAACAATTTCGGGTCATCAACTTGAGCCTCTTTAATCTGTTGAAACAAAGCGGTGTAGCTCGAATATTCGCAAAGATTACTCCCGTTCCGTCTCGGAAGGATTCCAATCTCGCAAATCTTCCAACATCTTCCATTCTCGAACCATTAAGCAAGAGACATACGTCTTTCTACTCAATGCGTCCGCTACCACATTCGCTTTCCCGGGATGATAAAGGATCGTACAGTCATGGTCTTTCAATTTCTCCATCCATCTCCGCTGTCTCATGTTCAATTCCTTTTGCGAGAAAAGATATCTCAAACTCTTGTGATCCGTGAAAACCTCAAACTTTGCTCCGTATAGGTAATGTTTCCACTTATGCAACGCAAACATGATCGCAGCCAGCTCCAAATCATGAGTAGGATAATTCTGTTCGGAAGATGTCAATTTCTTCGAAGCATAAGCGATAACTTTCCCATTCTGCATGAGTACACAACCCAAGCCCTCCTTCGAGGCGTCACTATACACCACGAAGTTGTCACCTCCACTAGGCAACGTCAAAATAGGAGATGTCGTCAAACGTCTTTTCAACTCTTGAAAACTAGACTCACATTTCTCATTCCACGCAAACGGTGTCGTTTTCTTTGTTAAATTCGTCAGAGGTGTAGCAATCTTGGAAAATCCTCAATGAATCTCCGATAATACCCCGCCAAACCCAAGAAACTACGAACCTCGGTAATCGTACTCGGTGTCTTCCACTTTGTTCTTTCTACCTTGGATGGATCAACCGCTATCCCATCCTTCGAAACCACATGGCCCAAAAATGATACCTTCTCTAACCGAAAGCACACTTGCTAAACTTAGCATACAACTGCTTCTCCCGAAGAACCGATAATACTACCCTCAGGTGCTGCTCATGTTCTTCCCGTGACTTAGAGTAAACAAGTATGTCATCAATAAAGACCACCACGAAACAATCTAGGTATTGATGAAACACACGATTCATCAAATCCATAAACACCGCCGGTGCGTTTGTCAACCCAAACGGCATAACCACGAACTCATAATGACCATATCTTGTGCGAAAGGCCGTTTTGGGAATGTCTTCCGCTCGAACCTTCAACTGATGATACCCACTCCTCAAGTCCAACTTGGAATATACAACCGACCCTTGCAATTGGTCGAATAGATCATCGATGTGTGGTAAAGGGTACTTGTTCTTGATTGTCACCTGATTCAACTGTCGGTAATCGATGCACAACCTCAAAGTACCATCCTTCTTCCTTACGAATAAAACTGGAGCACCCCAAGGTGACACACTCGGTCTAATGAATTCCCTATCAAGAAGTTCCTGTAACTGCTCCTTCAATTCCTTCAACTCCGCGGGTGCCATTCTATAAGGGGCCTTAGAAATAGGAGTAGTCCCTGGTAATAGCTCAATACAAAACTCTACTTCCCTATCGGGAGGCATATCATAATCGGTCGAAAACACATCGGGGAATTCACAAACCACCGGAACTTCTTCTAACTTTGGTGTGGAAATGCTCTTGTCGACCACACACGCCAAATAACCCGCACACCCACGTGACAATAACTTTCTAGCCCTCAAAGCGAAATAACATGTATACTACTCTTAACAAAGATCACCCACAAATATAAACTCGGGAACACCCGGCATAGCAAAAGTAACCTTCTTACTATGGCAATCTACTAAAGCATGATAAACACACAACCAATCCATGCCAAGTATCACATCAAAATCACGTATGGGCAGCACAACCAAATCAGCATGCAAAGTGTGATCACCTATCAGGATGTCACAAGCTCGGTATACTTCCGAAGCCAACATATGCTCCCCCAACGGGGTAGACACCTCAAGCACAAAAGGTAATGATTGGGGCAATACACACAAATTTTTCACAAAATGAGATGCAACATATGAATGCGATGAGCCAGGATCTATGAGAACTCGTGCTCTACTACCGAATACAGAAAGACTACCTCCTATCACGGACGTAGACTCTGGCACTCCCTGTTGGTCGAGCGCGAAAACACGACCCGAACCTTGGGCCTCCCGTCGCTGTCTCTCTTCGTGCCGCTAGACGGCTGACTCACACTCCCCGACTGACTACCCTTCAGCTTAGGGCAATCCCTCTTTATGTGACCAACCTCTTTACAGTAGTAGCATTGGCCCGACCTAACACTCCCTTTACTATAGCATGTTTCCTCCGAATGCCGACTTCCCACAATAGTTACATGTCAAGGGAGTACCTCGTTGCCCCCGAGAAGAAGAAGTATTGCTCCTCGTCCACCCGATTGTTGTCTTGATTGTCCATCGAGGGTGCCCTACTGGTTTCCCCGCGATTGTTGTTGTTGTTGTTGTTACCCCTGTTGCTGAACCTTGTCCTCGTCCATAAGACGCAAAGAGTTGAGAACCCGCATTCATTCTTCCTTTGTGCTCTTCAATGTCACTTTCTATCCCATAAGCTCGGTCCAGCACTACGGTAGTCGCAAGGTGTAGGGACAACGCTTGCTTTCTGTACTCTGTCTTCGGGCCTTTGATGAATTTCGAGCCTTCTTTGCTTCCGTGGGAACCAAGTGACTACAATACCGAGCCGATTCCGTGAACTTGGCCGAGTATTGTGCCACCGTCATGCTACCGCTCCGGATCATAAAATTCTCTCTCTCTTCTTTCGCGAACCACCTCGGGAATATCGTGCCTTGAATTCCCTCAAGAAGTTCGGCCAACGTGGGGTTCTCCCCGCAAATCCCAACTCCCTTGCAACACTTGCCACCGGTGCTCGCTCCCTCAAGTTTGAACACGCTAAGTTAACTTTTCGTCATCGTTGCAACCCAAGGCTGCAAATATTTTGATGATATGTTCAATCCACAATTCAGCTTTCGCGGCATCCGGCTCCCCAAGGAAAGTGCGTGGTTTCATCTTCAAGAAACGCTCCAATGTTGTAGCATAATTTCTAGGCCTCACCTCAGGTTGTGGTACCTCAACTTCGGGTTGCGGAGCTTCCACCTCCGGTGTAGGTGGTGCTCTCCCATTCAAGCGTTCCGTCATTTGGTTCATAAGCTCCATCATTCGCCCCATCATCACTGCTATGTTTGCGTTTGGGTTCTCTTGATTCGGTTCAGGGGGAACGTCAGGTGGTCGATTCACGCCATCATCTCTCTCATCATTCTCGCCGGCACTAGTACCGACCCGACCGGCACTCGCTCCGAACCTAGTCCGCACCATGATGACCTACACACATCACTCGACGTTAAAATTCTCAACAACAAACCATACCCACCTAGGCCAAGGAACCTATCTGGCGACAAAAACTATTGCTCGATACCAACCGTGACGCCCGACCCGGATCCCAATGCGAAATCCCAAGTCGACGCGCCAAAACAACAAGCAATTAACGACAACAATTTTTAAAAGCACGTGGCGCAACATTTCGTACGCACCACAAAACCCATTTAACAAAAACTTTGATAATAAGTCAATCATCGGCGACGTTACGGAACCCAACTAATAAAACACGATTATAAGTTTGAAGAGACATCTTTAATAATATTAACTACCTCGGCCACAACATGCCGGAACCAACATATACAAAAACCACGAGCTACTACATGCTCGGGAAAATGACCACATTAAACATAAACTAGAATATACGAGCCCGACATACACGTGTCGGCTACCAAAAGAATAAGAGATACAAACCGAGTATTCATACTACCCAAGTAAAGTCTACATGACTTTACTTAACCAATCGTCCTCACCAAAAGAATTTGCTAACTATCAACAAAAGAGTTCCATGACTTAGACAAAATGAGGGACCACTGCGAGCTAAGTGACCGAACTAATCGTCCTCACCGCGAACTTCCCGCGGCTCGGATCTAAGGAAAACAATTAAACAACAAACGGGGTGAGTCGAAACTCAATAAGTTACTAAATGCAACTATATGACATGGCATAATGCTCAACAATGATCTTAACATCGTAATACGTTATATATATCACAATCGGCATGTATCAACACCTTGATATACACAAAACACATTTCATCGAGCACATTGATGTCCACATATGTACTCGAAATAAACCAAGTTATAAAGGATATGATATTTCTTTATCCGTTCTTTGCGTTGCTCTGCAATACACAAAATAACCAAAAGTGCCTCGATACTCGTGTGTGTAGTATCGACGTCCCGATTAATACCATCGAGTTCAATCTAGCAAACCAAAGCCATGCGTATTGCTACAACATTGGGGCTACTTCTCACCGTGGCCAAGAAGAGGGTGTGTGCAACTCCGATACGGCGACTTATGGCGATCACAAACGTTAATTTGTGAAGACCATAGGTCGTCCTACCTTACTCAACCACGACGCCACTGGACTTACACAATGCACAAATAGATGTTCTTAATCATCTAATGCAATTAACCATCAAGTTCAAAAGTAGTGAACTTGACGAATGACAAGTAGGTTATTCTATTCCATCACTCATCATCATTTAACAAGTATGTAAACATTCGATTCAACACATTAGAGCTATACACACGTCTCTAATTTAACAAGATCGAAAGTACGAAGGGCTAGAATCTCGATCAATCGGACTCTAAACCTCGTAGTAATCTAATATATTGTTCGGGAGTCGTAATCTTCCCTAAAATCTACTTCTCGGGTCACTACTAAAGTTTGCCAAATTAGGGTTTCAATGCTAAGTGCAAGACCACCCATTTTCAAGTCTCAAGTTCTCTATTTGTTCAAATCCTAACATTTATATGCTAACCTTTGTTCATTAACATCATCCAACACATACTCATATGATAAGCACAATGTACCCATCTCAACCTAGAGATTTGTACATAAAAATAACATATAAAGTAAATCATACCATAATATTGATGATCTAACATACATGGAAGCTTAAAGCATTCAAAGGGGTTTAGTAACTTACCTTGTGACGAAAATCAAAGCAACTAAAATGAAATCAAGACCTTCTAAGATGATCTCCTAGTCCGTAGCAACACAATGGTGGTCTCGGATCGAAGATCGGATGGTTAGATCTTTGGGAACACACTCACACACACTATTCTCACTATGTCTCCCACACACAAGCTCTCAAGCAACAATGGAGGATTTGGAGGGAAGAATGGAGAGAAATTGAAGCCTCTCCACTCATATTTGGGTGTAAAACTCAGATTTGGAAAAGGGTAGTGAGGTGGCTCAAGGAGGATCACTCAATTTATAAGTTTGGGGGTGAAATTGTCATTTCCGGAAAACAGAGTTTTGAACCAGCGGGCCAAAGCGATCGCTCTCCCTCGAATCAAAGCGATCGCCCTTCCCTCTGGGAACAAAGCGATCGCCCTGTATCAAACAAAGCGATCGCTTTGTACCCTGATTTTTGAAGCCAAAGTTTCTGGAAACAAAGCGATCGCCCCTCCTAAAACAGAGCGATCGCTTTGTCTCCAGTATGAAAATCACTGGATACAAAGCTATTATAGTCATAAAAGTCACACCAAATCATTTTGGTAAATACTACAAGTATTTTTAAGCTAAAAATACTCTACAAACTACGCAACCAAAGCTCATATACTATCATGGCATTGTACACGTGCTAACACAACACATAATCATGCAATAATTCATAAAACACTCATAAAGACACGTAATTCATGTATAAGAGGATCCGGGGCGTTACATATTCTATCATCTTGACAGTCCTCATTACGATTATGTGTTTCACCAATTTCACAAGCTTTCTTGATATACTGACTGCAATATCTCATGCACTCTTCAGCAAGATAGCATTCACATATGCATCCTTCGGACGTGAAGGATTTCTAACACTTTCCTTGCATGTCTTCATGAATCTAAAGAAGATCGAATAAAAGGTGAAGACCAACTACAAAAAGTAATTAAAAAAATGTTTGATGAATGAATAGAATACGAATACCTTTCAAATGGATACATCCAATGGAATTGATTTGGTCCACAATAATGTGTTTCCCGTCCTAAATGTATTGGCAAATGCATCATGATGTCGAAGAAGGAAGGAGGGAAATATCTTTCAAGCATGCACAATGTCTCAACAATTTCTTCTTGAACAACTTCTAGCTTTTACGTATCAATCGTTCTTTGACTTATATCATTGAAAAACGAACATAGTCGTAATATCGCATTTCTTGGCCCTTTAGGTAAAATTCCTCTCAATGCTACAGCAATATCTGCTGCATTAAAACATGATAATCATGAGACTTGAGTCCAAATATCTTGTCTTCTTGTGCAAAACAATTTGCAATATTTGAGCTATATCCGTCAGAACCTTCAAATTTCTTAATCGCCAATAAAAGGTCTCCATCTCGAACTTGTTAGAGTATCTTTGTGCGGTGGAAGGAACATCTTATTATTCTCTTCAACCCTTGGGTGCAAATCTGACCTAATTCCCATTTTTTCCAAGTCTTTACGAGCATTAAGACCATCCTTTGATTTTCCTTTGATATCAAGCAAAGTGCAAACTAAACTCTCACCGCAATTCTTTTCAACATGCATTAAATCTAAACAATGACGTACGGCAAATACGAAAAAGAAATTGACATAATGTTATTGACTAATAAACTCTACAATTTTATTAAAGTATTATTAAAGTCTAAAAATGGTTTACCTCGTGATAAGGCAACTCAAAAAAATTGACTTCTTCTTCCACATGAGGCCTTTCACGACTTTTTTCTTTTAGTCTTCCTCTTCCTCTTCTTGTGGCCCTTACCTTTTTCCCGTCCTTTTTTTGTTTCTTCATCATTGTTTATTTCCTCCCCTTTTCCAAAATCATTTTTAATATCACTAACAACTTTTAAAATTTCAGAACCAGCCAGTATTAGAGGCTTGCCCCTCTTCTCAATGGTTCCATCAAACCAACTCTTCTTCTTTCGATAAGGATGATTGGATGCAAGAAATCTTCGATGACCCATGTACGCACATTTGTTGCTGTAAGGTAGCCATATTGAACAAGTATCAACACCACAAATAGGACATGCCGCCTTACCCTTTGTAGTACATCCACCGATTTCCATAAGGGAAATCATTAATTGTCCACATCGAATGGCCCTCAAATTGAACATGCTCTTCTTATATGCATCGTACACCTCAACCCCACTTATCCATAATTCTTTCAAGTCTTCAATGAGTGGCCTTAAATATACATCAATATCATTTCCTGGTTGCTTCGCCCAGGGATTAACAAGGTTAACATCAAGTTCTCTCTTTTCATGCATAGCCATGGGGAAGGTTGTAATTAACAAGCATCACGGGCCAACAATGTATGTGGAACTTAGATTACGATAAGGATTAAATCCATCGGTAGCAAGTGCGAGTCTTAAATTTCGATGATCCGATGCAAAATCGGCCAATTACTATCAATAAAATTCCATTGAAGTGAATCAACTGGATGTCGCATCTTGTTATCCTTACTATGATGAGTGCTATGCCATAATAATTGTTCGAATTTTCGATGATCGAACATCCTTCTAAATCTGGGAATAATCGGAAAATACCTCAAAACCTTGACCGGTACCCCTTTTTAATTTTGCGCTCATCTCCTTTTCCGACGACTTTCCACCGAGATTTCCCACATCTTGGGCAATTGTCTAGATCTGCCAGGTCTTTTCTAAATAGACAACAATCATTGACACATGCATGTATTTTTCATACCCCAAGTCAAAGGTCTTAAGTAGTTTTTGGTAGCGTATGTTGAACCAGAAGTGTATTTTTCGAGGTAACATGCCACTCAAGATTTTGAGAAGTTCGGTAAATGCCTTATCGAAATACCATTCACAACCTTATGTTTGAAAAGTACTACCGTTGTGTCAACTTTGTGTAGTCGGTGCAACCCGGGTACGGGGAGTTTCGCTTCTTCCAACAATTTATAAAACCCTCCATCTCTCCTTTCTTCAGTATAATCTGCAATATCTTCCTCGTTAACATGCGCATCTACGAACATCCTATATGTATCTGGTATTTCATCGCGATCACATGTCGTTTTGGAGGAAGTGCTAGGACGTTCTTCCCCATGAAAAATCCAAACCGTGTATGTCTTATCCATCCCAAACATAACCAAGTGTGACACTACATCATCACCGGTCTGGAAAATGAGATTTCGGCACCGAGTACAAGGACATTGAATTTTTGGGGGATTTCCTAACTTCTCCATAGCTCTTGCAATGAAAGCTCTAGCTCCCGCACTATATGGGAATTGGCCTACAACGAAAACTTAAAAAAATTAGTTGGCAAGCAACAAGAGTGCATGCTAGTACAAAACTAATATTTGAGTTCAAATTTAAAACCTTGGCAAATACACCCAAGCTTTATCCATCGAAAGAATGAAAGAATGGGGATTCTAACTTCACACCTAAATTGACCAAGCTCTCCGATATTTTGTCAACATCCAAGCTCCTATTTAAAAAAGTATTACAAAAAAACTGGATATTAGTAAAGCATTGACGCATCTGATTTCCAGCACAAAGGACTGAAAACATAAACTCCAACAAGTGGCTCTTAATGCACTCCGAGTGCACAGCCCACAACAATGTAACCCCAGAATAAAGACACCCACGTATTCAATGTAACCCCAGAATAAGAACTCCTGGATCAATATTTCATCTAAAACTACCTAAAACAATGGCAAGTAGACCAAATCAACCCAACACATTCATCCCTAAACACTAAAATCATTACAAGGGATTCATTGTTTTGCATTTCAAGAGAATCTCTCAAACATAAATCATAACTAAAAGACTTATAAACTACTCACCAACAAGATAGTCTTCAATGTCAAGACCAAACTCAGAAGTATTCACTGCATGAATCATCAAAAAAAAAAAAAAAGAGAGTAAAGATCAGGTGCAGCATTATTTTTCTTTATTTCACTGTTTCTGAGTGTATTAAAAGAGAAAAAGAAGAAAAAGACTCGACTAGCAAGGATGTTGTGGCCAGGGGCATACTTCTGAGAAGAGGAAAACTGATATGGAGAAAATGCAAAATTAAAAATTGAGAGACATTTGCAGCCCACTGTCCACAATATGATATACACATTGCGAATAATTTATGATCCTATGATTTCGTCCCGACATATTAACTTAAATCACTGTACCAACAGAATTCCTAAAGAAGAAACTTATTCGAAAACATACGGAGTACCATGCCTAGACTAAAGAAGTGCTACGAAAGCGGTTAACATTTTGTTCAATTGATATATGAAGAAAGAAAACCGAAAATATACACATACACCCAAGTATCTCCTCGGCTTCGGTATGTATAAGAAGACTTCTGTTTCTAACCAATGCATAAATCCAAGCGGAGACCACGATCGTGTTTCACTCCTCCAATCACCATGATACCTAATTACAAACACAAAATAGAACTTACTAACAAAAAGAAGCAATATCAAATACAAAATGAATAAGAAGTATTGATTTCCAAATGTTCACTCACCTATAGTATTGCCCAGGGCTTTCGCGAATAATTTCAGCAAGGCGATCGAAAAGCTCCTTCAAGACATCAATCGAGCTTTCGCCTTCTCTAGAACCTCTAATCAAAAATAAAACATAAAAAAATGTAATTCTTATTTCTTATACTTTGTTGAAAGATGTACCAGAAAATATTTGTCCAAAACAAATATGATTCCATTACAAAATGCTTTTCGACAAACAACAACGGAAGTTGGACTCAAAAATGAGTATTGTAATGGGAAGGAATAATGCTTATGTGAGGGATGATGATGGAGGCGGGAACAACATAAATAAGAACCACTACATTCAAGCTCTGTGTATGTTATACAAAAGTGATCTAGTCAATTTATTCGATTAGTTGCACAGAATTCTCATTTAACTAGCTGAAAACCTTTCCAATGATTCTTCTTTTATTTTGTTGTAGGCTAGTAGCTTCATTTGTAAGGCCTACAGATTAGCCTCTTAGGAGTACATGTACATCCATAACAATCTTCAAAGCAGCAATTTATAAACTTTTTTCTTACAATTTAGATGCCAAAACACTATAAGAAAAAGAAAAAGAAAAAAAAGAGCATGACGCAGGTAGACACACTGGTGAACATGCAAGCACAATCCAAGACACACTAAGAACACACAGATAACATGAAATGAACTGCAAAGATGTAGCCCCACCATTTGCTTTTAAACCTGAAAGGCCATAAACCTCTCGATTGATCAATAAAGTCCTTTATTGATCCACTGAGAACACCCTCTATTCCTCACCATTCTAAGATCTCTGACCATATCTTCCATACCCCTTTAACAAACCACAAATAACTGACAAGCATCCTCCAATTCTGTTTCACGCCATGAACAGTGAACACAAAGGATCTTCCCTCACTTATATCAAGGCACTTCTCCAAATAGAATAACATGCAGCAACATTCTCTTGCCCTGCCCCTATAGCCACATATAAGATTCTACTTTAGGAGGACAGAATAATTCCCATACAAAACTTTTCCACTGGCATATATCATTACCAAATCTATCTTCTAAAAAATCACACCCCTCCTTTACCTTGATCACACCCTTTTTATTAATTTTCAAGCACAATCTGTCCTTTCTCCTCCTACTCAACTTTATCTCACTCAACATTTCATACGACTTATCCCCCAAACAAAGAGCGAAACTCCCGTACATGCTCTAGCATAAAGCCCACCATCATCACTCAACAACGTGATGGTGAAAATTCTGGCAGTGAATAAAAGAATTCTAATGACATTAATGTTTTTTCTTTATAAAAAGATGTATATTAAGCTGGCTTTGTATGCAATACTTCAAAACTAGAAGCCCCAAATGTTCCACAGGCTCCAAACCTCCAACAAAGTACAGGATACTTATGTCCACATACATAATAAGTTTCATATGAATTCCACAAACTAGATAAACCTCAACTTTCCGGACTCAAATTTTAACTAAACACGCTTATATATTACATAAACCAAGAAGGCCTTGGATCCCACGGCAACCACGAACTTTGATAGGTGAAAACAGGTAAGCGCACCATAGAAAAATGGGAGTGCAAGCTGTAAGCAATTGCCAGCATATTCCTAATAGATTAAATATGAAAGGAACAGATATCCTTCACCATAGCTTCATGTGGCCCTAAAGGTAAAAGTAGCAAAAGTCCTTATATTAAACATACCTAGTTGAGAGGCTGGGTTGCGGTCATCGCAACCATGGCATCAACAAGTGTCACTTGATTTTTAACGCGACCTCGAGGATGCACAAAATGAGAGGAGCAGAGCAAGAACGAGAGTGAGAGAATATCTAAGATTGAAGGTTCGGGTATTGTTCGGCAATTCCAAGGATTTATCGTCGGGTGATTGTTTTGGGAAAGATTTAACGTCAAGAACGAAAGATCTTTGATATTCTTCACACCAAGATCGGTTAACCCTCCGCCACAAATCTCCAGGGATCGCAGGTTCTTAAAACCTAAAGATGGCAAAGAAAGTCAAATGGGTCGCAAAGCATGATTTAAGTGTTCTATATCAGCAAAGGAGTGGAAAAATAAAATACCCATAACAACCTCTAATTGATTTCCACCGAACGTTACAACCAATACTTGTAGTAGCAAGGGAATAAAAGAGAAATAGTGATTGCTAACCATCTAAGATATAAATGCCTACCAAACCAAGCCAAAGTACATATACCTCCAAAATGGGAACCACAGTGTTAAGCCTATCTTTTACTCTTTGTTTATGAGCTGAATTGCGTAGATGTTAATGATTGAAGCTAAAAACTTGGACAAAACATGATCACATGTAGATATTCTACACAAAATCTGTATTCCTGTTACTTCTGTTCATTAAGAATCTTGTTTGTATGACCTACAGAACAAAAGGATAAATATTAATAGTCTAAAATCCCATAAATCCATAAAATATCAAGAACTACACATGCTGAATTTGTTTAATGCATCCCTCTCCCTCTCCTAAACCCTTTTCACAGTGTGGAAATAAATATTAGAAAACTAAAAATAATGGAATCAATATTGCCAATGGATTAAGATTCAACAAATGACTCGTTAATATTTGGAGTGATCGCAATTAAACGATATAAAGAAGTTCATTCAAGAATCTATACACAACGAATAACATTAAGAATGAGTAAGGCACGGAGGACAAGTAACATCGGGGTTAAGATGTAGCATACGGCGTAGATAGTTTGTTCCCGAATCGGTTATCCGAGCGCAAAAAGATCCAGATGAGCCAATCCAGTCAAACCAAAGCGAGAAAATTTGGAATTAGCATACCAACAAAAAACAACAAAAATATAAAGGGAGTAACCAACTAGAGCCAAGATGAGATAATTTGATGGAAAATAGTATGTCTAAGAACATTTCATGAAAATCACTGTCAAAAATATAGGACCATTGTGTGAGCAACTTGGACCAATAAACCAGTAGGGTAATTTCCATATAAGACTACTAGACAGGGCTATACTTTGTCCGAATGGCGACATTCGCAACAAAGATTGAAATGTAGCATAACACACGAGAAGAAAAAAAAAAAAGAGGAAATAAGCAAGCATGCTTACTTGTGAGAAGAAGTCCGCATCCGTAATTTGCCGAGCATCCAAATTAAGTGATTTCAGAGATGACAATCCAGACAACCTTTTCAAACCTCCGTCAGTTATAACAGTGAATGAAAGATTTAAACTCTCCAGATTGATCAATCCTACAAGACAAGACAAATGTATATTTTGAAGAAGGTTAAGCAACAAACACAGTTTGTGTCCAACACCTCCAAAAGATCATGTTATATTTTATCAAAAGTATCTAAAAGATGAGCACGGATCAACGAACTAGGAGCGGGACATGCGTGTGCCACACATACTATTAAATTCAAGAAGATCACTTCGTATAAAGCGTAGCTACAAGCGGTTGTCTTACGGAGAGATGACGAAGCCCGCGCTTCCAACTTCTATCGAGACAACTCCAAACATTTTAAATCTTTGAAGTCTGGGCTCCGAAAGAAACCACAAATTATTATCAAGCATCCGTCAAATACATATATATATATATATATATATATGAGAGAGAGAGAGAGAGAGAGAGAGAGAGAGAGAGAAGAGAAGAGTATCACAAGTCAAAACTTAATATTTGGCTCTAAGTATCATTAAAGCAAAAGCAACAGGACAACTAGGGTTTTGTGTTTTAAACCTACTTGTAGGATTATGAACCTCTTAAAACTAAGTGTAACCTTTCCTAGAATCTTTAACAATACTATTCAGCCATATAATTTATTATTGTTAATGATTTATTTGATTAACAAAATTAGAACGGATTAGATAGTCATGAACAATAGTCTTATGTTAGTGAGTGAAATTGTGGGTAGTTAGAAAAGAACAGATAAGGTAGTACGTATTATGCAAGTCTTTTACGAAATATAAGAGACCACATACACCAAGTAGGGAGAGTCCAAGCGAGGCAAACCCTCCCTCTCACTTTATGGGGTACGAAATAATAGATTTAATTATAATTTCAAGAGAAAATATTTGTCATGCACCAAGAAGATATATGGAAATCCGGATCAACAATGTCACTCATATATCCGGTAGGCCCTCCAAAGTTCGGACAAAAGCTCTCATAACCATGTCGACTCCTGGAAGAAAAGTCGACTTTGGAATCCTTAATAATTTTCCAATGGAAAAGCAAAAAGAATACAGATATTTGTAAAATTGATCTTTCACCAACAGACACATCCAATGAGAACATGTTCACTCAATGTCCATGCAACTTATCCACACTATCTATGCCAAACAAATTTGCTTCACATCCTTCACATTCATACTTGCGTACAGTTATTAATCGAATTTCATACGAAACACACCTAGAAACTTATAGGGTTTACATTAACCCCTGCTAACACATAACCCACCACTCAAGACCACCAACACCCTTAACACCGCACCTAACATAATGGCACTCTCTCCACGGTGTCCTAACCCGCTAGTGTTTATGCCGTTGACAAAAGTCTCGTATTATCATCTATCCTAGATGTTGAAGTAACCCAGTTGAATGCGATCAATTGATGTTCTTGATCGTAACAGTTAGAACCATGTAGTCACGCATCGTGACATTCTTCTCACCCCACCATCCTTTCCCGTCTCGCCATGTAAGCAAGCATATCGTAATCTATATGTACATCTTAAAGATGTGCACAGAAGATCAACGAAATTGGTTGTTGTTAACCAAGCATTGAAAGAGAAAATATGAATTCATCCCTTGAATTTTGTACGCTGGATTCAAGGTTAGGCACCAAACCATGTTTAACTTGCCGGAAATTGCATAGCGCATGATAATTTTCACTCTGAGCTAGCACAAAGCAAAAGTAGGTGCACGGGACGTCCTAAATGTACCTCTAAGAGATAGGACATAATGTCTATTCACTAGGATTGCAATAGCGGTAGATCGTTACTTGATACACTTACATAACCCAAAAGGTTTCTTCTTCTTTTTCATGATACAGTCAAAGTTAAAGACATGTTTCAATTTCCCTTCGAATGAGAAAGAAATTTAGCAATATGGGGACAGGAAACAAAAAGGGATAAAAAGAAATTGAAAAGAAAATTCACTGCCAAGTTAACCACCCTTCATCACCAATTCTACATGAATCCAGGTTCAAGGTCTCCAAATTTATCAAACCCGCTTGAAACATGACCCAACAGATGTATATGAGAATAACTCCTTAAAGATGAGACATGTCTATACTTCGGAATATATTACATTTGGCTATCGGTACATTCGAAAAATGCATTTGGCGCTTCTTAGTCATTGCGGGAAGGCTATCTTCAAAATTTACAAATTCACGGAACAAATCCTAATAGGCACAAGCTATTGAGTTAAAAATTACAATTATGCACCATATATGTTCTTGGTACATGTAATAAGATCAAATGCAACCAAAACAAATGAATAACTCATTTTCAATTGGATTTCGCAGAAAAACCTTCCATGCATTCTCCAAGAAGTTGCTACGATATACCATCCTCCAACCATGAACTATGATTTGTCGTTCAGTTCCTCGTTTGAGTGCCAATATCTGAAGCCAACTATGAGCCCATTATCTTGGTAACAGATAGCATCAAATTCAATGCATTTACATATTTTTGCAATTCATCGTAGACTTAAATTTTCCAATCTCCAAGGGTTATTGGTTTCCTAGAACCTTGTTATCGAACAGTAGTGCGAATAAGAGCTATGCTAAAATTGCTTTGCTCATTTCTGTTGCCCATTTACATTTGCTTTTCCCTTTAATGTACATACAATATCTATAAATAAATCAATGTCCACCTTGTACTCCATACTTGAAAATAGTCAAATTTACAGAATCACTCTACCCTAGTACCCAGGAAAAAAATGCAGATAGGAATTAAAGAGGGCAATTAATTTCCTGCTGATTGACCATGACTAAATTGTTTTGCTTCCTAAAACTTTCCAGCATAAGTAAACTAAGCAGAGACAGATGTATATAAATATAAGATGATAGAATGATTGAAAGAATTACCTTTCAAGTGTGCCAAAATAGCATCTGAGATCTCATTGAATCCCAAATTCAGTACTTTCAAAGTCCTTAGCCCTATAGAAACCAGGGAAGAAAGAAGGATGTCAAATATTCATTGCTATTATCCAGTAGAGCTATGATTATACAAGGGATTTATAATAAATGGAGTAAATTAGAAATTACACATACACACACGCACAATTAAGGGGAATGAGAGATAATCACTGTAAAACCATAGAGATTAAAATAGAGAAAAGTTTATAAATTGGGGCTGGGACCCTAATATAGAAAGATTCAAAAAAAAAAAAAAAAAGGGAGAAATCGCATACCCGAAACCTCTGTAAACCCTCGGCGATCGAGGTAGCTCCCAGGCAACAAAAAAAAGGAATAGAAATTAATGAAGGAATTGCACGGATGCAGCAAGCGATCGACTACGGAGAGAAATTTGAATCTACCCTGTGTTGGCCGGAGAAGGAACGAAAGCTCACAGACGGGTTAGGGTACTGCTTTGATTTGAGCGTGTTTGGTGAGGGTGAGGGGAATTAGAATGACAAAATTATAGTTGGCGGGGAAATTTGGCCGCGCTTTTTTTTACATTGCTGTAGCCTTATACGACATTTTTAATGCAAACGTTGTCAATTCCACGATAACAACAACGTGTGCGACCAAAACGTTGTTAATTACATTAACAAAAACAACGTTTCAAAATAAAACGTTGTCAATACCCTTGATCACAGCAACGTTTTTACCTCAAACGTTGTCAATACTGCAATAATAACAACGTTTATTATAAAAACGTTGTGGAAAATGTTATACACAACGTTTACAATAAAAATGTTGTCTTTGACCGACTTTTAACAACGTTTTTTTAAAAACGTTGTCCATGAAACGTTGTTAAAGCCCTCTTTTCTTGTAGTGATCTCTTTCTTAATAATGCCATAATGTTTACGAGAGACGATCCTGGTGGCCCGTATAGACGTATGCACCGAACGATTAGCACCTCGTTGAGCCTGAAGCACTTGTTTGTAGCCGGTATCGATCATCTCAATCATATAAAGCAGCCCTTGAGAAAGAGCCTCATATTTGTCGTTGATGAGGGCTGTGGAGGAATTAGAGGAGCTTAAGAGATGACCGAGAAGTACATTCTGACATGCAGCAATGGCCATTTGGCATGCTGAGGCCGCATTCTTGGCGTCTTGGGCTACAGCTATGACTTGAGTCATATAGTTGGCAGTGACATTTGTCGTATGAGATTGTTTGGCCACAAGATGCTGTAGATTGGTGTTGATGTTGGCTGATAGGGTGTAAAATGTTTCAAAAGGTCCTCAACAGAGGAAGGACAGAGAGAGACAGGGCAAATAATATGGCTATCGGGAGGTTGAGGTTGGTTGGAAGATGGTATGTGTTGGCTAGGAGAGGATTGGGGTTGGTTAGTAGATGGTGAAGATTGGCTGGTAAAAGGATGGCTGATGATGGGTGAGGAAAAGGTAGGCTCAGGAGATGTAGTACCAGGCAGGCTGGACCAGATACGAGGTACCGAGAAAAGTTTTTCTATATAGGCATCATAGGATTGGTCATGAATGAAAACAGGAAGAGAGAAGGGAATGGGTGGATGAAAAGATTTAAAAAGAACAGGGAAATGAGGATTAAAGAAAATATAGGATGCAACCATTTCAAAGAAGTCATAGACGAAAGGCTTGGTGAAAATAGAAGGATGGCTGATGATGGTAGTGATAGGGGGCTTAGGAAGTGAGAGAAAGGAAGAGATGTCTGGTTTGGTAGGAGGTGGAAGACCTAAGTCCCTGTGGATAGCAGCCCACTGCTAAAAGATCATAAGATCTTGCACAGCAGAGTTGTGTAAAAAGAATTGCTGGGACCAGGTAGGAGGAAGAGGGTCATAGAAGGCACCCCATTAAAAAAGAATATCCCCAGCAGACATTGGTTGATAGGGAATGCGCTTGGGATAGTCAAGAGTGGATAGGAATGGATCTGTATTGGCAGGGTTTGGTTTAGGTCGGCTGTCTTTAAAGAACAGCAGTTCTTGGACATCCGGGTGAAGATGGCTGTAAGGGCTTAGTTTGGTTCGTTCAGGTGTAGGTTGGTCGAAAGAAAAGGTTAGAGGATGTTTGTGGTGGATGGGAGGGTGACTATCAGGTGAGTCTTGCAACTCTTCTTGGTGAATGGGTTGGGTAGATGGAATAGAGGTTGGAGGAGTAGGTGAAGAAGGAGGTAAAGTTGGCTCATCGACAGAGGGCACGAATTTTGCCTTTTTGGCACTCTTCTTAAGGCGTTTGCCATGCCTTGATTTTGAAGAAGAAGATTCGTGATTGGTTGGTTTGAGGTGAATTGGTGTGGTGGCTTCGATCATGGGAATGGTTGAAGAGGGTTGAGCAGGTAGAAGGGTGTCTAATAAGGGAATGTCTGGTGTTGAAGGAGTTGTAGTCGAGATTTTGGGGAGGCCAAATGTTTCATCTGTGGGTAGAAGGGATTGTTTGGTTTTGGCCTTGGCATGCTTAGGGATAGGTTTAGGAGGAAGAGATGATGTTTGACTGGTGGTTTGAAGGTTGGCTGGTTGAAAGGTGGTGGTGTCTCTTTCAGCAGCCTTTTTGGTTTTGGCAGGTTTCTTTGATGGTTTGGGTTTAGGTGAAGATGATTGCTTGGATTTCTTGGGAGAGGGTTCATCAGGCTCATAGGGATTATGATCGATCCTTGTGAGGTCGAAATCCTTGGAAAGTGCAGCACCCAGAGGCGTTGGCTCCTCTTGAACAGGAAGCCCCTCAGAAGAGTAGGTCACCTTCCTCTTACCCTTTTTATCTTGAGTAGAAGGACCAGCAGTAGCAGTTGCGGCAGCAGTAGCTCTTTTGGCGATATCTTCTCTATACCTAGTGATGTTATTTACTGTGAAGACATAGGTGCTGGTCACCTTGATGAAATCATCACCGGTCATACGTTCTTCAATCTTCTCATAACCTCTCATTAAGACATTAATTACCCTTACAAAGGGTCTCTTCATTCCAGGATTGGCTTGTACTTCAGCCACACTTTGGAACAGCATTGAGAAAATAATTTTAGCCTAATTCAGCTGTTTGCGAAGAATGATGGCTTTTGTCCATAGTAGCTGCTGGGAGGTGAAGATGTCTCATGATCCATTCTTGAAAAGAATACTCTTATCTAGTAGATGACTGATAAGATAAGCCCTTTCAGGAAACAAGATCCCATACATCTCAGAGAAGGGCTTTGGCTTAGAAGTTCCACGCTCATTTCCCAAGCTTGATCAGATTCTTCAGCAGTCAAATCTAAATTTCCTTCAATTGGAAGTCCCAAGATTCTACCAACTATCTTGTAATCAAGCTAGATTAGATAACCTCTGATGTATCCCTTGAGATAGCTCATATTGACCTTTACTTCCTTGGTCTAAGATGGAGGTGGAAGAGTCATTCGAGTAAAGAATTCTTCAGCAATTGAGTTGTTGTACTTGGTGTCATTTAGTTGAAATAGTGGTAGAATTCCACACTCTTCTAAGTCTTTTATCAAGGTTACTCCATATAAGTACCTTTTGACTGATTCAACATCAATTGTCATACCAGGATGGTAGTTGGTTCTAGGTAGAGAGAGAATAGGTCTTGTAGTAAGCTCAGCAGCCTTTGAAGGCTTAGAACTTTGCTGAATAGCAGAACCAGTTGATGTAGTGGCATCAGCAGTTTTAGAAGATTTCTTGGCCTAAGGTAAACAATAGCAGAGTTACGGATGACTGATACAGGATGACTATCAGCAGTTCTTGGAAAACACATACTATTCAAATCAAAACCCAAGATATGCTAGAAAACTTGTAATTTTAAAAGTAAAGGTTCATCAACAACACAGTTCATCTCCAGGGATTTAGACAGGTGCAAATTTTAATATTTTCCAGAGAATCAAATAGTATAAATTGTAAATATTCATGTGCGAAAAACATTAGACACATTTGATACTCAGAAATTAGTCATAAACAACAAGAGAATTTTGAAATCAAGCATACGTAGTTCATCAATGGCGCTAGAATGAAACAGTTCATATGACTTTTAAAATCAAAATATTGAATATAATAAAGTTGAAATTAAATGAACTTATGAAGATAAGATTACTCACCATTGGAGATTATGCACAGAATATTAGAGGATTTGAAGATTTCAGAAGGTCTTTGAAAGAGTATCAATTTCTGGAGTTTGAAAAGAAGAAAAGCGGTTTTTGCAAAATGTGAACAGTCGATTAGTGTAATTTACTATTTATACCTCTGACAAGTCTCAATAAATGGTATTTAATGAATTTTGAGATCCGCATTTAATGTCTTGATAAGTGACTGTTCATATAAAATTTGATTTTGTCCTTTCGTTTGGAAGACTGCTGATCAGGAGAGAGAAATACTTACTTAAGGTTGTCCTATAATATCGGTAGAATGACACTTGGCTGATAAAATAAGCTGTTCTATCAACAGGTAAAGTATAATAAATTAAGACATTATTTAAAAGTTAAGGATTGAGATCAAGCATATCAAGCTCTCCTCTTAGATAGGCAAACCTGGTTAAATCAAGTGGCTTGGTGAAAATATCAGTTAACTGTTGATTAGTAGGTACATATTGTATACTGATATTACCTTTTTCCACATGATCTTTTAAGAAATGATATCTCACAAAGGCAATGTTATTTTGGATGCCCAAGGAATTTCTAGACTTCAAATTTCTTAGTCGCTTTCAGTTTTTTCTATTGCTCTTGTATTTTTTCCTTTTCGAGGTTAGGTTCCTTTTTCCTTCTTTTTTTTTTCCAGGCTAGTTATCCCCCTCAAGTTTATTTTCTTTTTATTCTTTCAATAAAATATAGCAGGGTGTTATCCCTATTTCTTTAAAAAAGAAAAAAAAAAGCATCGACTACCACGAGTGTGTACTTGTGGCCACCATAACTGGTTGTAGTGACAGGCCCAAAAAGATCCATGTGCAGCAGTTATTATGGCCTTGTCATTGAGAGACATGATTTGCTTTTAAAAGAAGCTTTTCTAATCTTTCCAAGTTGATATGCCTTGCAAATCCAATCATGATCAGCAGACACCTTCGGCAAACCTCTCACTAAGCCTTCTTTGGATAGCTTTGAGAGATACTTGAAGTTTAGGTCACTGAGTCATTTGTGCCATAACTAGCTGTTGTCTTGAGTGTTGTTGGCTACAAGACATAGATTTGAAGATCTTCCAACATCATCCAGATCTACTATGTAGACGTTTCCTTGTCTTCTTCCCACTAGCAGAGTAGAACATGATTCTGGATCCTTGATATCACACTAGTTTATTGAGAACTGGCAGATAAAACCTTTGTTGCAGAATTCAGATATACTCAGCAGGTTGTGCTCCAAACCACTTATGAGAGAAACCTTGCTGATAGAGAGGTTTCCTCTAGTGATAAATCCATATCCAACTGTGTTTCCTCGAGCATTGTTATCAAAAATAATAGGGGGCCCTCTTTCTTCAATGACATTTGAAAGAAGGTTCATGTTCCTAGTCATGTGTCTAAAATAGCCACTGTCTAGGTACCATAAATCCTTTTTCTCTGAATTACTAGCCATGAAGCCGACCTAAAATATAACAATAAGATTCTCGGTCCCCTTTATTTTCCTTTTGGGTCAAGGAGGTTAGCAACCTTTTGGAACCCATATCTGTTACCTTTGGAGGAATAAACCCCTTAGGCTTTGGTATGGATTTCAGCAGACAGTCATTTACCAAATGGTCTAAGCAATGTCATACTTTGCATCGATGGAAATTACATGTATCAACATGATCAAATTGGTCTTTAGCAGGATTTTAAGGAAGTTTCTTTATAATAGCAGTCTTTGGTTTAGTAGGCTTGTTGGGGTTCTGTTTGAAGGGCTTGGGTTGAGTTTTCTTAAATCTAGTGTCAGCAGTCCTTGCATTGGCAGGTGTGCTGGCAGGAGGTTTAGGAGTCTCAAATATTTTCCCTTTAAGCTTACGATCAACAAGCTTGGGAGCATTATTAGTCCAGCTTTTTGACAAAGTTGACAGGTTTGAGCAGAGTCTTCGCAAGCCTAGTGTCAGCAGCCTTTGCTTTAGTAAATGTGCTGGTGCTGGTAAGACGCCTTTGAGGCTCTACACTACCTGATGCAAGCTTTTCATCTGAAGACTTATGCATAGCCTTATGTGCTTCATTGAAGGCATTCCCAATTTGAACCTTAGGATAGACATAGGATTTGTTACAAAGCTAACACCTTGTCTACGCTTGTTTTTGGGCTGCTGATGAAATACATGTTCTTCATCAGCTTGCTTCGAAGATTCACCTTCATGAAATTTAAAAGTTGTGCCAGAATTGGTTTCATTGTTAAAACCTTAACCCGTTTTGTCCTCACTGGGCTTCTGTATTGAAAGAATATGATCAAAGGTATCCTTAGAGTTGTTTCATGAGTCGATGGTCTTTTGCAACTCATCTTTCTCAGTACACAACCCTTTGGCATGATCAATTAAGTAGGCAACTTTTTCATTCAAGAATTTGTTTTCTTCTTTGAGCTTGATACTTTCCTACTGAACTCCATTGAGGGTTTTTAACTCAGATTCGAGCATGGATTTCTTAGCACCAAGTTTCTTATGATTCTTAGCCAGCTTCACATATGCCTTTTTAAAGTTACTGAATTCCTCAAACATGTCTTGAGCAGCTTTGAGTCATTCTTCCCTTGAGAGCTTATCACAGCACTCAATAATAGCTTGGCTAGGAGAGTACTTAAGTTCCTTTTCTGAGTCATAGGTGGGACTCAAGTCTAGAGCAACAAGGCATATATGTGCTTGCTCAGCAGAGTCTCGGTCATCATCCTCATCAGAATCAGTTTCAAGCCATGTAGCAATCTGGTCGTCCTCAATGTCCTCAGCCAGCATGCCCCTTTGTTTTGAAAAGGTTTTTTAGGGCCGCTTCTTATAGGCTTCTAATTTGGGCTTTGGACATTTGGAAGAAATTATAATACACTAGCTCATTATTCTGTGAGCTGTCAGCAGCCTTTCTAAAAGGTTGCTAGTGTGTGTCCTTCTTCTTAGATTTTGCGAAACGTTGAAATTTTCTTACGAACATGGTAAATTGTTCATCAGACAAAACATCATTTTCATTCAAAGAAGTGGATGGTTTGGGTTCTGGTCTTGGTGGTTCTGGAACTATGGTAAAAAAAGAAGGGAGTTTAAATTATTTGTCCTGCTCTTGAGCTAGAATGACGTCCCGCTCATAGACTGTTAAACTCGTATACAAACTACGAAGGTGTATGGTGTTTAAGTCTTTGGATTCTTTCATTGCATTAGTTTTAACATGCCATAAACCACCTAGTGAAGCTAGGAATCTCATGTTGACTTCCTTCAAACTATACTCTTTACCTAAGGAATAACAACAATTTACTACCTCACAAAATCTGTCATAGGCTTGTCGCAGTGTTTCCTTGGGATCCTTTCTGAAGGAGTCAAACTGTTGGATGTATGTGGATTTTTTGTTGTCTTTTGTAGCTTGGTCTCCTTCCAAGTACTCAACAATAGCATCCCACATCTCCTTGGCAGATTTGCATCGGAAGATTTGTTGGTAGGTTCTTGTATCAACAGATCTTGCAATAATGTTGATGGTTGTGCTATCGAGCTTTACAAGCTTTCTTTTTTCTTCAATCCATTCAATCTTGTCTTTTGGAACTTCTGGATTTCCACCTCTAACTTCTACAAACAGATTAGGCTTCATAGGAAATTGAGGACCTGATTCAATGCAAGTCCATAAATGACTGTCATCAGAGTTCATATGTCTCATGACCTTGTCTTTCCATACATCAAAATGGCCTTCGTCCAATATTGAGACGTGGTTCACATTAGATGTAGGCAGCATGTAGTGAGCCATTGGATCTTTCTCCCAAGAGTTTAATCTAGGAAAAACAAGTTTTCAAAGAGTTAAGCTCTGATACCAATTATAAGTCCCAAAGGGCTTATGTTAGGCAAGAGGGGGGGTGAATAGCCTAGTGACAATTTAAAAATTATCACAAGTTTCTTTTCCTTAATAAATGTTCTGCCAACATATTAACTAAGTTGGGGCAGCAGAATAACGAAGGAAAGAAATAGTAGTGAAGGTCTGCTGAAGTTGTAAGAACAATTCAGCAGTCTTCTATAAACTGCTAAGCTTGGACAGATCAAGAGTAATAAAAGTATAAGCAATTAAAGCAATTATATGAACACAAGTATTTGAAGTGGTTCACACTATAAAAAGTTCTACGTCCATTACCAAAGTGGTCAAACTTGGATTTTTGAAATTTGCACTATTTTATCCACTAAAATGATTACAAATATCACTAATGGATCGTGTACAAAAATACTTTTGACCGAATGTTTACGGTTTAGAGGAATGATCAATAAGATATATTCATTCTCGTGCGTGCTTTGAATAGAACAGTAAAAGACAAACTTAGAAGAGTAATAAAGACTAAGAGTTTATGATTACAGCTTCTTCTTCAAGTTTGTTGAAGTGCTAGTTTCGTCCTCGATCTCTTGAATGTGCTTGAAGGTTGGTAGAGTAATGGCAGAATGTTCAAGCTTTTAATGTTCACAAGAGATGTATTTCAAGAGATGATCTACCAGTCTTCAAGTGTTGAATACATACTCAGGGAGATCGATCTGACCATTGAATTCAGAGAACTGAGTGGAGATCCAAATTTGAATGCATTAAATGCATATAGTTGTTGGTCTTCATCTTCATTGGAGCTTCAGACTGATCCAGGTTTTGAGGCGAACAAACAGACAGCTTTGTAAGTGGCTATGCAGACTTCCAGAGTGGAAAAAGTCTTGTTTGCTAGAAATGGCAAAGGTTCAGACTTGCAGTGCTGAAACACTTTTCTGCCGGATACACAAATGGGGAAATCACATTAATTCACTGATGTGGTCCTTTGAGAAGTGTGATAGGGAAGTCAACTTGGTTTGATCAACTAGATAAATTTGAAATTATATCTAGTTGACAAATATCTTTAGATCTGAGCTAGACTTCTAGATTCTACGTCATCAGCCTTCTTGACATGCTGGAGCTTCAAGACCTCAAGGTCTGCTGGTCGAAGGCTGCTGGTCTGCTGAAGTCTAAACTAACACTAAGTCTAGTCTATTCTATTACAAAAGCTTGATTCTAGGATAGTTGCCACGCTAACCGGTACGCAGCCCTTTTAGCCACTATAAACTAGAATCATTTTGCTGACTTCAACTAAATCTAAACAAATAGGAAAAACATGTACGTAGAGCAACCCCCGAGCTTCTTAGATCATACTCATAGGGACTACGTATACAAACTGAAGAAAGCTCTCTAAGGCCTCAAACAAGCACCAAGAGCTTGGTATGAAACTTTATCTAAGTTCCTCTTGGAAAAAGGTTTCAAAAGAGGTAAAATCGATACAACTCTCTTTATTATGAAACATAAAGGTAATTCATTACTAGTTCAAATTTATGTCAATGATATTAGTTTTGGATCTATTAATGATGTCTCTGAGCAGAACAACTTCTAGTAGTAATGTATTCAGCTTCAGTTGTAGAGGTGGAGACTAAGGCTTGCTTCTTGCTAGCCCATTAGGTTAATCTACTACCAAGAAATTGACAAGCTACAAAGTCAGCATCTGAATATCTAATTAAATTAAAAGATAAATTTTTGGGATACTAGATACCAAACTTTTCTGTGCTGATGAGATATCAAATTATCCTCTTTACTGCTGTTTGATATGAGTCTTTAGGATATGCTTGAAAACAAGCACAAACACATACACAAAACATAATGTCTGGTCTAGAGGCAGTTAAATATAATAATGAACCAATCATACCTCTGTATTCAGTCATGTCGACTGATTTACTTTTCTCATCCTTGTCTAGATGACAAGTCGTAGCTTTAATTAGGAGCGTCATAAGTTTTGGCATCTTGAAGTTCGAACTTCTTGATCAGCTCCTTGGTGTACTAGGCTTGACTAATGAAGATTCCTTCAACTGTTTGTTTGATTTGTAAGCCCAAGAAGTATGTCACCTCTCTCATCATACTCATTTCGAACTTACTTTTCATCAGTTTCTCAAATCTCTTGCAGAGCTTTGTACCGGTTAGTGTGGCAACTCGTTGAATATTGCATAGGTCATTAGACTAGGAAGTCTTTGTACATATCCAAGTCTTTGTCCTTCCAACTTATGATGATCTCTCAAATGGATTAGCTCTACAAGTGCAAGCACTAGCAGATATCTCATCATCAGATATCTCACCAAGCAGTTACTCTCATCGGCAGATCAGTAACCTTCCATCAGCAGACCTTATGGTCTGAAAGATCTAGCATGTCAAAAAGGTTGATGACGTGAAGATTGCATGTCCAGCTCATCTCCTTTCAAGTCTACTGCAAGAGTACTACTTAGGTCAAAAAGAAAAAATAGTCAAATCTCCAAACAGTCACGTGTACGAAGATTTGCAAAAGTATCTTTTGAGAATCTACTTTTCAGCCTGGAGAGATACGCACAGATATCCAAGTTTTCACTCCTATCCTTTGCATATTTCCTCTCTTGTACTTGATCCCAAGTTTTAAGATAAATCAACAAAAATTCAAGCTACAGTGCACTGTGTACAGACAGGACAGAACGTCAAGTCACATCCATTGACAGCCTGTTTCACCGGACATATTTCAAGACAAGATCTTTAGGAAAATTTCTTTAACCAACTGTCCTCAAGATGCACTCTGATGCATTAGAAGACAAACACTCCAATGGTTATAAATCTACTCAAGTCTCAACGGATCCTTCACCTCTTCGTCTATAAAAGAAATCTCTCATCCCTCTTCCAAAGTGCGGCAAAAAATCCAAGCGACTGTGAGGTGGGAAAAACACAAGTGTAAGAACAAACACTCTGTGTGAGAGAGATAGATCTAAAATTCATAAGGCAAGAAGCTTCGCTTAGTCAAGAACTCACTTCTTAATTTGAGTTCTTTCTTCCTTCAAAAGACTCAGTCTCTATTACTCCTAGACTCCTGATCTATTGAGAGAGATTAAGCATCCAGCCTGACATTGAAGACGAAACCTTCCTGAAGATTTCTGATGAAGATAACGTGCTAATAATCCACATTGCATTCATATCGACAGACTTGTATTCAATTGCAAGAGTTGTCAATTGTGCAATAATGAGTCATCATAGATGATCGAATACTAGTCACTTAGTTGTTCAATTACTTGCTAATTGAACAACCCATAATATTGTCTTCTCACATCTAATTTATCCAGTTGATACTATAGGAAGACACCACACTCAAGACATTTGTCAGATTGGTTTTTTCCACGTATCCTTGATAAATTAGCTTTCCTTGACTTTCCCTTCCTCTTGTCTTCCTTTCCATGAAAACCTGGAAGGTTTCTAGGTTAGAGAGTCTAGGTTGATGTACTAAGTGAAAGGATTATAGTTAGGGTAGATCAGAATAATTAAAAATAATGTAAAATAAATACTTGTAAAATAATAAACCTCAAATGAACTGTCCAATGAGTTCAATGTAATGAACATATCGGAGAGCACATTGAGATGAAAGGCAGTGGAATAATAAAAACAAGCATTAAAAGAAGTACGAGATTTAACCCAGAGGAGTAAGAATTTAATCAACAAGTAACAACTTGTTGATGTGCCATTATGACGAAACTTTCAGTAGGTAAAAACTTATAGTTTAATATAAATATGAAAACCTAACAACTAGTGAAATCAAACGAAAAGCTCTACATGTAGCTGATATAATCATTCTAGAATAGCTCACCCAAAAATACGAAAGATATATCTATATGCTCTAATAAGCAGAAGATGGGTGAAAATAAAAAGTCATGTGCTGGAAAAACTATTAATGAGTCCTCCGATGTGGCCTCATTGAAGGGTTCATTCGTAAAGGCAGCAGTAGTCTTTTAAAACTCTCTCTATAAAAACTCTGTGTAATCTCTCTATTGGCTTTGTACTTTGTGAGTCCTTCAGTATATATAGCTTTCGAGTATGACCTAGAAACCTTGTTCAATAAGAAAACAACTTACCATAAAAAGGTTAATAAGTTAGTGTAATAAACAAGGACTCAACTTATGGAATAAATAGACTTACCATTTAACTAGCATTCCTACACAGAATTAAACTAGGTCAACCGTGATATTCACAGGACAAAACGACACAATAAACTTTACAACAACAACAACAACAATAAACCCTAATTTACATAAACTTGATAAACCCTAATAACTTTAAACTTCCAAAATAATTCTTTCAATAAATAATTAATTCCTACACAATTTTCATAAATTCTAAAATAATATAATTTTTTCTCCCTAAAATATCCTTTCTTCAAAAAGATTAAAACATATGAATAAATAATTAACAATTAGTGAAACCAAGAAAGGCAAAATCAATAATTAATTAAACTAAACATTTTAAGCATTAATAAACTCAATAATTCATACTCCAACACTAAGTATGTTTACCTTTGAGTAAACCTCTGCTAAATTTTAATATAAAATATATTTTCTTACATTCAGTCTTTACTTATCTTTTATGTATTCTATGCAATCTATTCATGGAATAGATAGTTGCATTAGATGAAGATTTAAGATAGTTGTTGTGCTATACTTTTACTTATCTTGTTACAGCTACTTTGATCTTCTATGTTATATATATTTGCTGAAATTTTTTCCACTACACAACTCATTTGTAATAGCAATATATTATAACATCAATTTCCAAGCAGTTGATTAAGTCCTCTATGACTGAGTACCTAAAGGCTGCTGAAGCAAACCTATTGTTCTTAGATCAGCAGAGTTGCTTTACAAAGAAATTGACCAGACCCGATTAACATTCTATCTGTGTTCTTAAAAGATATTTCAAAATAGGATGAAATTTTAAATGAAGGTCATATAGGCTATTCACACCCTCTCCCCCTCTAACCTATATTCTGAGCATACCTACGGGACCTAACAATTGGTATCAGAGCCTGTACTTTGTGATCATATACCAAGTCTAACAACCTAAGAGTTTGATCATGTTACTCAGATCAAATGCAATGTCAAAAGGACTGTTCTTCAAATTTGTTTTCCTCTTAAACCTTTTAACAGGGAAATAGAGAAGTCATTTTGAAAAACATTTTATATACTCAAAACATTTTGTTTTTTCAAAATCTATGTGGAAGTCAATTACTATGAGGCTATTTACTTGTTGTGGGAAATTCTCTCAAATGATTGAAGTTAACTCTTCAATTGACTTTATGAAGAAAAGTACTACAGATGTGTAAAGTATGATTTGTTGGGATATAAATTAAAGATGTTCATACAAATCTCTTTGTGAAAGGACTGAAAAAAAAATTATCATAATCCAGGGATCCAACTCTTAAACTTTTCTTATGATATATCTGTACTTAATTTTGCATACTTTGAAAATTGTTCCCTCTATTTTTCAAAAACCATGATGTATCCTCTAGCAGATTCATTACTTCATCTTTGATGGATGAGTTACTAAGATGTGTCTTGAAAAGATTGCTCTCTTGATATAAGGTGAACGATTTTTTCAATCCAACACCTTTTCAAGAAAACTCTTCAGTTCAAATACTTATGATTTTGTATCCTAAGATATTGAGGTTCTTACTAGTATCTATTTGGACATGTCTAAGTGTCAGAAACTTCCTAACATGGAGTCTTCTGATCCCCTCACCCGGTGATACTTAGTTTTTGAAGACTTTCCTAGTTATCTGCTTAAAGAAAGTTTGTAACTAATCACTGAAAGTACAAAGCAAAATAACAAGGACATATCAAGTATTTCAAAGGAAATCAATTAAAACATCTCTCAAGCATGCTGGATGTTAGCTTTCAGCTAAGGACATCAATGATGAAACTGTTCTTCTTCAACTTAAAGCCTCTACCTACAAGATACATCCAAGAGATCTATGCTCAACTTCAGATTTGGATCCTCAATGACTACGAGCATGTGAGATCAAAGGGAAAGTGAGAAAATAATCCAGGTTTCTAACTCTATATTATATTGGATTATGTTTAAGCTACATTTAGTATATCTTTATCACTAAATGTACTTCTTAAATTCTCTTTTATTTATTGTTGAAATTTCTGGAGCTATGTTTAGCTCATAAATGTTGCTAATGACTTTCGATGAGTATTAATGCAGGAACTCAAATGACAAAAGATCATAAATGCGACACATCTCTCTTCTCACAAGTGTCATGCAAATATCCACTGGACTCAGACTTCAACCTCATAGAAATATGATGGATAGTCCAAGATTATGAGCATGACTGCACAGCCAGCATATACGCAATACAGGTAAGTATATATTTCACTATATGCATGCATCTATATCTGTTGTACATTCCCATGTGATACTAGATCAAGTTATGATGCTTTAAATAAAGTCATGTCATACTGTGTACTTCTTGATATATCCTTTCACCTTTATGACTTATTTTATTTAAGAGTACTTCATAAGCTCAGTTATCTATACTGACTTATAGGAGTTAAAAATTTTAAATGTCTAGTCTTGTCTACTAGTCTATTACAAGTTGAGGCACACTTTACAAAGCTGACTACTTTATGTAAAGTTCAGACTGTTCCCAAAATCTCCGTAAAATCAAATCTTTTGAAAAATATTTCTGACAAAATGATATCTTCTACCTTTTTCAAAAAGATTTTATCAAATCTTGAGAATAACATACCCTTGATTCCCTTGCCTGACTTTTCTAGGGTATGTGAAAAGACAACTCAATAAATCTCATTTATTGATTCGTCCTTTCGTTTAGCCTCTGTGAGTACAAATAGAGACTTCCTTCCTTCCCAACTCTATTATCAAAAACAAATTAAATGCTTAGAAATCTTGTAATATTACACACTGATTCAAACTTTTTCAGAAAATGTTACTGTGTAACAATCTACGATTTCGATCTATTCATTATCTCAACAACTGGGAAAGAATTGCTCAATCCTTTAAAGTTGTTTTGGTTTATTTCTGATACAGGAAATGAGTTGATTCAAATTTCTCAAATCTATTCTAAAAATCAAAATCTTTTATTGAAACTGTGAAAGACATTTTAAATCTTTCGAAACACAGTTATCCTATCTGTTGAAATTTATCAAAACATTCTTTTCTGAAATCACTAATTGTGAAGTTAAATCTTGCTTTCTATTGACTTTATACTAAGTACTTCTGAATTCTGACTTTCAAAGGAATTTAGGCAACCTACGCTTTGATGATATTCACTGTAGTTGCTTGAATTCTTTTCTTTCAGAACTCTAAAGAATATTTTTATGATCTTTTCAACTAAAAGGCAAAATGAAAAATTATCAATTAATGTTCTTAGTGATTTTGATCCTCCATTAACAATTAGTTATTAGTTCTATTGATACACTAAATTGATCTCAGATGAATCATTATGGCAACCACTTAGCGTGTACCAATCTGACCATCCTGACTCTACTTCCATCCGAAAGGTCTTCAATGAAGAACCTAGGAAAAATTCATCCAATGTCCAACAAGCATCTGATTGAGTGTTGCTCATACAACACACCTGGAACTGTGTTAGTATGTCAGTCATCCTCTCAAAGTTGACTGAGGCAGAATAAGTCAGCATGGTTGGAGAGATGGCTAAAGGAGATAATTGATGAAGAAGATGACCGCAAGAGACTCATATTCTCCTTTGTATTTATCAAATGGGATTTGTGGTCAAATCAAGAAAATCTTATTTGGCTTCTGTCTTGAGGTCTCGACCAGTGGCCTCTTGGACAAGGTTCTTCCTCCTCCCCCAGAGTTGGAGGAGATTCAAAAGAACTAAGTCATTTAGATCAAATCTAAACTGCATAGCTAATTTCGACCAGCTCTATCATTTAGACCAAAACATCAAAGATGATACCCTATAACTAGTTTCTTATTCAAATTGAATCATTGTATAATATCTACTTGTATAACTTAGCAGTAAAGTCAATTCAAGTTGTATTGTTCTTGTATTTAGCAAATCTCTGTTAAGACATGTTTAATCTCGGTGTTTAAATTATATTGATCTCATACATGTTGTTCATCTTGTAATTTTATTCAACATTAAATGAAGTTTGAAGTATGCATTCAATGAAGGACATATAATTTCAACACAAACTCTACTGATAACCCCATCAGCAAACTTATCCTTAAATATCTACTGTATAGTGACTTATTGTCTATCCTTGAGAAAATCAATTTTCTTCAACCTATTGGATAAATTGCCTTTTTGAATTTTAACCAACATTTGGTATCAGGTTGGACAACAAAATTCAAAATCTGCTGAACTACTCTAAGATGAATTCTCAAATGTGTTCTTAAGGCAGACTGCAGCACTTAAAAGATGACATATTACATCTATATCTTACTTTTAAGTACTCCTATGATAATCTTCTAAATCACATGAAAGGAGGCTGCAAATTCATTACTTAGTCTCTAAACTTCTATTTCTACTATAAGACTTCTAGTATATCTACTGTAAAAAAAGTTGCTTGTTACTCAGAGTAAAGTTTGAAATAAACCTTGCAAAATATCAAAATGAGTTATTGTTAAAAAGTATATGGAAATACTTATGAGCTTCAAATCTAAAATTCTTACACCTCTATTCAATATCAAGGTTTTTATCTCTCTTTTTCGAAAGCAACAACAATTCTTGTTTCAGTTCAGATAACTTTCAAATCTTGAATGTCTGCTGAGACTAATTTAAATGAAAGGCAAAATTAGCTGGTATCAATGATATTTTAATTCTCCTAGTTATTTGCCTCAGTATATATCTTTTGAGAAATTAACATTCAGTGTCAGACTAATTAGTGTCAGATTGAATTCAAATCACTCTATCACAATTTATCTCATGGAAGATTGATGAAAGGAGAATTGTTGATCTTAAAGGATTATAACTGAACTCATCAAAGATAGTTAGACACTTATGGATTCTTAGGAAGACTCATGTTGTCAAGACTTAGTCCTTCTTCAGGAATGTTTGGCAAATATGGCCCATATTGTCATCATTATGCCTCATTCTCTCTTCAGAAATTTGAAGAACAGGTCCAAGTGTAAAAGAAAAACTTTAGCAGATCTTCAACACTGATGAATATTCAAATGACATGCTTTAACACAGACAAAAGCATGCACTTCAAAGGTAAGTACTCAATGTACCCTTTTGTCAGTCTTCTCCCCCTCCAAAGACAAAGAGCTCTTAAACTTTCTTTTGAAAACTTTGTCTTGAATGATGATTTTTCATCATCATTAAACTATTGTCAAAAGAAACATCACAAATCCTTCAAATCCAAATACCTGTTTAGTAATGAGTATCTCATGTCTATGTGACTCCTCAACTTCATTATCAACAATTGGTAGTTACATCTCGTTTAGATGTTTCTTCTGTTCTTCTAAAAAATAATCTTTGGTTCTCCAAATTGTGAATCCACACCTCACCTCTACCACCTTAGCAAACTTTTACTCCTTTGTAAAACTTATCTCTTAGGTTGGTGTTAGCTTTACTAGTTTATCCCTCTACTTCTCTTTCTCTATATAATGTAATTATCACAAATGCAATATATACAAGTTATTCATTGCTTCTACAGTACATACCCCCATAATGCGCCGGTGAAGTTGAGCTACGTCGATGGCATTGTGGACCAAATTAACACATAGTTGTAGCTTGAAAATCATCTCCTCTCTCTATATATATATATATATATATATATATATATGTGTGTGTGTGTGTGTGTGTGTGTGTGTGTGTGTGTAGTTCCACCACAACCCAACACGCCCTCTGCATCGACAACGCCATAGCACACTCACCACCACCAAAGTCTAGATTCAAAAATCCCACCATTAGCAGTCTAGCTCTAGACTCTGCCATTGAGGCCCATGTCGTCTTCGAAGGAATGGTTAGCCAAACCGCTGCCCGAAAGGCTGCCAGAGTCATCGTCCAGATGATCATGAACAAAGCCCTTAACCCAGCCAAAATTTTACCTAACCCAAACGTCATTTATTCCTCCAAATTAAGACACTATGCTTGAATGTTTGAATTTAGTCACAGATGAACACAAAATTAAGAAAATAATAAACAAACCCACTCCTTCATTCGCCCACCTCTTCTTTCTCTCTCTCTAGACACTCTATTTTTAGATAAAATCTTTTAGAGATCTACAGAGATTTCAAATTTAAAAATCAAATCTGGGTGAAGTCATAGATTACTACACGGAGAAAGAGATTTTTTCTTCTTCAAATCTTGGTGAAATCAAAATTTTAAAATCTGGGTGTAGTTCTACACAAATGGTCTATGTAGACAATTGGTCCATGTACTTTCAAAGGCAAAATGACTATTTTACCCTGCCCAAAATACACGTAAGAGGCACATGTATTGACTTAACGGACAAAATATAACGGAATTAGACGGAAGGACCAATTGCGTTCAATCGGTTAGTACAAGGACGACTAGCAAAATTTTTGTGTATAGGGACGAAATGCAAAAAACCCTAAAACTACAGGGGTCATTTGTGTAGTTTGCCCAAAAATTTTTGGTTGACACATCATATTCCCAACCCTCCTCCACAATTGCATTGAAAAGTTTTTTTTTTTTTTTTGGTATGCGTCCTAGGTAATACTCAATTTTTTCCACATTCACATGTGCATTGGCGATGCTCTAAAGACAAACATGTTAGGTTTACAACTAGTTATACCACTATGGTAACAACTATGCCTTAAAAATACACATGCACCTCATATACACTTTGCATTTAAGGCAAAGTTGTAAAAATAGTTGTATACCTAGCATTTTTTAAAAAAAATAAAAAAATCATTCTCACATAACAAATTAATGTACGCGTCTCGCTGCGAGTGGACATCACACGTCTCTCATAAAAACCGAACCATTGACTCCTCTCATCCACTCCTTAAATCTCCTCCTTATATCTCCTCTATCTGGTCCGCGAAATGAAGTTACCATCAAGTCAGCCGACCATCCTATTATGTATCCCATTTTTTTCCTTTTTATTTACGAGAATGAGCTTAAAATCTTTTACCTCAAACCTTGTTACATTCTTATCTCATTGAATCTTAGCCCATGTATCTTTATTATTTTATTCGACCTTCTTTTTACAAGAAAAAACCGAAAAAACCAAAAAACCGAACCGTGGCATGCAGTTTAGTGAACGGTTACACATTTAAAGGAACCAATAATTTTGGTTTTGACGCGGATTGTTACGCAAACCGAACCGCTACCTTTAATACTACGTCGTTTTAGGTTTTTAAATAAACCTAATCTTGTCCCCTTTTCACGTTCCAGACATTTCTTTTCCCAGAACAGATCGCACTATCCTCTCAAGTCTCAACCGTAACCCTAACAGCGACGGTGATTCCAATTTTGCGGCTACTCTTCCTTGATACTTCAATCGGACGGCAAGGCAACGACATCGTCGTGACGGAGAGGTCACATAGAGGCGGAGGAATAACTCACGTTTGCTCGTGAGTTACCAAATACGCGACCAGGGAGACCGTAAATTAGGTGTTCTATCATCTGTAAACGAGTCTCCGTCTACATTGACATCTACATCAAGGATCTATGTACGTGTTCCTCCAGATTTCACATTTTTAATCTTTCTATTTTATATTTTTATGTGTGTCCAGATCTAGCTCTTGATTTGATTTGATTTGGATGAAGATCAATAGAGTTTCAATATTGAAATTTAATGTCTCAATGATTATTGTCTCAGTTGAGTTGTGTGATTTTTGTTATGAAATTATAATTTTTTGCAGGATTATATCCCTCTCTCGTCATTTTTATTTCATTTTCACAATTTTTTGACAAGTTTGAAGTATTTTATTAATTTCGAATCACATTCAATTCTCACTTATATTTTCTTTTTTTATATTTTATATATCTAATCATCTAATTGTGGGTATGAAGGTTATTTTGGGGAGTCAAAGACTTTTTTTTTTTCAAATTAATTTGAATATCTTCCAATGGACGATCTATTATTTCTCTTTTCTCGTCTTTTTTGTTTTTTGTTTTTAAAAAAATTCTCTTGGAGATTATGTAATGCTTGCTTCAAACTTTAGGTCGACATGGTAATAATATTTTTTGTTTTTTCCTTCATCTTTGTAATGACTCAGACTGTAATTCTACCTCTTGATTTAATTTAATTTTAAAACGGAGAATTCTACCTCTTAATTTAATTTTCCTTTGATGTCAGGCTTGGTGTGAGCAGGTGATAAGTGACTATTATATAGTCATTTATCCTTACTTTTTATATACTTTTACACAGTTTAATTACCGTTTTTATCTCATTTTAGATACATTTTAGTTCCTTTTTCATATTTATTAGATTTTACGCTCTTTGGTATATTTCATACATTTTAGACAGGTTTTTTGAGTCTTTTTATGATCAAAGAATGCTTGGACAACTTTTGATGCAAAGGCATGGCAAAGCAACAAACAAATCAAACTCACAAAACCAGAAATCAGATGGCACGGCCGTGCAGCCAAAATGGAGCGGCCGTGCACAAGGCCATTTTCAGGCAATTTTTGGTCTCAAAGCATAGAGTGGCCGTGTCTTGAAGGATGAGTGGCCGTGTTAACCTTCGAAGCGGCCGTGCAGCTTAGAGTGGAGCGGCCGTGCAAGATGTCAAAAATCAAATTCAAAATTGGCGCCAGAAGAGCACGGCCGTGCAACTCCCTTGACTCGGCCGTGCAGGTCGCATCTGCAGATTTAAAAGGCACCTTTTGGAGGCACCTTCTTGAAGAGTTCCCTCCCCATTATAAAAAGACCCCTTGTACTCAGTCTTAGACACGAAATAGATACAGAATTTTCATCAGAAATTGTTAGAAATTAGACACAAACACTTATTATATTGAGTTCCAAAGATCTTTGAGGATTGAAGTCCATATTTGTTCTTGAAGATTCCCTTGGAAAGCAAGCAATAAAAGTGAAGTATTATTCCAGCCATTCATCTCTTATTTCATCATAAGTCTCTCTTACTCTATCCTTTATATTATTGCTTATTTATTTTACATGGCTAGTGAGTAATCCCCCTTGTTCTTGGGGTTGGAAACTCAAAACATAAAACGTTCATCTTAAAATATGAAAGTCTTGTCCTATATCTTCATCTAAACAATTTCTTTATATCAATCTCTAAATGACTTACATTTTGGAGACGTCCAACTTGTATGATTCAGTCAATTGAGAGAAGGACCTAGCGGTGAATCTCGGTTGACGGAACCATATAAAGAAACTGGGTTCCATTGAACACGAAAGTAGTTCAACGGCCTAGGGATGTTCCTTGAATGGAAAGTATGTTGACTCTTGTTCTTAATGGATTCTTACTAATTATGCTCAGCTAGAGATAAGCCGGAATGCCCGTTTGTGACAGGGCGGGAGTACCATAAACGGAAATCTCAAACAGTTAGGACATAATTAGTGAAGAATACAAACGCTATTGTCTTAACCCGAAGTAGTGTAGGCCTAGCATACCATCCTTGATTTTTATGAAAACCTTTATCTTTCAAAGACAACGACTATTTGATGAACAAATTATGTGTATGATTTCCAATCCCGAGAATGTTTCGTCATATTAAATTTCATTTAAAGTATTTGTTGTATATGTTTCTTTCCTTTTCCAAAACCAATCTTAATCTCCCCCAATCTATTCTATATTTCTAAAGACAAAAACAATTCCTAAGTAAACCTTGTCTCTGTGGGATCGACTCGTACTTGCACCCGCTATATTACAATAGCCCGTGCACTTGCGGATATTAAACAAACCGTTAGGTTAAACCAACTGAGATAACAAGTTTTTGGCGCCGTTGCCGGGGATAACGGTTTACTTTTTAAGTCTTTTGTCTTTACTACATAAATTTTTGTTTTATTTGTTTTCATTTTATTTTTTCTTTACTTCCGATAAATTGTTACGTTTAATCTCTTTTTGAGTGTTTTTTTCTCTTATAGTGTATGAAACGGGCTCAGACGTTCTTTGACAATTTTGATCCAGAACCCGAACGAAGCCTTCACCAAAGATTAAGAAAATTCAAAGAGACACTAAGCAAGCGTATGGCGGAAGAAGAGCCACAAGCACAAACTAGGACCCTACGGGACTTTGTGAATCCAAGTACCCCGGGAACTAGATCCCCTATAGTTGTGCCGAATGCCGGAGCGGCACACTTTGAGATAAAGCCGCAACTTTTGCATATGGTTATGAATAACCAATATGGCGGCACTACTTTCGAAGATCCTCATCTCCACATCCAAACATTCTTGGAATATTGTGATACCACACGTATTCAGAATGTTACACTGGAAGCAATACGGATGCGCCTTTTTCCTTTCTCTCTTAAGGATAAGGCGAAGCAATGGTTGAATTCGGTCCCCCAAAATTCATTGACAACATGGGACCAAATTCAAGAAGCATTCCTTGGGCATTTTTTCCCACCAAGCAAAATAGCCCAAATCCGCACAAAGATCACTAACTTCTGTCAAACAGATAGTGAAACTTTGTATGATGCATGGGAGCGATTCAAGGAGCTTCTCAGAATGTGCCCCCACCACGGGCTCGAAAAGTGGTTGATTGTTCACACCTTCTACAACGGTCTCATATTCAAGACAAGAGAGACCATTGATGCCGCTGCAGGAGGAGCATTGATGAACAAGGGAGTCGATGAGGCATACGACCTTATCGAGAATATTGCATTGAACCATTACCAATGGTCAAATGAGAGGAGCAACAACAAGGTACTGGTAAATATAATGTTGATGCGTTACTCTTCTCTCTTCTAAAGTTGACATGATTTTGAAAAAGTTTGAAAATCTTAATGTCAATCCCGTGGCTAATATAAATGTGTTATGTGAACTATGTGGGTCTAACTCACATAGTACGGAAAATTGCGAGTTGCTTGACATTAGTTCTAATGATCAAGTGAACTTTGTAAATTCTTTTGGACAGAAAGGAGGGGTGTATTCTAATACATACAATCCCGAATGGAGGAATCACCCCAACTTCTCCTATAAGAATAACAACGTTCTAAACCCGCAACCATCAACACAACCTCCAGGATTTGGACCTAAGAATTTCAATAACAATGCAAGTACTTTCCCCCCTAAATAAAATTGGATCTTTTGATGGATTTCGTGGTAGAAAATAAAAATTCTCAAGAAAAGGTCAATAATGAATTTAGGGAATGCTTTAAACTTCTAAATGCTAGGTTTGATAACTTAGCAGCGCATAATAAGATGCTAGAAACTCAACAAGCTCAACAGGCTATCCCAACGAGTAGGCCACAAGGGAGCCTTCCCGGTCAACCTCAAAGGCCAAATGAGCATGTGAACATGGTAAAAACTAGGATGAGCAAGAAAAGATAAATGAATGCCCTAGAAGTATAAATTATAGTCCAATCCCTCCGATGATTGAGACTAGTTCGGGGATGGAATCCCCCAAGAAAGAAGACAAGGATTATGATGAACTCCTTGAAAACCTAGATGCCATTAATGTCAACATCCCATATTTCAGAAAATTTGAAAATATGCCTTTAGCCCTTAAACCTTTAAAAAAATTAATTCTTGAAAAAGAAAGGCTAAGAGAATATGAAAATGTTATGTTGGCAAAGGAAGTAAGCGCTGTCTTACAAAATAAAATTCCTCCAAAATTAAAAGATCCAAGTGCATTTACAATCCCTTGTTGTGTTGGCAGAATCAACATTGATAACGCTGGCCTTGACCTAGGAGCTGGCGTAAGTATAATGCCATTAACGGTTAGTGAGAAACTTGGTATAGGGGAACTTAAACCCACAACCATAACTCTCCAAATGGCAGACCGTTCCGTTCAATACCCTGTTGGTATTATGGAAAATATGCCATGTCGTGTAGGGAATTTGATCATCCCTGTCTGTTAGGAATATGCCTGTAAATCAGCTGATATATATGTATGCATATTCCAACACAGTGATTTGCTTGTTCCCATTACAACGCATGTTTCACAAGTGGCTAAAAGGGCGTGCACCGGTTAGTGTGGCAGCTTGTTGAAACAATGCATAGGTCATTAGACTAGGAAGTCTTTGTACATATCCGAGTCTTTGTCCTACCAGAATGATGACAAACCTTCATATGAATTAAGCTCTTCAAATTGCCAGCTGACATGACCATCGGCAGATGTCTCACTAGCAGACATTTCCCTTCAGCTATGACTACCTAATAGCCATCTCTACATCAGCAGTTCTATATCGGCAGATTCTCGTATCCGCCAAAGCACTTCATCAGAGCAACTGCAGAGAAGCTATTTATTCAAGAGGAATATCGTGACCATCGCCATTTCTACATCAGTAATATAATGGCGATCTCGAATCGGCCAAATCCTCATCGAACAACCGCCGAGAAACCGTAAGATCACGAGATACATCGGTCGTTACTCAACGCACTTCAAGCCAAAATAGATCCGTTACAAGATCTGTCTGACAAATCCAAGATACGCATCGATGTCTGCACCTTCACGTTTATCCAATAGACATTTCCTCTTCAGAATAGTGTTCGCGGTCTTCAAAGATTCATTTCCAAAAGGCCAAGCACGGACGCCGCACTCCAATCAAAGCTATGATACGTCCAAATCGGCCGACGCATCCAGGCCAAGCTCGACACGTCCAACTCGTCCGGCTGTATCATGGACCATTTTCAAGACTTAAACCTAACTGAAGGTCTTTGCCCAACAAATCCAAAAATGTACTCTGCTACATCACGAGATTCAGATCTCCAACGGGCTTAAAACCTATTCAATACACCAACGGTCATCTCTTCTTCTTCAGCTATATAAGAAGACTCTCATCCTCATTTCCATAGAGCACAAGCACAAGGAAGAAAAAGCAACAAGTGTATGCTTATGCTTGAAAAAGGTTGTGGTATTGATCTTCATTTCTTCATTCCAGAACCACTCCTTTAGAGTGAGAAATCACAAGTGTAAGAACAAACACTTTGTGAGAGAGAGAGAAGAAAATCCAAAAGCTGAGAAGCTCTGCTTGATCAACAACCTTGTTGTTGATTTGAGTTCTTCTTCCTTCGAAGAACTCAGTCTCTTCAGTGGTCTCAACTTCATCATCCAGTAAAGAGACCAAGTATCTTACGATCGTTGAAGCGGATCAAGCTTGAAGATGTCCGATGAAGAGCCAGAAATTACATGTCCAGATTGCATTCATATCGGCAGACTTATACTACATTATAAGCTGTGTCGATTGTGCAATAAGGTGTCATCATTGTTGGTCGAGTGCTTAGCACTCAGTTGTTCAAATACATGCTATTTGAACAACTCCTAATATTCTCTTCTCACAACAAATATATCGAGTTGAAACTACGGAAGATAACTTGATAAATATTAAGTACATCTTCTAATGTATTTTCGATATATTTGATTTCGCTTTCTTCATTTCTCCTTCTTTTCTTAAGGAGATTGCTAGGATAGAGAGTCTAGGTTGATGTACTAAGCATGTCTGCCTTTGAGCAAACCTCTGCTGAATTTTAATATAATATATATGTTTGTTACATTCAGCCTTGATTTCTCTTTCTTGTATAATTTGTTTTATCATGTGCAATCTGTTTAAGGAAAGTAAATGATGCATCTAATACAGATTTTAGTCAACTGTTAAGCTCTCTTTCATATCAAATCTTTACGATTACTTTAATCTAAATTGTTTGACTTATGCCGTTTGTTCTTCATTTGCCAAATCTTATTCTTATCGCCTAAGTTCAACATATATCTTCCAACCGCATGCTTCATATCTCGATTCAGATGTCCATGATCTACATCTGCGATCTAGGATGTCCGATCACTCTATCTTAGACTAAGCAGTCAGAATATGGAAGATGATCTACCTGTATTAATCATTTCATCTATTCTTCAAATTTAGATGTTCAAAATTGGATGAAATTTTTAATACATCAAGTATAGGCTATTCACCCCCCTCTAGCCTATTCACTGAGCAACCCTTGGACCTAACAATTGGTATCGAGCTTGTACTGTAAACCTTATTCTAGGCTTAACAACCCGAGAGTTTAGATCCCGCCGCTCGATTAGATGCATAGTCAAAAGGAGTCTTTTCAAAATCTTTTATTCACAAAAACCTTTTTGACTGAGAAACCTGAAAGCCTTTTTGAAAACCTTCTCCAAATCGAAATAAATTTTGTTTTCAAAAACATGTGAGAAAGAATAATGTGATGACAATGTGATCACTATAAGAAAACCTCTTATATATCAGAATTACATTGATATTATGAAGAGAAGTATTATAGTGGAGGTTGACTTGCTAAGGATTATGCATGTTTTATAAATCTATCCTTAAATCTTGGTATCTTCTTTAGCAAATGGGTTAAACTCATATTTGATAGATGAATTACTTAGAATCACTTCCAAAAACATGCTCTCTTGACATAAGGCTAACGATTGCTCCAATCCAACACCTTCTCAAGAAAACTTTTTAAAAAGTTTAGAGCAGAGGAAATAAGAAGAGTTTCAAAGGAAATTCAAAGGAAATCAAAGATATGTCATCTCCAAAATCACTGAGATTGTAAGTTCTTGGCCTAAGGACATCAATGATGAATTCGTCTCCCTTCAATGAAAAGCCTCAGCCGAGTAAGAATACACTCAAAGAACCTATGCTCAATATTAGAACTGGTGCTTCAACAACTATGAGCAGACGCGTTCAAAGAGTTTAATGAGGAAGTAACCCCAGCTCCTAATCTCTTAACACTTTGGGTTACACTTATAAGCTGTATTTTGAATAATTATTCTTTTGTCATGCTTATTAAGTCTCATTTGTATTATTGGATTACTAGAGCTATTTTTAGCTCATAAATGTTGCTAATTTTCTCTATGAGTACTTTAGGCAGGAACTCATATGACAGAAAAGGTCAAACATGCAACACCTCTCTCCATCGGCAGATAATAACATGACTGCTGATTCATGAAGGACTGCTGATCGCTCATGAGAATTCACTCACGTCCTTCAACTCACTCAAGGTCCAATCCTCACCTGCTGGACTTTAGAACCACTATGTGAAAAATCTGCTGATAAGTCCAAAGAAGTTGAAGAAGACCTTCTCGCATGCATACACAAAACAGGTTAGCTATTTGCTTTCTAATGACTCGTGCTCATGTCTGCTGAACTAATATGCTCATACATATCATCAGACAATAATGCATAATAACCTGTCATACTGCACGTTTATTGATATATATTGATTGTATGACCTGTTTTATGCAAATGGTTTTTCAAAAACTAATCAGCATTTTTCCTTATCAGCTGATTTCAAATGTTTTTCTAAAACCCCGGCTTGGTGAATTTCTATATCTCCAACCAACACTTCATAAGCTCAGTTTTATGTGCTGACTTATAGGAGTAAAAAACCTTTAATGACCTACTCTCTCAAGTCAATTAAAGGTGGAGGCACACTTTTCGAAGTTTGACTGCTTCGATTAAAGTTATGACTATTTTCAAAATCTTGGAAAACGACAAGACAGTCAACATCAATCCTTACCAAGAATCTTGAGAATATCTAGACTTCACAGCCTATCCCTGCCAAGGCGTGATCAGAAGGACAACTCAACAGTAATGCTCCATTATTGAGTATCCTTCGACCTCCGTGAGTATAAGTAGAGCTCCTTCTTCATCCAATCTCTACTATGACAAAACTCACAAACTGCCTATAGATTACACTAGACACAAATCGATGATTCAAAATCTCACAAATGTTACTAAATCCAAGTCCTAAGATTGGATCAAGTCAATTCCTCAACAACGGGGTATGATTTCTTCATATTCATTCAATGTTGTTTCGATTTTATTTCTGTTACTTCACAAGAGCTGATCTAAATTTCTCTCAATAATGTATTTCCAAGCATCTGTGAAAATCATTTTCTAAAAATCCTTTCTTATTCACAGTTACCAAACATGAGAGAAATTGCATCAAGTCTTGTATACCAGAAATCATTAATTATGGTTCCACAGTCTTGATGAGAAAACAATTGATAAAGAGATCTTCTTTTGTCTCGTCCGATAATCATAGAAGTTTGCCATCATGCATGATTTATATGCTGCAAACCATGATTGTCAGAACACTTAAGAACACTTTTAGTCAATTAGTTTAAAAGGTAAGATAGAAAACCATCAATTAATGCCAGCAAAAGTGATTTCATTCTCTCTTCTAACTTTTAGCTATCAATCTCATTGATACTCTAAAATGTCTACAGATGAATCACTGGGAAAATCAATTAGCACATACTCATTCCACTTTTGGAAGTCTGCTTGCATACGTGAACTTCACAGAAAAGATCCCATAAAAGAAATATCAAATGTATGGAAAACATTTGATATATTGCCATGTGCAACAAGTCTTCTGGTTATATGTAGGTATGCCGACCATCACCTCAAAGATGGCCGATGCAGATAATTCGCTCTGAATTAAGTAGCTAATATGGAATTGATGAGGATGACGAACGCTAATAGTCGCAAAGAATCCCTAGCCTATCAAAGGGGATTCATGGTCAAAACAGCACATCCTCAGTGGCCATCACTCTTCGGTGCTTCCTTAATGACCCGAAGAAGTGAATATGTTCTGCCTCCCCCGAGAGTTGGAGGAGATCAAAAAGAACAAGGCCATCTTATCATCCAACTCCTTGACTGATGACTCCTCATCTAATGTCTAGGATTAGGACCTCTAGGACACAAATTTGTAACATGTATTTCTTTCTGTAAATTGAATCATTATGTACCTTTATCATGTAATCTGCAGTTCAGTCAAAATTCCAGTTGTATTGTTCTTGTAATCAGCTGATCCTTGCAACATAATGTGTAAAACTACTTGGATTATTGAATACAAGCTCTGCAACTTTTCCTCATGCTTATCTACTTGTCTGCATTCTTTTGATAGCATGAACTAATGTGTTTTAAGTGTGTTGATCAAACTTATTATTCTTTATTATCTCCATTGTCTTTTGGTGATTAAAAGAATTGTTCTTAATGAAATGGTCACTCTACCAAGACACAAACTCTGCTGACACCCCATCAGCAAACCATTCTTGAACAACTGCTATATCGAGTTATGATTTCTTACTACTGCTCAACTCACATCCTTAGACTCCCTGATAATTGCCTTTCTGAATTTGATCATCTCACAATGATTAAATTCAAGTTCTGCCAAAATCTCAAGCCCCTCAACAAAAGGCAGACTGCAGTTTCATGACCTTCATGTCAACCTATCGAGGAATCTGCTATTACTCAATCTCTATCCTTCATGATTAAAAGATCAAGATTATTAGTAAATCTGCTTTGAACAAAAGTGTCTGCTGAATCAAATCTTTCAAGACAATACAACAGCACTCTGTGTTCTTAGTAATGACAACTACTAAATCTTGTGTACCCTATGAGATTGAAGTTATAAAGGCTTGATTAGTTGTTCCCATTATAATGGCTCAACAGCTAATTGGTTTACAGATTAAATTCAAAACATTCTGTTAGATCTTATCATGTGGTTCTTAGTCTAAAAGGATGTTGTTAAAAATCTCTAGTAACTCGACCTATCCTCAAGATAGTCAGACATTCAAGAATTCTTAGGAAGACTAATGTTCTCAAACATTAAGTCCTTCCTCAGGAGTGAACAGCCGATATGACCCCTGCTGTATATAGGCTACGTCTCACTCTCTTGAACAACTCAGTGCAGATCTCTTCTTTGATGTAGAATGCCTAGATCATTGAAGAAAGAAGAACGGACATCATTTCAGGTACACATTCAATATCTCACTTACTTGGTCTATTTAATATTCTTACTAAGTTTTATTAATCTCAAATAGATTGATGTCCATTATAAATAGAGTCTATCAATTGGTATCAGCTGTTCTTACCTTAGCTGATATTGAATGCCAAAAATGAATAGAACAATTAGCATCAGCAGATCTTATCCTAACAAATATCAAACACACTGCTGATAATATCATCATACTTGAAATCCCATCAAAGCCTTCAATTCTACAATATTTCGTTGGGAACAATTTCTTAAGGCACACTATTCCTCATAGTCAATTCCTACATGTGAGCCACATACAACCCTGACCTATAGCCTAGGACAAGATATTCTATCCTCAATTCGTTCTTAACAAGCAATGCTGTCCTATTCCAGATTAATTTACTCAAACAATTCGTTTGAAATAAATTAACACTCATATTATCTCTAAAAGAGCCTATATCATTGTCTTAAACACTCAGCTGTTGTACCCTTTAACACCACAATAAAGGCAATCAAATTAATCGGTCACAAATTAATTTTAAACTTCTTGTTTGAAAATAATATGAATATACATATCTTCTAGACGCCTATGTACTAGCCATAATTACACTAAGCATGATGACATAATCCCAAATCAGAATATCATTACTATGTCATTAAATGCACTCACTTCTTTAAGCCCCCAAAATGTCTTTTCCCATTCCTCTAATCAAGAAACCTCTTCATCTTCTCAAAAAATTCAAAAAGGTGTATAAAATTGGTATCCGTCTCCAACTATAGCACCTGACTTCAGAATACCTCAAAATTTCTTCACCATTACAGTCATCGCATCATGTGTTCACCAAATCTGCCTAGCCCTCCTCATCGACCCATTTCCCACCGAATGGCGTCAACGTATGATGGTTCTCCTTGCCACTCCTCCACCGAATTCAACGACCTCGTCGAATCACTCGTCGTGTAAGGAATCGTCTTCGAGACCCCAGAACAGTGTATCCAATTTCATCCCTTGGATTCCCACAAGAGACATTACCGCTATCGCACCGCTCCCATCGCCTCAAATGCTCACCTCGAGCAACCCTCATCTCAGGAGGAGCTTCAACCAGCAAACGCCCATTCTGCGTCAAATTCAGCGGTCAATGCTCCCTCCGATTAAGATCAGCAGACCTTCATCCTCTAATTCCACCTCATTAGGATGACTAGCTAGGTCTCTATTTTATCAAACTAATTTTCTTTTGCTATATTAATGATAAATACGTAATGTGTTTTATGTACGTCTGTTTATGTACATTTGCTCCTTTCTTTTGAGTTAAGTATTCAAAATTTGTCCTGGTGCATACTCGTTCATACCTGCAGTTCACTTTCTTGATGAAATTCAGCAATACCTCGTAGGCAGATCTTATAACTCATTTTTAGATGTATATCTCATGCATCCAATAAAAGTCTGCATAAGGCTCAACTATACTTTCCTGTCTTAACTAGATAAACATTAAGGAGGAGAGATATTCTCACTACATTCTTGTAAGATCTCCTTACAAGCAATGGAAACACAATTCCTCACCTCGATATCCTATTATGTATGTCTTATATATGAATATTGTGCATTATAAGTTATCTGCACACTAAGAATCTGCAAATATGACAAGTGACTGTATTTACTCGATACGGTCCATATTCTCTGCAGAATTACATCTAGCTAATCACTTCGGCATTTCTAAAAAGACAGTATTTAACAAGACTAAACTTCCTACCCTCTACCTGTCTCAATTCATAATTCATTTGATCACTATCAATCTATCTTTAACTTGTGGCCATTAAGGAGGAGAAATTGTGAAGTAGTAATGGCCCCAAGAAATTGTGAAGTAGTAATGGCCCCAAGAAATTGTGAAGTAGTAATGACCCCAACTATTAAAGAGGAGAGATTATATTAAGGAGGAGAAAACTATTAAGGAGGAAAGATTATATTAAGAAGGAGAGATTCTAGTAAGGAGGAGAGATAGACAACCAGTAAGGAGAAAAGTTTGTGTAACCACCCATACAGCAAAATACTATATGACTATTATAGTACGCTGACTATTATGAAACTCTACCTATCCTTCACAAACTTTAAAAAAAAAAAAAAAATCAGATGAAGATGCTTAATCAATTCGATTAAGAACTAGATGACCAGTTACTTATACTTCCTACTTCTTGCTTGAGCAACATTCTTCAGATCATCCAATGCAAGAATCACACTCTTAAGGCAATATTATCATTTGCCTAAAAACCATTTCAGTTATTGCTTCGTATTTGTTCTTTCATTTATTGAGTCTGTAAATACTTAGCAATAGGTGACTATACATACGCTATCGCTTGTAAGTTCAACCTAGGGCATGCCTTGATATAAAATGAATATTCAGTAGTGGCATGTTATTACTAAGGATTGAACAACTGCTTTAAAGAGCTATATGTATAAGTCAAATTGTAGTAATGGTCCCAAGCAAATAGGAGGAGATTGTTAGGAATATGCCTGTAAATCAGCTGATATATATGTATGCATATTCCAACACAGTGATTTGCTTGTTCCCATTACAACGCATGTTTCACAAGTGGCTAAAAGGGCTGCGTACCGGTTAGTGTGGCAGCTTGTTGAAACAATGCATAGGTCATTAGACTAGGAAGTCTTTGTACATATCCGAGTCTTTGTCCTACCAGAATGATGACAAACCTTCATATGAATTAAGCTCTTCAAATTGCCAGCTGACGTGACCATCGGCAGATGTCTCACTAGCAGACATTTCCCTTCAGCTATGACTACCTAATAGCCATCTCTACATCAGCAGTTCTATATCGGCAGATTCTCGTATCCGCCAAAGCACTTCATCAGAGCAACTGCAGAGAAGCTATTTATTCAAGAGGAACATCGTGACCATCAGCCGTTTCTACATCAGCAGTAATATAATGGCAGATCTCAGAATCGGCCAAATCCCTCATCAGAACAACTGCCGAGAAACTGTAAGATCACGAGATACATCGGTCGTTACTCAACGCACTTCAAGCCAAAATAGATCCGTTACAAGATCTGTCTGACAAATCCAAGATACGCATCGATGTCTGCACCTTCACGTTTATCCAATAGACATTTCCTCTTCAGAATAGTGTTCGCGGTCTTCAAAGCTTCATTTCCAGAAAAGGCCAAGCACAGGACGCTGCACTCCAGTCAAAGCTATGATACGTCCAAATCAGTCAGACTGCATCCAGGCCAAGCTCGACACGTCCAACTCTGTCCAGCCTGTGTCACGGACCATCTTCAAGACTTAAACCTAACTGAAGGTCTTTGCCCAACAAATCCAAAAATGTACTCTGCTACATCACGAGATTCAGATCTCCAACGGGCTTAAAACCTATTCAATACACCAACGGTCATCTCTTCTTCTTCAGCTATATAAGAAGACTCTCATCCTCATTTCCATAGAGCACAAGCACAAGGAAGAAAAAGCAACAAGTGTATGCTTATGCTTGAAAAAGGTTGTGGTATTGATCTTCATTTCTTCAATCCAGAACCACTCCTTTAGAGTGAGAAATCACAAGTGTAAGAACAAACACTTTGTGAGAGAGAGAGAAGAAAATCCAAAAGCTGAGAAGCTCTGCTTGATCAACAACCTTGTTGTTGATTTGAGTTCTTCTTCCTTCGAAGAACTCAGTCTCTTCAGTGGTCTCAACTTCATCATCCAGTAAAGAGACCAAGTATCTTACAGATCGTTGAAGCCAGATCAAGCTTGAAGATGTCCGATGAAGAGCCAGAAATTACATGTCCAGATTGCATTCATATCGGCAGACTTATACTACATTATAAGCTGTGTCGATTGTGCAATAAGGTGTCATCATTGTTGGTCGAGTGCTTAGCACTCAGTTGTTCAAATACATGCTATTTGAACAACTCCTAATATTCTCTTCTCACAACAAATATATCGAGTTGAAACTACAGGAAGATAACTTGATAAATATTAAGTACATCTTCTAATGTATTTTCGATATATTTGATTTCGCTTTCTTCATTTCTCCTTCTTTTTCTTAAGGAGATTGCTAGGATAGAGAGTCTAGGTTGATGTACTAAGCATGTCTGCCTTTGAGCAAACCTCTGCTGAATTTTAATATAATATATATGTTTGTTACATTCAGCCTTGATTTCTCTTTTTTGTATAATTTGTTTTATCATGTGCAATCTGTTTAAGGAAAGTAAATGATGCATCTAATACAGATTTTAGTCAACTGTTAAGCTCTCTTTCATATCAAATCTTTACAGTTACTTTAATCTAAATTGTTTGACTTATGCTGTTTGTTCTTCCGCTGCCAAATTTTATTCTTATCAGCTAAGTTCAACATATATCTTCCAACTGCATGCTTCATATCTGCTGATTCAGGATGTCCATGATCTACATCTGCCGATCTAGGATGTCCGATCACTCTATCTTAGACTAAGCAGTCAGAATATGGAAGATGATCTACCTGTATTAATCATTTCATCTATTCTTCAAATTTAGATGTTCAAAATTGGATGAAATTTTTAATACATCAAGTATAGGCTATTCACCCCCCCCCCTCTAGCCTATTCACTGAGCAACCCTTGGACCTAACAATTGGTATCAGAGCTTGTACTCTGTAAACCTTATTCTAGGCTTAACAACCTGAGAGTTTAGATCCTGCTGCTCAGATTAGATGCATAGTCAAAAGGAGTCTTTTCAAAATCTTTTATTCACAAAAACCTTTTTGACTGAGAAACCTGAAAGCCTTTTTGAAAACCTTCTCCAAATCGAAATAAATTTTGTTTTCAAAAACATGTGAGAAAGAATAATGTGATGACAATGTGATCACTATAAGAAAACCTCTTATATATCAGAATTACATTGATATTATGAAGAGAAGTATTATAGTGGAGGTTGACTTGCTAAGGATTATGCATGTTTTATAAATCTATCCTTAAAGACGTGCCTCTCTCTCTCCTCCCTCATTCACTTCATCTTCTTCAATCTCCTCTCTATACCTCCGCCCCACCCACCTTAAATACCCACTCCTCTACCATTTTAAACCACAAATTCACCCTCAATCCCCCAAAATCCCTCAACCAAACACCTCTCCACCATCAAAATCATCCCAAAACCCCCTTAAAACCCCAATCCGAAAATCCCAAAATTATCCCCCATTTCAAAAATTTGAAGGGTTTACTACAAATTTAGGTGCAAGGAGGAAGCTTTTGGACATTTTGTGGCTGGGCAACAAGGATTTTGAGTTCAATTCATCAGTCTCTTCGGGTAAAATTTTCTCACTCCTCTTGTCTTTCAATTACCTTGGGTTTTGAATACAATGTCTTCCAAAGGGAAAGAGAAGGCTGCAGAACGGGTAGCAAAACGATCCCGGAAGGAGCAAGCCTCTTCCTCTAGCTTTAATCCAACCCTCAATACCTTAGGAATTAATTTTAGAAGCCCAAGGGAAACGGCACGTTTCATTGCCTTAAGTTCTAAAAGGATTAGGCCTACCCAATTTCTGACAGATCGCTCTAAGAACATTAGGAATTTATGGAGATGTTTTAACTCTTCATATGGGGTTAAGATCCGAAGGAATTCTCCAAAAGCATGAAAAAACCTATGAAATCCTTACTCTAGAATTTTTTAGCACAATAAAGATGAAGATTGTGGAGGAGACTTGTAGGTTATCAGGAAGAACTTTTAATCAGTACCATATTGACTTTCGCCTTAGCGGAAGAGAGCTTCATTTAACCGGGGCTGAAATTAGTGAAATTCTGGGACTATCTTTCCGAACCGAATCATTTCCCGACTTGCCCACTGAATACAATGAGAATGCCTTTTGGAACCAAATAACCGGCCTTCCATCTTATAAATCCCGAAGCGCCAAAGCCTCCTCTATTATCCACCCGACCCTCCGCCTCATGCATAGGATATACGCTTGCACCATCTTTGCTAGGGAAGATAAGGGAACGGTAAATAGAAAGGAATTGCTTTTGTTGTGGTGTTTTGTTTGGGAACGTTGGAGGATGAACCTTTGCAATTTCCTCTTCGAATTGATTGGTGACATTGTTTCTCCGACCTTTAACGGGGAAATTCATATCGGAGGACTAATTACTTTGTTTGCCAAACACTTCAATTTTGAGATTCCAAATGATTGGGTTGAGGTGAGAGGGTCAACAAAATTGGATATTCCAACTCTTCGGACTATGCAGTTGATTTCGGATAGGGGGCATAATGAGTATAATTGGTTAGTAGGAGCGGGAAAAGAGCCCTACATTATACTCCCAAACAACAATCTTTCCACCGTCCGAATAAGAGAGCCCGAGACTTGGATATTTCCAAATGCTATCCAAGGAGAAGCCCAAGAAGAAGAAGAAGAAGAAGAAGAAGATGTGCAAGCCCCAATGCCTCCCGATTTCTACCAAAGGTTTGATCAGTTGTTTGTCCAACAAGGTCAATTGCTTGAGCAAAACGCTCAAATTCTTCAACAACTCGGCCAAATGGATGGCCGTATTCAACATGTCCAAGGAAGAATTGACGACATTTACAATTATGGGACAAGCCATTGGGACAACTTTCCACCACCACCACCATTTTAGTAAGTTTCTCTTTACTCCCCCAAGATTGACATTGTTCCTTGAAACATTGAGGACAATGTTCATTTCAAGTGTGGGGGGGTATATCTATCTTTTTACATTGCTTTCTTAGTTTAGATTTTACATGCTTTCTTAGTTTAGATTTTACATGCTTTCTAGTATAGATTTACTTGTTTTCTAGTATAATTTTTTCTTTTCTCATTTCTTTTTATGCATATATAGTACAAAAAAAAAAAATCCCTATGATGATCCATATTTCTTATGCTTGCTATTTGCCCAAGAATAATGCCCTTGTCTTTCCTCTCATTCTTTCTATAAACTTAGAAATTAATAAAAAGAAAAATATAGGGATATTTTTAGGAAATAAATTAAAAGCCTCATAAGTTAATATAGCAAAATATAGGGTTTTATCAAAGAAAAAGCATTTGATTAGAACGAATCTTTATTAATCTTTTTTTATACACTTGGTTATTCTTATGAAAAATTCTTGAAAATATTTTCTTTAAAAATTGTACATATTAAATATTTATTCCCTTATTAGAAGCATCTATTTTGTTTTGCAACCTTGAATCACACCCCTTCATCAAAATCCCATCTTTCCATTTCCACTAATCGAATCAAGGTTAAGCATTTTATCTTGTTGCTAAAAGAGTGACTTAGTCACCAAATCTTAAAAGGCAAAAAGAAACTTATTACTTCCTAAGTAACTCGGGGCACGGCGTTCGCTGCGACGATGCTTCCTTGCCAAACGGGAGTAATATCCAAAAAGTATTCTTGATCTAAGTATTAGGAACATGGGGTTCGCAGCCACTATGCCTCCTACTTGAAAGGATCAAAAATAACTAAGGCCTTTTGCAAAAATATAACACGTACAAAAATAAGATAAAATTGTTAATACCTTGATGAGATTTTTCCACTATCATCATCCATTTTTCGCCCTTGTGATTCAAAAATGCAATACAATTCTATGGAAACTTCTAGTTTGTGAATAAGTGTTTATATTTCCCTTTGTACATTTTAAAGTAATAATTTCATTTTCTCAAAAATCACTCTAAAGAGTGAAAACTTCTCTTTTACCAAGTGAGTGATCTAAGATTTATCCCTCTAACCATGCTTTACTTGATCAAATTCTATATATGCTATATTAGGTTATAATCTTAAAAGTTATTTCTTTAAAATATCCCCTAAATGTTTCTTTTTAAATTCTAAAGGTATACAAAATATGACTAGAAAGATAAAGGCAATATCCAAAAAAAGGCAATTATGGCTCGCTACTATATTTCTGAGGGATCATTCTTGTTTTTTCTTTCTTCCTCTTTTTATCCTAAACTTGCTAGGGACAAGCAAGAGCTTAAGTGTGGGGGAGTTTTGTTAGGAATATGCCTGTAAATCAACTGATATATATGTATGCATATTCCAACACAGTGATTTGCTTGTTCCCATTACAACGCATGTTTCACAAGTGGCTAAAAGGGCTGCGTACCGGTTAGTGTGGCAGCTTGTTGAAACAATGCATAGGTCACTAGACTAGGAAGTCTTTGTACATATCCGAGTCTTTGTCCTACCAGAATGATGACAAACCTTCATATGAATCAAGCTCTTCTAAATTGCCAGCTGACGTGACTATCGGCAGATGTCTCACAAGCAGACATTTCCCTTCGCCTATGACGCCTAAATAGCCATCTCTACATCGCAGCTTCTATATCGGCAGACTCGTATCCGCCAAAGCACTTCATCGAGCAACCGAGAAGCTATTTATTCAAGAGGAACATCGTGACCATCGGCGGTTTCTACATCGAGCTTCTATAATGGCGATTCGAAATCGGCCAAATCCTCATCGAACAACCGCCGAGAAACCGTAAGATCACGAGATACATCGGTCGTTACTCAACGCACTTCAAGCCAAAATAGATCCGTTACAAGATCTGTCGACAAATCCAAGATACGCATCGATGTCGCACCTTCACGTTTATCCAATAGACATTTCCTCTTAGTGTTCGCGGTCTTCAAAGCTTCATTTAAAAGGCCAAGCACGGACGCGCACTTCGCCAAAGCAATGATACGTCCACATCAATCCGCATCCAGGCTAAGCTCGACACGTCCATCTATGTCCACTGTATCACGATCATCTTCAAGACTCAAACCTAATCGAAGGTTTTGCCCAACAAATCCAAAATGTACTCTGCTGCATTATGAGATTCGATCACCAACGGGCATAAACCTACTCAATACACCAACGGTCATCTCTTCTTCTCCGGCTATATAAGAAAACTCTTATTCTCATTTCCAAAGAGCACAAGTGCACAAGGGAGAGAGCACAAGCACTAGAACACACAAACCGTGTATGCTTATGCTTGAGAAAGGTTGTGGTATTGATCTTCATTTCTTCAATCGAACCACTTCGAGTGAGAAATCACAAGTGTAAGAACAAACACTTTGTGAGAGAGAGAGAAGAAAATCCAAAAGCCGAGAAGCTCGCTTGATCAACAACCTTGTTGTTGATTTGAGTTCTTCTTCCTTCGAAGAACTCGTCTCTTCGATGGCCTCAACTCCATCATCCAAAAGAGACCAAGTATCTTACATCGTTGAAGCGGATCAAGCTTGAAGATGTCCGATGAAGAGCCGAACTTACATGTCCAGATTGCATTCATATCGGCACTTATACTACATTATAAGCGTGCCGATTGTGCAATAAGGTGTCATCATATTTGGTCGAGTGCTTAGCACTCGTTGTTCAAATACTTGCTATTTGAACAACTCCTAATATTCTCTTCTCACATCACTCTAACACTAGCACTTTCCTTCCCTAACCTCCAAGGTTGTTAGGAACTGCTAGGATTAGAGTTCTTACATGAGTCTTCGGGTATTCCATTTCACTTTCCTTCTTCCCTAAAGATTGCTAGGTTAGAGAGTCTAGGTTGATGTACTAAGCATGTTTGCCTTTGAGCAAACCTCTCTGAATTTTAATATAATATATATAATTGTTACATTCAGCCTTGATTTCTCTTTCGTGTATAATTTGCTTTATCTTGTGCAATCTGTTTAAGGAAAGTAAATGATGCATCTAATACAGATTATAGTCAACTGTCAAGCTCTCTTTCATATCAAATCTTTACGATTACTTTAATCTAAATTGTTAAACTTATCGTTTATTCTTCCGCCGCTCAAACTCATTTCCATCGCCTAAGTTCAACATACATCTTCCAACCGCATATTTCATATCTGCGATCCTAGATGTCCATGATCTACATCTGCGATCTAAGATGTCCGATCACTCTATCTTCGCTAATCATTCAAGATGAGGAAGATGATCTATGTGTAGTAATCATTTCATCTACTCTTCAATCTAAATGTTAAATTTGGATGAAATTTTTATTACACCAAGTATAGGCTATTCACCCCCTCTAGCCTATACACCGAGCAACCTCGGACCTAACAATTGGTATCGAGCTAGTACTCAAACCTTATTTCGGCTTAATAACCCGAGAGTTTAGATCCTGCCGCTCGATTAGATGCATAGTCAAAAGGAGTCTTTTCAAAATCTTTTATCCACAAAAACCTTTTGACCGAGAATCCGAAAGCCTTTTGAAAACCATCTTCAAATCAAAATAAATTTTGTTTTCAAAAACATGTGAGAAAGAATATTGTGATGACTATGTGTTCACTATAAGAAAATTTATCATATATCGAATTACATTGATATTGTGAAAAGAAGTATTATAGTGAAAGATGACTTGCTAAAGATTATGCATGTTTAATAAATCTGTTCTTAATTCTTGGCATCTTCTTTGGCAAATGGGTTAAACTCATATTTGATGGATGAATAACTTAGAATCCCTTCCAAAAACTTGCTCTCTTGACATAAGGCTAACGATTGTTCCAATCCAACACCTTCTCAAGAAAACTTTTTATAAAAGTTTAGAGCAGAGGAAATAAGAAGAGTTTCAAAGGAAATTCAAAGGAAATCAAAGATATGTCATCTTCAAAATCACCGATTGTAAGTTCTTGGCCTAAGGACATCAATGATGAATTTGTCTTCCTTCAATGAAGAGCCTCACCGATCAAGAATACACTCAAAGAACCTATGCTCAGTATTAGAATTGGTGCTTCAACGACTATGAGCGACACGTTCAAAGAGTTCAATGAGGAAGTAACCCGACTCCTAATTTCTTAACACTTTGGGTTACACTTATAAGTCGTATTTTGAATAATTATTCTTTTATCATGCTTATTAAGTCTCATTTGCATTATTGGATTACTAGAGCTATCTTTAGCTCATAAATGTTGCTAATTTTCTCTATGAGTACTTTGGGCGGGAACTCATATGAAAGAAAAGGTCAATCATGCAACACCTCTCTCCATCGGCAGATAGTAACATGGCCGCGATATATGAAGGATCGCGATCACTCATGAGAATTCACTCATGTCCTTCACTCACTCAAGGTCAAAATCTCACCGCTGGACTTTACAACAATAAAGTGAAAAATCTCACGATAAGTCCAAAGGAGTTGATAAAGACCTCTCTCATGCCTATACAAAACAGTTAGCTATTTGCTTTCTAATGACTGTGCTCATGTCCGAACTAATATGCTCATACATATCATCGACAACAATGCATAATAACTCATACGCACTTTTAGTAATATACATTGATTGTATGATTTGTTTTATGCAAATGGTTTTTCAAAAACAAATCAGCATTTTTCCTATCACCGGTTTCAAATGTTTTTCGAAAACCCCGTAGTTGGCTGAATTTCTACATCCGCCAACCAACACTTCATAAGCTCGCTTTATGTGCTGACTTATAGGAGTAAAAATCCTTTAATGACCTACTCTCTCAAGTCAATTAAAGGTGGAGGCACACTTTTCGAAGTTTGATCGATTAAAGTTAAGACTATTTTCAAAATCTTGGAAAACGACAAGACAGTCAACATCAATCCTTACCAAGAATCTTGAAAATATCTAGACTTCACACCTATCCCTGCCATGGCGTGATCGAAGGACAACTCAACAAGAATGCTTCATTATTGAGTATCCTTCGCCTAACCTCCGTGAGTATAAGTAGAGCTCCTTCTTCATTCAAATCTCTACTATGACAAAACTCACAAACCGCCTATAGATTACACTAGTTACAAATCGATGATTCAAAATCTCACAAATGTTACTAAATCCAAGTCCTAAGATTGGATCAAGACAATTCCTTAACAACGGGTATGATTCCTTCATATTCATTCAATGTTGTTTCGATTTTATTTCGTCACTTCACAAGAGTTGATCTAAATTTCTCTCAATAATGTATTTCCAAAATCATTCATAAACCGTGAAAATTATTTCCAAAATCTTTTTCAATACACGTTTACAAACATGAGAGAAATTGCATCAAGTCTTGTGTGCCGAAATCATTAATTATGGTTCCACAGTCTTGTTGTGAAAACAATTGATAAAAAGATCTTCTTTTGTCTTGTCCGATAATCATAGAAGTTTGCCATCAAGCATGATTTATATGCCGCAAACCATGATTGTCGAACACCTAAGAACTCTTTTAGTCAATTAGTTTTAAAAGTAAGATTGAAAACCATCAATTAATGCCAAGAAAAGTGATTTCATTCTCTCTTCTAACTTTTAGCTATCAATCTCATTGATACTCCAAAATGTCTACGATGAATCACGGGAAAATCTATTAGCACATACTCATTCCACTTTTGGAAGTCCGCTTGCATACTTGAACTTCACGAAAAGATCCTGAAAAGAAATGTCAAATGTTTGGAAAACATTTAACATATTGCCATGTGCAACAAGTCTTACGGTTATATGTAGGTATGCCGACCATCACCTCAAAGATGGCCGATGCGATAATTCATTCCGAATTAAGTAGCTAATATGGAATTGATAGGATGATGAACGCTAATAGTCGCCACCAATTCCCTCATCTATCAAAGGGGATTCATGGGCCAAGACATCTTTGACGGCCATCACCCTTCGGTGCTCTCATAATGACCGAAGAAGTGAAGATGTTCTGCCTCCCCCGAGAGTTGGAGGAGATCAAAAAGGGAACACGGCCATCTTCTTATCATCCAACTCCTTCTAAATCCTTGACCAATGACTCCTCATCTAAAGTCTAGGATTAGAATTTCTAGGACACAAATTTGTAACATATATTTCTTTCTGTAAATTGAATCATTATGTATCTTTCTCATGTAATCTGCAGTTCAGTCAAAAATCCAGTTGTATTGTTATTGTAATCAGCTGATCCTTGCATCATAATGTGTAAAACTACTTGGATTATTGAATACAAGCTCTGCAACTTCTACTCATGCTTATCTACTTGTATGCATTCCTTTGATAGCATGAACTAATGTGTTAAGTGTATTGATCAAACCTATCATTCTTTAATTATCTCCATTTTATTCTGGTGATTAAAAGAATTGCTCTTAATAAAATGATCACTCCACCGAGACACAAACTCTGCTGACATCCCATCGAAACCATTCTTGAACAATCGCTACATCAAGTTAAGGTCTTCTACTACCGCTTAACTTTCATCCTTAGACACCATGATAATTGCCTTTCGAATTTAATCTTTTCACAAAGAGTAAATTCAAGTTACGCCAAAATCTATAGTCTCTTAACAAATAGGCGACGGTATTCATGACCCTCATGTCAACCTATCAAGGAATCTGCTATTACTCAATCTCTATCCTTCATGATTAAAAGGTCAAGATTATTAGTAAATGCTTTGAACAACGGTGTCGCTAAATCGAACCTTTCAATACAATTCAACGGACTTTGTGTTCTTAGTAACGACAACTACAAAATCTTATGTACCTTATGAGATTGTAGTTATAAAGGCTTGATTAGTTGTTCCCATTATAATGGTTTAACACTAATTGGTATACGATTGAATTCAAATCACTCGCTACACCTTATCATGAGATTCTTTGTCAAAAAGGATGTAGTTAAAAATCTCTAGTAACTCGACCTATCCTCAAGATAGTCGACATTCAAGAATTCTTGGGAAGACTAATATTTTCAAATATTAAGTCCTTCCTCAGAGTGAACCGATATGACCCCGCCGTATATAGGCTACGTCTCACTCTCTTCGAACAAGTCAGTCTGCAGATCTCTTCCCTTGCCATAGAATGCCTAGATCTGTGGACGAAAGAAGAACGGACATCACTTCGGTACACATTTAACATGTCACTTACTTGATCTATTTAATATTCTTACTAAGCTTTATTAATCTTAAATAGATTGATGTCCATTATAAATAGAGTCTACTCAATCGGTATCACTGTCCTTACCTTGCCGATATTAATCACCCTACCAATGATAGACATAACAATTGATATCGCAATTCCTACTTTAGCAAATACCTAATACAACCTGCCGATAGTGTCTTCATTCATTAAAAGACTCATCAAATCTCTCAAAATTGATATCAAACTTCAAGATTGATATCACCAATCTTAAGACACATTCATCTAAAACCTCCACATATGTGTCATGTACAACTGTGCCATATGGCTTGGACAAGTTACTTTGTCCCCAATTCGTCCTTAAACAACCAATGCTGTTCTATTTTTGGTTAATTTACTCAAACAATTCGCTTGAAGTAAAATAACAGCTCATATTGTTTCTAGAAGCAGTTGTACTCATTAATATCACAATAAAGGCAATCAAATTAATTTGGTCACAAATTAATTTTAAACTTCTTGTTTGAAATTAATATAAATATCTTCTAGGCGCCTATGTACTAGCCATAATTACACTAAGCATGATGACATAATCTCAAATCGACTATCATTACTATGTCATTAAATGCACTCACCTCTTTAAGCCCCCAAAATGTCTTTTCCCATTCCTCTAATCAAGAAACCCTTTCATCTTCTCAAAAAATTCAAAAAGTGGTATAAAATTGATATCAGTCTCCAAAACAAAGAACCGACTTGCGTACCTCAAAATCTCTCCATCAATAGAGTCATTTGCATCATGTGTTCTCCAAATCTGCCCAGTCCTCCGCATCGACCCATCTCCCACACTGAATGGCGTCATCGAATGATGGTCCTTCTTGCCACTCCTCCTCCACAAGTGATTCAACGACCTCGTCGAATCTCTCGTCGTGTAAGGAATCGTCTTCGAGACCCCAGGAACAGTGTATCCAATTTCATCCCTTGGATTCCCACAAGAGACAATACCGCTACTACTGCTCCTGCTCCCATTGCCTCAAATGCTCACCTTGAGCAACCATCATCTCGGGAGGAGCTTCACCAAAAACGCCAACTCTGCGTCAAATTCAGCGGTCAATGTTCCCTTCGATTAGAATCAGCAGACCTTCATCCTTTAACTCTACCTCATTAGGATGACTAGCTAGGTCTCTGTTTTATCAAATTAATATGTAATGTGTTTAGTCTTATGTACGTCTGCTTGTCTATATTTGACATTTTTCTTTTGAGATAAATATTCAAACTTTGTCCTGGTACATACTCGTCCATGCCTGCAGTTTACTTTCTTGATGAACTTCAGCAATACCTCGTAGGCAGACCTTACATCTCATATTTTAGATGTATATCTCATGCATCCAACAAACGTCAACATAAGACTCAGCTATACTTGCCTGCTTTGACTTGATATACCTTAAGGAGGAGACTATTTTGAATGCTTTACCACTCACCAATTGGTATCACTAATTAAACACTTACCCTATTTGGTACTCCTATTACAAAATAAAGCTTGTCCCTTTACATTCTTGTAAAATCTTCTTACAAGCAATGGAAACACAATTCCCAACCTCGATATCCTATTATGTATATCTCATACATGAAAATTGTGTATCTTAAGCCATCTCGCACACTAAGAGTCGCAAATATGACAAGTAATCGTATTTACTCGATACGTCTATATTCTCTCAGAATCACTTCCAAAGAAATCACTTCGGCATTTCTAAAGAGACAAGATTTAACAAGATCAAACTTCCTTCCTCTACCTGTCAAAATTCATACCTTATGAATTACCATAAGCATGTTCTCTCTCATATTTAGTTTCTAATACTCCATAATTCCATTGATAACTATCAATCTATCTTTAACTTGTGGCCATTAAGGAGGAGAGATTGTGAAATAGTAATGGCCCCAAGTAATTGTGAAGTAGTGTAGTAATTGTGAAGTAGTAATAACCCCAACTAGGAAGGAGGAGAAAACTAGTAAGGAGGAAAGAAGAAGGAGGAAAGAAGTAGTAATAACCCCAACTAGGAAGGAGGAGAAAACTAGTAAGGAGGAAAGAAGAAGGAGGAAAGAAGGGGAGATTGTGAAAATTGCAAACAATCAATGAACCATTAAAGAGAAGAGATTGGAGATGAAGTAATGGCCCCCAAGTGTGAAGTAGTAATGGCCCCAAAGTGATTATGAGGGAAGTTAGGCCTTAAGAAATTATAGTAGGATTAACACTATTGAGAACAATATTCATTAAGGAGAAGAGATTGTGAAGTTGTAATGCCCTCCCGAAAGTGTGAAGCAGTAAGGAGGAGAGATAGTCAAATATTAAGGAGGAGAGATAGTCAAATATTAAGGAGGAGAGATAGTCAAATATTAAGGAGGAGAGATAGTCAAATATTAAGGAGGAGAGATAGACAAATATTAAGGAGGAGAGATAGACAACTTGTAGGACTGTTGTAAGGTTGTGTATCTACCCATACAGCAAAATACTATATGACTGTTATAATACGCTGACTATATGAAGATGCTTAATCAATTCGATTAAGAACTAGATAAAAAGTTAATTATACTTTCTATTTCTTGCTGGAGCAACATTCTTCAGATCATCCGATGCAAGAAACACACTCTTAAGGCAATATTATCATTTGCCTAAACAATCATTTCAATTATTGCTTCGCATTTGTTCTTTCAATTATTGAGTCTGTAAATACTTAGCAATAGGTGACTATACATACGCTATCGCTTGTAAGTTCAACCTAGGGCATGCCTTGATATAAACTGAATATTCAGTAGTGGCATGTTATTACTAAGGATTGAACAACCGCTTTAAAGAGTTATATGTATAAGTCAATTGTAGTAATGGTCTCAAGCAAATAGGAGGAGATTGTTAGGAATATGCCGTAAATCAACCGATATATATGTATGCATATTCCAACACGGTGATTTGCTTGTTCCCATTACAACGCATGTTTCACAAGTGGCTAAAAGGGCTGCGTACCGGTTAGTGTGGCAGCTTGTTGAAACAATGCATAGGTCACTAGACTAGGAAGTCTTTGTACATATCCGAGTCTTTGTCCTACCAGAATGATGACAAACCTTCATATGAATCAAGCTCTTCTAAATTGCCAGCTGACGTGACTATCGGCAGATGTCTCACAAGCAGACATTTCCTTCGCTATGATCGCCTAAATAGCCATCTCTACATCGCAGTTCTATATCGGCAGATTCTCGTATCCGCCAAAGCACTTCATCAGAGCAACTGCAGAGAAGCTATTTATTCAAGAGGAACATCGTGACCATCAGCGGTTTCTACATCAGCAGTTCTATAATGGCAGATTTCAGAAATCGGCCAAATCCCTCATCGAACAACCGCCGAGAAACCGTAAGATCACGAGATACATCGGTCGTTACTCAACGCACTTCAAGCCAAAATAGATCCGTTACAAGATCTGTCGACAAATCCAAGATACGCATCGATGTCTCGCACCTTCACGTTTATCCAATAGACATTTCCTCTTCGAACAGTGTTCACGGTCTTCAAAGCTTCATTTTAAAAGGCCAAGCACGGACGCCGCACTTCAGTCAAAGCAATGATACGTCCACATCAATCAACTGCATCCAGGCTAAGCTCGACACGTCCATCTATGTCCAGCCTGTATCACAGATCATCTTCAAGACTCAAACCTAACTGAAGGTTTTTGCCCAACAAATCCAAAAATGTACTCTGCTGCATTATGAGATTCAGATCACCAACGGGCATAAACCTACTCAATACACCAACGGTCATCTCTTCTTCTCCAGCTATATAAGAAAACTCTTATTCTCATTTCCAAAGAGCACAAGTGCACAAGGGAGAGAGCACAAGCACTAGAACACAAACCGTATGCTTATGCTTGAGAAAGGTTGTGGTATTGATCTTCATTTCTTCAATCGAACCACTCCTTCAGAGTGAGAAATCACAAGTGTAAGAACAAACACTTTGTGAGAAAGAGAGAGAAGAAAATCCAAAAGCTGAGAAGCTCTGCTTGATCAACAACCTTGTTGTTGATTTGAGTTCTTCTTCCTTCGAAGAACTCAGTCTCTTCAGTGGCCTCAACTCCATCATCCAGTAAAGAGACCAAGTATCTTACGATCGTTGAAGCGATCAAGCTTGAAGATGTCCGATGAAGAGCCGAACTTACATGTCCAGATTGCATTCATATCGGCAGACTTATACTACATTATAAGTCGTGCCGATTGTGCAATAAGGTGTCATCATATTTGGTCGAGTGCTTAGCACTCAGTTGTTCAAATACTTGCTATTTGAACAACTCCTAATATTCTCTTCTCACATCACTCTAACACTAGCACTTTCCTTCCCTAACCTCCAAGGTTGTTAGGAACTGCTAGGATTAGAGTTCTTACATGAGTCTTCGGGGTATTCCATTTCACTTTCCTTCTTCCCTAAAGATTGCTAGGTTAGAGAGTCTAGGTTGATGTACTAAGCATGTTTGCCTTTGAGCAAACCCTCTGAATTTTAATATAATATATATAATTGTTACATTCAGCCTTGATTTCTCTTTCGTGTATAATTTGCTTTATCTTGTGCAATCTGTTTAAGGAAAGTAAATGATGCATCTAATACAGATTATAGTCAACTGTCAAGCTCTCTCTCATATCAAATCTTTACAGTTACTTTAATCTAAATTGTTAAACTTATGCTGTTTATTCTTCCGCTGCTCAAACTCATTTCCATCAGCTAAGTTCAACATACATCTTCCAACTGCATATTTCATATCTCGCTGATCCTAGATGTCCATGATCTACATCTGCGATCTAAGATGTCCGATCACTCTATCTTCAGCTAATCATTCAGTATGAGGAAGATGATCTATGTGTAGTAATCATTTCATCTACTCTTCAATCTAAATGTTAAATTTGGATGAAATTTTTATTACACCAAGTATAGGCTATTCACCCCCCCCTCTAGCCTATACACTGAGCAACCCTCGGACCTAACAAGTTTGATAAGTGACTATTATATAGTCATTTATCCTTACTTTTTATATACTTTTACACAGTTTAATTACCGTTTTTATCTCATTTTAGATACATTTTAGTTCCTTTTTCATATTTATTAGATTTTACGCTCTTTGGTATATTTCATACATTTTAGACAGGTTTTTTGAGTCTTTTTATGATCAAAGAATGCTTGGACAACTTTTGATGCAAAGGCATGGCAGAGCAACAAACAAATCAAACTCACAAAACCGAAATCGGATGGCACGGCCGGCCAAAATGGAGCGGCCGTGCACAAGGCCATTTTGCAATTTTTGGTCTCAAAGCATAGAGTGGCCGTGTCTTGAAGGATGAGTGGCCGTGTTAACCTTCGGCGGCCGTGCGCTTAGAGTGGAGCGGCCGTGCAAGATGTCAAAAATCAAATTCAAAATTGGCGCCGAAGAGCACGGCCGTGCAACTCCCTTGACTCGGCCGTGTGTCGCATCTCAGATTTAAAGGCACCTTTGGAGGCACCTTCTTGAAGAGTTCCCTCCCCATTATAAAAAGACCCCTTGTACTCGGTCTTAGACACGAAATAGATACAGAATTTTCATCGAAATTGTTAGAAATTAGACACAAACACTTATTATATTGAGTTCCAAAGATCTTTGAGGATTGAAGTCCATATTTGTTCTTGAAGATTCCCTTGGAAAGCAAGCAATAAAAGTGAAGTATTATTCCAGCCATTCATCTCTTATTTCATCATAAGTCTCTCTTACTCTATCCTTTATATTATTGCTTATTTATTTTACATGGCTAGTGAGTAATCCCCTTGTTCTTGGGGTTGGAAACTCAAAACATAAAACGTTCATCTTAAAATATGAAAGTCTTGTCCTATATCTTCATCTAAACAATTTCTTTATATCAATCTCTAAATGACTTACATTTTGGAGACGTCCAACTTGTATGATTCAGTCAATTGAGAGAAGGACCTAGCGGTGAATCTCGGTTGACGGAACCATATAAAGAAACTGGGTTCCATTGAACACGAAAGTAGTTCAACGGTCTAGGGATGTTCCTTGAATGGAAAGTATGTTAACTCTTGTTCTTAATGGATTCTTACTAATTATGCTTAGCTAGAGATAAGCCGGAATGCCCGTTTGTGACAGGGCGGGAGTACCATAAACGGAAATCTCAAACAGTTAGGACATAATTAGTGAAGAATACAAACGCTATTGTCTTAACCCGAAGTAGTGTAGGCCTAGCATACCATCCTTGATTTTTATGAAAACCTTTATCTTTCAAAGACAACGACTATTTGATGAACAAATTATGTGTATGATTTCCAATCCCGAGAATGTTTCGTCATATTAAATTTCATTTAAAGTATTTGTTGTATATGTTTCTTTCCTTTTCCAAAACCAATCTTAATCTCCCCCAATCTATTCTATATTTCTAAAGACAAAAACAATTCCTAAGTAAACCTTGTCTCTGTGGGATCGACTCGTACTTGCACCCGCTATATTACAATAGCCCGTGCACTTGCGGATATTAAACAAACCGTTAGGTTAAACCAACCGAGATAACAGCAGGGAGCTGCATGTGATGATGAGGGAGCTGCTTGGGACGACTTTTGAAGAGTGAAGATTAGCATTCAAGTCTGGAAATTAGAAGAAAATGATTTTTAGTTCTTTATTTGATATGTTTATGAATGTTAAAAATGTTGGATCTTTAATTAGTTTGTTATTGGAGAAATTACTGGCCGGTCCACTTTTCCAAACTTTTTTTTCTCTCCAGTACACTCTTTTTTTTTTTTAACCGCTAAAAGGCATTTTGAAAATTTTCTTCCTAAAATACCTTCAACAACATCGTTGCTTCTGATTTGAGATTCAAATTAATGTATAAATGATTTCATGTTGTTAATATAATCTTTCCTCATATTTGGGTATCAATTTTCATGCATAAAACACGAATTTGATCAAATTCAAATTTTTTGAGTTCATCCCATTTTTCTTTGTTCTTGAGCTGTTTTGGCCACTTAAATCTCTGTTTTAAGCTTCGAATTTGTTTAAAATCAATCTCATATTATTATCCTAACTTAGTACTATATTTGTGCACAATTTTTTTTACCAAAAAATACTATTTTTGAGCTTCAAATCAAGCTTGACAGTGTGCTGTCCGAAAACAGAGAAAGATGTTCTTGGACTGATTTAATTCGCTCATCGCGATGCACATATGGCTCATCGCGATGCAGGAGTTCTTTATCAGACTTATTAATACGAATGATCCATATATGGCTCATCGCGATGCGGATATGACTCATCGCGATGCAGATATGGCTTATCGCGATGCATATATAGCTCATCGCGATGCAGGAGTTCTTTTATCAGACTTATTAATACGAATGTAAAAGTGATGCATCGCAATGCAAAAGTGGTGCATCGCGTTGCCAAAAATAGTGCATCGCGATGCAAAGGTGGTGCATCGCGATTTTGGTTCCCTAAAGCGTACTGCGATGATCGCGATGCACCAATTATTGCATCACGATGCACCACTTTTGCATCGCGATTCCCCAATTTGTAAAAGTGGTGCATCGCGATGCCAAAAATAGTGCATCGCGATGCAAAGGTGGTGCATCGCGATTTTGGTTCCCTAAAGCACGCTGCGATGATCACGATGCACCAATTGTTGCATCGCGATGCCCCAATTTGGTGCATCCCGATGCAGAAGTGGTGCATCGCGATTTCAAAGTGGTGCATCGCGATGCAAAAGTAGTGCATCGCGATGCATGATGTTACTGAAGCGCGCGTGTTTTTCTTTCATTAATGGCATAATCGTCTTTTCGCCCCAAAAATGCCTTTTTCCGGTTTTTAAAAAAGATGAGTGGACTGGAGCGATTACAAATGTTTAAAAAGAGACCGGCCTGTAATTCACCCTTTGTTATTGAATGTTTAAATTGAAATATTGGATCTTGTTTTGAGAAGTCTAATAGGATGTTATGATAATTTAAATGGCCCATTGGGCTTTATATTATTATGATATTTTAAGTGATCCATTGGGCTATCACAGAAAGAGTAAACTGGGCTGAGTAATTGAGCCCATATTGGCCATAAATAAAAAAAGGGAAAAAAATAGAAACCAGCACGACCGAGACTGAAAATCAAAAACTGAAACCGAGGTGAAACCGAATTGATTCTGGCGTATTAAGCTTAAAATCGAGCCCAATCGGTTCGGTGGCGGGTTTTGCTTAAAATCGAGCCGAGCTGACTGACCCGTGCTCACCCCTAGCAGAAAATTTGATAAGGGGTGAGATTAAATATTTGAATCATTGAGAATGCTAGAAGCACCTAATGGTAGTGATGTAAGTGGTTCAATTTGGTTTGGTTTGAGCTAAAATCGCAAACTGAACCACCCCCTAATGGTTTCATAATTTTCAAACCAAACCGAACCTTCACAAACTTCAAACCGAACTGAACTGAACCGATCGGTTTGATTTGGTTTGGTTCGGTTCGGCGGTTTAATTATTTAAATATTTAATAAAAAAATAAAACTTTTAAATAGGAAAAAAATACTTTTAACACAAACTAAATAATTAAAAGTAAAAAAATTAACTTTAAAATTACAATAATTCAATCAAAATGTAGGCAAACAACAAAAATTTTCTTGTTAAATTCAATTACTAATTACTAATTAATAAATAATATATATATATATATAATAAAAAATAAAAAATTAAATGGTGGTGGTTCGGTTTGGTTCGGCACCAAAAATCGCAAACCGAACCGAACCACGCAGTTTATAAAATTTTTAAACTTAAACCGAACTGTCCTAACCCAAAACTGAACCGTACTGGCCAATTCGGTTCGATTCTATTCGATTCGGCTGTTCGAGCTTACATATCTACCTAATGGGACCTAATTTTGTGCACAAAATGATGTGACATCTTATGTGTCATCTTGTTGACTTTATTTTTTAACCATTAGTGAAGTCTGCAAGATGTCAAATAAGATAACACATAAAACGTCACGTTATTTTATGCACGAAATTTAATACTCATTAGGTACCTTTAACATTTCTCTCTATTTAATTATGGAATGTTTATTGTTTGTTTGTTGTTCTATAGTATTTGGGTTAAATGCACCACTGGTCCTCGAAATTTGGGCTTGTACAAGTGCTGTCCCCAAACTTAGACTTGTCTCACCATTGACCAAGGTAGGTCATTTTTGCACACCACTAGTCCCTGAGATGGACGACGTTAATTCAGGGTCCGTTAAGTGAGCACATGCTCACTCACGTGCATTTTTGTCTAGGCAAAAAGGTCATTTCTATTTCCTAGGTTGTTTTAGACACTTACTTTATCCTTGTACGTATACATAACGAACCCAGTCACCATACCTGAGTTCTCATAAAATAATCAAATGTCAAAAACGTTTTGACACTGAGATGGGGAGAAATAAGGAAGTTGTGTTCGATGAAGGAGCTCATTGACACAATCAAGCCATAAAAATTTTTCAAAATCAATCTCGCAAAACATCTCCAACATTGTGTTGGCCACGGCATACGGATCCTACTACCACCATCATTGCCATTAGCGTTCATGAGAAGCTGAAATGGGGAAATAAAATCTAACCTTGCACTGGGAACTTTCTGGGACACCCCGGCTCAAGCTCCACCGGTAATGAAAAACAGGGGATTGGGCTGGAAATGGAAATGTGTAATGAAAAAGATTGGGAATTGGTAAGGGGTGAGGTTTATAAATGGATTTGGCGAGGTAGGGGGGGGATGAATGATGAAGAGAGAAGTAGAAAGCTTGAAAATGGTGGGTGGTGGGGGAAGAGAAAAAAAGAAAGCTGGGAATGGAAATGACCTTTTTGCCTAAACAAAAATGCACGTGAGTGAGCAAGTGCTCACTTAACGGACCCTGAGTTAACGCCGTTCATCTCAGGGACTAGTGGTGTTCGAAAATGGCCTACTTTGATCAGTGGTGAGACAAGTCTAAGTTTGGAGACTGCTCTTGTACAAGCCCAAACTTCGGAGACCAATGATGCATTTAACCCATAGTATTTTTAAAATTTTTCAAGTTATTATCATATCTGAACGTTTAAGACTAACCTTTGATGCATTTTCGAGCATTAGAAATTGAAAACCTCTACTAAAATATTTTTTTTCACATAAAGATTAGAACCAAAACCTCTTGACGACCAAACCTATTTGAGTTAATTGTAAAATAAACTCTGTACTAGTTTTGAGATTTTGATTTAAATCATGTGAACGACCTCAGCCTTCAGCTGGACACGTGGCAGACATCGCGGACTTCATAGGCTCCAACTTGGCAAGTGCCAGGGTGACATACGCCCACAACGATATGACGACCTGGCAATCGTATTACGACAAGTCGCCTACCTCACTAGTATACTCTCCCAGCACGCTGACACGAGGACCTACAGTGCGACCTGGAGACATCCCAGGCCAGCCACATTAGCATCGAGCGACCTGGAGACATACCAGGCCGACTTCGACTACATTAACATCGAGCAACCTGGATACATACCAGGTCGACCTCGATGTAACCCCTCTCAGCTCGGCAAACAGAGTCCTTTACGGAATCACCTCTCGCCTGGGAAGAGTCCTGCTATAACTCTATACATTTCAATCCTAAGCAGACAAGGTAACGTAATTCGAAAGACATGGAAATTGATCATATCTCTCCCACTCCAAAACTGATAAGGATTATGGCTTACCTCCCTATAAATAGCACCCTCAACAGGCCTCATTAGGTACACGCAAATTACTTGCTTACATACTTTCTTAGCTTTACCTCTCCTTTGAAGTATTACTAATTCTCACGCCTGAGGGTTATCGATGGGACAACCCAGCCCCCCTTACGGTGTTCTTTGTTGATCACAGGCTTTCAAGCTACCTACACTTCAAGGGCAATCCCTGCCACACAAGCCAGAATCCTACTAGACTATACACGTAGATCGGACGCGGTCACCTACAACCTTTTTTTTTGCGTGATCATCATGTATTTTTATTTTTTACAAATTGAACCTTCACCTATTTATTTATTTTTAATCAAAACCTTCAGTCAACTTGCTGTTAAAACACATGATGGAAGGCTGATTTGGCAAACACGTGGATCTTACGTGGAAATGGCGGAAAAATTATTCCAAAAAAAAGCTTGTACTATTTTATGATTTCAAAAAAAAACATTGGCTGTTAACGAATTTAAAAAAAAAAGTATTTTAAAAAGAACCTTGTACAATTAATTTATTTTCAAAATAAACTCTGGCAGTTTCTTTAATGCATTTTCATAATAAACTATTATCTTTGATTATTGAAATAAAAAATTAATATTGAGTTTATTGAAACCAGTTATTATCAATTTAATACCAACCACATTGATATATATTATTAAATTAATATTTTAAAATATTATTATTTAAATTAATTTAATTTTTTAATAAAATATCTAAAATTTTAGTAGATAAATGCCTTAATAATATTATTTTCTTATAATGAAACACGAGATGCGAGTTATGAGCATGATTGACTAAATATATTTATTCTGAAAAAATAAAAATAGAAAAATAATAAGTAAAAATTAATCACTCTCTAAAATTTTAGTAGATAAATTAACTACTACCCATGTCCCAAAATAATTGTCATTTTAGCAATTTGTATATACACAGATTTAAAAAAACTTACATTGAGACTGATCAACCCTTATTTAAGCTCATTTGTTGTAGATAAGTTGCGTGAGTATTTTTTTTCTTTCCTCTTAACAACCCTCTTTAATGAGGGTTACAAATAAGAGCAGTTTTGGTAGATTATAGGAATATATTTTTTGAAGTTCTATAACGACAATTATTTTGGGACAAAAAACTTTGCTAAAATAATAATTATTTTGGGACGAGATAGTAATGTTTACAATAAAATTAATTAATTTTATATAATATGTGTAATGAATCAAACAAGTAAGTATATTTTTAAAAATAGAGGAGTATTTTTTTTTTAGTATTATTATGAGTTACGAGTAAGAAAGCAAAGATCCTCCATAACTGTAGGCTATTTTTTTTAGTATTATTCAATTTGACGTATTAAAAAGTGTATGTGTGTGTGTGACAGCAATGCATTAAAGTACTTCTTCATTTCTTAAATATTACGGAATAATAGTTATGTTTGATTGGACACACAAATTAAAATAAATTAATTTTATTATGAATATTAATACTCCTTTCGTTCATAAATAATTATCTTCCTTCATTTTTCGTTTGTTCCAAAATAATTATCATGTTTCTAAACCTTTCTTTTAAGGAAAACACTTGGGCCTTGATTGGTACACAGAATTGGAATCAATTCCATGGAATTGATTAATAATGTTTGATAGTGTAAAAATTATATTTGGAATAGGAATGTATTACTAAAATCTTGAAACTGATTACTAAAATTTAAGGAATCACAATCCTGATGGAGGAGGTTTCCTAATAGTTGGAATCCATGTAAAATGATAATAATATCCTTCTTTAGGTCAAGTATTTGCTTTATATTTATAATTTATTAGGTTTTAACAATTTTATGACTGTACCTTTTTACACCTTCTTATCGTCGTTATTCTTCGTCTCTTCATAAGGTTTTTCTAATGAACTCTTCTCATTTGATTTGATTTATTAATAATATTTTATAATTTATGATTGTTGTGCTAATTTTTACAATCAAATATAATGAAAAAGAAGAGTGGGTGATTGATCTGCTTGAAACTATATAGAAAAATAAAATAGTAATTATTTTAAATAAGTAATTACACGTACTTTTCTTGAATTATTTCAAATGTTCAAACTATTTTTATTTGAACTTTTTTTTTTTTTTGATGTCCTAAGGGGGCGTGGGAAGGGATCGAACCTGAGACCTCACACTCTGTAAAGCCCCAGCTCTACCACTGGGCCACCCCTTAAGGACATTTTTTTTTTATTTGAACTAGTTTCATTATAACATTAGTTTTTTTTTTATATTTAATAAAATTTTCTTACTTTATTGATGTTGGATAATTTAAAATTTTCACCAAAATTGAAAGAGAATGAAGAACTTGTTATTTTGTGGAGTAGTAATAATGTTAATGTCTAATTTTTATCATGAAAGTCATTAACAAGTACGCGTCTTCAGTGGGGTAATATTGTTAGTTGCCTCAATTTATCATTGCATTCCAAGTTGTTTTGTTTCTTACCAAGCAATATAATAGAAATTTATACTACATTAGTAATCACATTCCTTATACTACCAAACACTTTTTAGGAATCAACTTTCAATCTATTTCTGTGGAATCTCATTACTAGTAATCGATTCCGCGGAATTGATTCCATTTCCGTGTACCAATCGAGGCCTTGGTGTGGATGAAATATGTATATAAATACCCATAATCTACAGCATTCTAGGGTTTATTTTAAAAATAAATTAATTGTACAAAGTTCTTTTAAAATATTTAAAAAAATTCGTTAACAGGCAAGATTTTTTTTGAAATCATAAAATAGTACAAAGTATTTTTTGGAATAATTTTTCCGCCATTTCCACGTAAGATTCACGTGATTTGCAAAATCAGCCTTCCGTCATTTGTTTTAACAACAAGTTTACGAATGTTTTAATTAAAAAAAATAAATAAGTGAAGGTTCAATTCGCAAAAAATAAAAATACATAGTTTAAATTGAAATTTCACAATTCGCAAAAAATAAAAATACATAGTTTAAATTAAAATTTCAAAACTAAGTACAAAATTTATTTTGCAATTATCTCAAAACAATTTCTATTTCTACTCAGATGAACTTAAATGGTGGCAAGGAAGTAAGTGCGCAGGATAAGAGCAAGTGAAGTGACCTGGTGCGCATATTCTACTATCAAGTAGCAACAGTATATATATAGAGAGTATTGTTTGATAGTGGAGTCGTGACGACGCTTCAGTGTTCTACTGTAGCTCACGATAACGCACACTCACATAATATATTCTCTCTACTCTTAAATCATTGTTATGTTTGATTACTTGTCTATTATTAAATATAAATTTAATTTATATTTTTTTATATATTTTAAAATTATAATATACATAATTTATGTATTATGTATTTTGTAATTTTTTTAAAAAATAAAATATACATTTAATTGTTATTTAAAAAAATAATACATATGACTCAAAAAAAATAGAATAGTACGATAATTTATGAATAGATGAAGTACAACAAATCACATTATTTTTTTGAGATGGAGTAGGGTTGAATGGAAAGTACTCTCTCTTTTAAACAAAAAATCTTGATTTTGAATCCTTTATATATATATATATATATATATATATATATATAAATTTATTTCTTGAGAGAAGTTTCTATTTTTAGTACGCATTTGTACCTTCATAATTAGGGTCTGTTTATTAACTTAATTAAGAGATTAATTAGAAAATTTTTAAATGAGATTAAAAATAAGGTTGTTTAATAATACAATATTATATTATTTAATAAATTAAGTATTCCTTAAAAATAGTCAAAATAGGATGTCTTAATATTTTTAGCTCTATATTTTCAAGCATCAGTTTTCAAGAAAATACCTTCAGAACCAAAAATTGAATAAATAAAAGTATTTGAGACGAGGATGATCACTAAAAGACAATAAAATTTTTGGTTTTCTATCCACCAATAAAAGGCATTAACACCAATGTTAAGTATTAGAGTCAGTCTGGTGCAGTGTTTACAAAATGTAGTGTTTTAAAAAATATAGTGTTTTAAAAATACAGTGTTTTAAAAATGGAATGTTTTATAAACGCAGATCTTTTTTTATAAATACGTTTGAGATATTAATTCAATATACATTTTTTTTCCTAACAATATTTTAAAACCTGCGTTTTGAAAAAAAGCTAGGAATTCCTGCATTTTGGAAAGGCTATTTTTTCTGTTGCAGCATTGAAACACAATTTTTTGCAAATAAACTACTTTTTATCTCTGCATTTTGGACAAAATATTCAACCAAACGGACTCAGCCCGTTTGGTGCAAAACGCAGCGTTTTTAAAACGCAGATTATTTAAAACGCGGATTTTTTCTTTATAAATGTGTGTTGGGATATTATGTTAAAAAACAGTTTTTTATTCTCTATTGCGTTTTATGCATTTTAGGAAAAAGCTAGGAATTCCAGCGTAAAAAGCAGCTGCGTTTTCAAAACGCTGCTTTTTCTACCACAGCATTGAAACGCTAAGTTAAAGAATAAGCTGCGTTTTAACCCTGCGTTTTGGCCAAAACGCCCGAACAAACGGGCTCTTGGTACCAAATTTTAATACGCTAATATAAAAAAGAAATATTTCTCTCTCCTTTTTCTACTTTCTCTCTCATGCACATTTTTTTATCACTGTGTTTTATATGCGCACATATATTTTTATATATATGCGTATGTGTAGAATACTACATACATACATAAATGCAATATTTTAATTTTGGCATAATATTCAAAGAGCGTTCGTCTTCGCATTTGATTCCTCTCTGCAACAAAGGAATGGAAGTTAGGGTTTCTCCCTGCAAATTATCTTACCGAAGACCTGGATTTTGAGCGGGAAAAGTTGCTTCTATCTAGTGACTTATTGCAGGTTCGATTTTTTTAAATGTTTTATTTTGGTATTTTACTGTTTGGTTGCCGAGAAAGTCGGCAGGAAAATGAAAGAGAAAACCAAACAATTTTGTGCGAAGTTTCAAATTCAGCTTCATGCTGATAATTAGTTGATTACGGTTGATCCTTTGTGTTTCCGTTTCTTCAATTGATTTTTGCTAACTTGACCTGACATATAAGTGGTTTTACAGTAATTGATTTTGTTGTTAATATTCCAATATCTATCAGTTAGCTGGAGGTTAGTTGGTTTATATTGATTGCTTATTGAATGCAGGTGCTGGATATTTGGTTTATATTTGAGTTTAGTGCTATTAATTTGATGGAAAACAAAAATAAAATAAAATTATGATGAGTTGTAAAAGTATTTTATGTTGATGATGAGAAGATTGAGCAAACTTTAAACTATATTTATTTATTTATTTTAAATATATGTTGTATGAATCTTTGTGTTGGTTAGGATTGAAGCACAACCACCATTTGGTTAAAATCCATTGGCTGTACTAGCTGAGCGAAGACGATGCCTTGCTCGAGCCAATTTGAGAACTTTTTCTAAATTAAACATTGAATTTCCATTAGTATTTGACGAGAAGTCCCATAAATGTTCTAATTTCACACCTGACATATCAAGGATACACTTTGGCACCTTTGAAGACTACGAAACCTCTCCTTGAGACTCTTAACTACTCTCATTTTGATGAAATGTTCCTGTGTTTGAATGTGAACAATTCTGCCTTTGCCTCATTCAGTAAAACTTTGTTGTCCAACATTGTGCTGTAAGAAACTTGCTTGGCAAATTCTTTTGTTGAGTAATGCTTTCTGAGAAAAGGTTCTGCAGTCTGTTGCCTTTGGAGTAATTATTTCTGTTTGTGGGATATAAGAAAATCAGTAATTGTGATGCTGTAGAGCGTGGTTGTTGAACAACAAATTATGTGTTCAAGAAGAAACTCCTATTGCAAATTGACAAGATATATTTGGCCTGCGATGAGATAAAGAGGGCTTTTCCATTGATGCCTTGAGAAATGTGTGTTCGAGAGAGCATGCTTGATTGTTTTTTATTTTCTTTTTGAAACAAAACATCAATTTCAAGGAATTTCAAGATATATACATTCATTTGTGTCTTCTTCGTATTATAGTTACAGCAGAGCATCAATTTCAAGGAATTCCATCGTGGTATATATTAACCATGTATTCTCCCTTTTGGTTCTAGAAGGATGAACTTGGCTGTCCAGCTACATCCTTTTCCTTTGTATTCTGATTTCATCTTCTCAATTTTCCTAGAAACATTTGGAATCTATACTTCGCTCCCTGTTTCTGAAATTATCTCTCACATTCTATTGAATTTTACATCGGTTCTGATTTGCCTTCGTAGTTCATATTATGATGGCTATCACATTTTCAAAAGTTGTATGTTTGACGTAACCCAACAAGTTAAGCTTTATCAAAGATTCACATTTAGGTTCCAATCTTTACTTCTTAATAGTTGTTAGCTTTGATTATATTAGTAGCTTATTAAGTTGCATCCAACAACAGACCAATCAGCATGAATTCTACATCAACCCAGTATGTAACTGCAAGGAGGATGGGTGTATTCGAGCCAATCCACCAGATTAGCATGTGGGGGGATTTCAATGATAATGGCTATCAGGATGCATCCACTACGATGATTACAGAGCTGGATACGAAACTTGATAATCAGGTACTTATATAAAGGGTTTCCTTTGCATGCATTCTCCTCCCCACTGGTGGATGACATCATACAAAACATGTCTTAGGATTGAGCAGATTGTCTTGATTGCTTAATTAATGCTAATTTGCATGATGTGATGTCTTCAGTCGGATGATACTTCACAGGGAGTAATTGGCCATTCTAATCTGTATGACCAGGAAGCAACTAAGCCTGTTGATAAGGTAAACGACAATGTATCATTTGCTTAATAGATTTCATTTCCGAAGTTGTTTCTTGTAATTCCTCCTTCCAGTGTAAGGTTGATTGTTATGGAGAGTAACAAGTATATAAATTTCTGCCAAGAATGTTGTAGTCCTTGTAGAGTGTACCCAGGACGTTTTCATCTTCTTGTGACCTTTTCCTTATTTTCATAATCTGTGTCATAAGTTTTTCTCTCATCAACAATATTGCAGAAATTGTCATGTGAAGATCATGGCCTGTGATCAGTCTAATCGTTATGAGTCTAACCTTTTCCACTTGCCGTCTTTGGTAACTGGAAAGCTCGACGTGTTCACTTTCTTTGGTGAAAATGTCATCATGATGGTTACCTCCTAGCCTAGTGCTTGTGTCCATTAATTGATTGTGGTCTCAAGTTGTCCAAGAAACTCTCTTCCTTGTCTGCGCTGGAACATATCGGAAGAGTTGGTGCAACCAATAAAATGTGAACTCTCTGCATGTCTCCCATTGATCTAGCACTTAAACAGAAGCTTAGGAACAAGCATACAATGCCTTGCTGCAAAGCGACTCATAAATGTTGCATCAGCATATCTACTATGAATAACTGGATACAAATAAATAAATATACCCAGTATTGTAAAATCACCTCACCTGTACATACACGACCAAGTACTTGTTTCCAAATTTTAAGAACGGTTAATGACACTACAAGTCCCTTGAGTATGACACTTTCCACCAGTAATCCCTTAAGAAAAATTTGCATCGTAATAGTCCCCAAAGTTTAAAATGGTCACGCGATGCCGTTAGAAAAATTCCGTTAAGTGTCTCATGGGCCTCATACGTGCATTTCGTTAAGGGCTTAAATGGAATTTCATATGCCCCTCTTTACTAACTTCATCTTCAACCTCCTCTCTTCAACATCTGTGCTACCGAAGAGTAAGCAAAGGGTTTTCAAACCCAGAAAAATAGGAAACCCACTTAATTACAAAAAAAAAAAAAAATCAAACTAATGAGCAAGAATCAATGCAAAGAACACTAATGAACAAGAATCAATCGAATTAATATCAAGAAATTTGGGAAAAAAAGATAGGAAGCTGGTAATTGCCATAAAACGAAGAATTTTGGAGAAAAAAAACAGAAAAGAAGGAAAGAATCTTAATGATCAGGGTTAATTTTTATTTAAAGATAATTTGTGCTTTTGATGAATCAACACCTCTGTACCCATTTAACCCCAAAAAAGATCTCAATTCCCTGAATTATCTTTTTTTTCTTTTTCAACTCCAAACACAAAAAGTATGAAAATTATGAAATCTTTGGTGGAAGGAGGAGGGTTTTTGGTCCTTTCTTTCTTTCTTTCTTTGATTTGCTTTGTCAAGAAAGTTAATCAATTAAATCATCAAACAACAACGAGGGAGTGAAGTAAATGCTAAGAACTAAATGCTCTGGGGATGTGAAGGAAGTGGAAGGGAAGGATGTGGGCGGGCGGTTGCCAGAAAAAGCTGCCGGGAAAAAAAATTAAAACGTCGGATTGGCTCGATGGAAGTGGAGGGTTTAGAGAGGGAGAGAGGGAAAGAGAGAGAGAAGGAGAGAGAGAAGGAGAGGGGGAAAGAGAGAGGATAGAGAGAGGAAGAGAGAGGGAGAGAGAGAAACTTGGCTGTGGTGGTGGTATATAATGGGGGTTGGGGTGGGTGGGAGCGTTGCATGCGGCCGGGGAAGGGAGGATTTGATTCTTAAGTGGGTTTCTTAATTTTTTTTATATTTTTTTTACTTTTGTAATTAAGTGGGTTGAAGAGAAGGGGAGGTTGAAGATGAAGTTAGTAAAGAGGGGCATTTGAAATTTCATTTTAGCCCTTAACTAAACGCATGTGCAAGGCACATGGGCACTTAACGAAATTTTTCTAACGGCATCCATCAAAAGGACTAAAAGCGTGATAATTTTAAACTTTTGGGACTATTACGATGCAAATTTTTCTTAAGGGAAGTGTCATTAAACCTTTTAAGAAATTGCTATAGCTGGAACCTTGGTCCATATCATTGCAATTTCAGTGCTGATAGATGTCACTTTCAAAGACATTTAATGGTTCTTGCATTTCTGCCACTTATGTTTGATTTATTGGTTTCTCAAAATCTTTTAATCTTTACCCTTCCTCTTACATGCTCCCTCCGTCCCAAAATCATTGTCTTGCTTTTCTCTTTTGTTCATTCCAAAATAATTGTCTTGTTTGAAAGTTTTCTTTTTAGGTCAACACTTTTACCATTTTACCCTTACTTTTTCTTCCTACTTTAACTATGGGCCACATGCACATAGGGATTAAATGAAACTACACACTATACCAATATTAATAATGAAGTTAATTGTTTTTTCTTAATCCATGTGCCGGATCAAACGAGACAATAATTTTGGGACGGAGGGAGTACATGTTATTACCCCTATTCTTTATTTTTATTTTCGTTTATTATTTCCTTGTTAAAATGCTTAAGTGTTTTCGGTTAGAGTCTCTGATTAGGGGACATCAATATCTTTTCAGAGATGGCATCCTTAAAGTTGAGGACACGAGGACATGTGCATATATGTAAGAGTAATGCTAGGGATAAAAAACTGTCCCAACTTTGGTTCTCATGTGTCAAGCATGCGATTGGTCAACGTCACATCACTGGCTTGGGGGCCCAAAGAATAACTAACACATAAGTCGGAAGTCAGTGAGCACATATGTTGAGATCCCTAGCATTTTCTTCTATGTAATTTGTATGTGGATATATAAAATATGTATAAATATATGTACTTCTAAAAGATCCAAACTATTTCATAGTATCTTTTATAAGCATTTATCTTGATGTGAAAATCTTAAAAGTTTGTATTTTGGTAAAGGGTTATGCTAGGATTGGAACAAATCTTCCAAACAGATGTGTCAAGGTGGTGATGGTTTATTGGTTTATCATGATTGGTTATGGTTATTGATTAGTCATCCAGTGAAGTAAGTGGTTGGTGCTTCACAATCTCAATGCCGACATATCAATTAGGAGTCAAAGTTGACATTACTCTTTGGAAAATTAACCAGCATTTCATGGAGCAAAGTCCCCAAAAGCCTTGTGCTCTGACATGTGTTGACACTGTCGACTTTTAAACACTGTTGTTTTACATTCTTGTAATGTCCCCAAAGACAGACATAACATGACTATCCTTAACTGCACGACCTTAATCATCTTCCAACCTTGAAGAGCCATATCAACCAACTTCATTTCAAGTTTCCATGGATTTGGCATACCTAGTTTATTTAACTTGGAGTTGAATGCTTCATTCTTATCATCATAGACTTATCCTTCATGCCTTTATTATTACTAGAAGCTAATTGACCAACATTACCTTTTGCTGCCTTCCTTTTAGCAGAAAAGGTGGAAAAAAGAAGGGGGGGGGGTGTTAAAAAGCTTATGGGAAAAACTAAGATGTGCTTGTGAGCTTGTGAGTTCCAGAATCATTTTTCCTTGAGACCGGAATAATAGTGCATACGTTTTTGTTTAATGTATTATTGAAGGTAACAGTAAGGCATTTTAGTGTTGACCTCCCTCAAATTGATGTTAACCAATTTAGATTCGTACTTCTGGGGACGGGTTAATCAATCATGTGGGGGAGGTCCCTTTTATACTTAATACAATCTAATCAAATATAATCACTGATACGAATCAACTCTTTTAAGATAAAAGTAATCAGATAACTGTTTATGAGACAGTTATGTTTGCCCTTTTAGTCAAACAGTTAAGTTGAAGATTTGTGTAAATCAAGAGTTGTCCACACCGGAAATATGTTTTTAATTAGTGACATTCTAAATCAAGTTACAATCTTATTTTATGTATGACTTAGAAAGCATAAGCTAAAAAGAAATGGTTAGTTGAGTAAACAGTTAAGATAAGCAAAACAGTAAGTAAAGAGTTTAAGGGATAGAGTAATTGACACTAGTATTTTAAGGTGGTTCGGATCTCTTCTCTATCCTTGCTCTTGTAGAGATAACTGTTTCTCAAGCACTTATCTGTTCATGACAGTATTTGCAAGACTTTTTTTTTGTGATGATGCTAAGCTTGTTTATTTGATGTTTGCATGATGATCTTTGTAGTTGTATGTCGTAATTGCATTGTTGTAGATGTAGAACTTGATATCCGCTTCTTTTCTTTTACAATCAGTTAAGACTGTTTTTCTTCTTAATATAGAATAATTTGTTTTTCTACTTTCTTTGTATTGCTGCTATATATATATATATATATATATATATATATATATATATATATATAAACGGCTATCTTAAACAGCTAAGGCAAAGAAACAATTATGAATCTCAAGCGGTTAAGGTTCAAGAGCCACGTCATCACAAATCATTCTAGAAGAATCAGTAATGATTAGAGACTCAGTCATTGGAAGGTATATTAACGTTATAAACCCTAAGAAACAGAGACACCAAGTGGACTGCAAGTTGCAAAGCAAGTGGGCTATACAAGTTGCATCTAATAGCCGTTACTTAACAGCTAGTTTCTAACGGCAAGTTTTTCAATTTGCCTATAAAAGGAACAAAGATAGAAAGGGTGATGCAAATGAGATAATAGCTGCTATATTTCAATTTGCCTATAAAAGGAACAAAGATAGAAAGGGTGATGCAAATGATAGATAGCTGAGCTATCTATCTCATTTGCATCACCCTTTCTATCTTTGTTCCTTTTATAGGCAAATTGAAAAACTTGCCGTTAGAAACTAGCTGTTAAGTAACGGCTATTAGATGCAACTTGTATAGCCCACTTGCTTTGCAACTTGCAGTCCACTTGGTGTCTCTGTTTCTTAGGGTTTATAACGTTAATATACCTTCCAATGACTGAGTCTCTAATCATTACTGATTCTTCTAGAATGATTTGTGATGACGTGGCTCTTGAACCTTAACCGCTTGAGATTCATAATTGTTTCTTTGCCTTAGCTGTTTCTGTCTTGCAAAAGTCTTTGTCATTTTGTAGCTTTTTTGAGGATAGTTGTTTCTTTCCCTTTGTTGTTTGTGTGCTTAGCTGTTTGAGTGGGATGAAACAGCTACACTTGTTAGCTCTTTTGTTGCAAGTCTGATCTCTTTGAAGCTTGAGTTGTAAACAGTTATGAGACTGTTTCTGTATTCTGAGACTTTCTGTTGACAAAACTCTTTTTACAAATGTCCTAACATTTTGATTTAGGGGAAATAAATTAAATAAGATAAGATTGCAACATCAAAACCTAATCAATACAAGGTCCTAACAAATCAAATACTACTAGCTAAAGTTATACTTTTAGTTGTTCTTTTGTGCTGTGTGGTGACTCTTGATTACATAGTTCAGTGCATATAGTAACAGCTTCTCATGATTAGGCAATTGCTTATGTACCCTTTTTGTGCTAAAAGGATTTCCCTATGCCTCTTCATGTTCAAGTAATTTTCTTTCTATTTTATTTTAGAAAAATTCCATTCACCCTTATGATTGCTTTCCTTTAATTTGCTTAGTATTGGCAATGAAACTCTCACAAATGTACAGGTGCTTAGACGTCTTGCACAAAACCGTGAGGCTGCTCGTAAAAGTCGTTTGCGGAAAAAGGTACACAAAGGATAAAGTGGACCCTGAGTGATGAAAGATTGATAACATATGTCTGCTTTCATTACTAAAATCTCTAAAATTTTCTTTATAGGCCCATGTCCAGCAGTTGGAAACAAGTCAATTGAAACTGCTTCAACTTGAACAAGAGCTTGCACAAATTAGACAACAAGTAAGGATGTTGGCTTATCTTTTGCACCTTATTTAACCCATGTCTGTAGCGATAAATGAGATACTTATCTTTCTTTTTCTTTAATATTCTACATTGGAAATTAATCTAATGCAGTGACACATTCTTTGCTTCAGGGTGCAGGTGGATCTGGAACGGCAAACTCAGGTTTGTAGGTTCATATGCCAGGACAATCATCTTTTCTTGCTCAAACGCTGCCCTGATCAATTAAACTTGAACACATAATAAACCGTTTATAGTTGGTTCCGAGTGTATCCTTGTGAAACAACTCTACAATATTCACAGTTAGTTGGTGGCATTCCTACCACTTATTCATACTCATTTTGGTTGTGGTGTTTGAGTGGCTGTGCTGTGTGGTTGTTAATTGAAATTCATGTAGGAATAAATTGAACACTCTTGACATTGCTACACATCTATCAGATGATCTTAAAACTCGAGCATAAGATTACCTACTTGATAATCTCTTTAAAGGTTGATTTTGCTTTTAAAAAAAATTAATTTAAAAGTTCAACTAGTAGAAGTCGAATATCTTCTCTAAACTGCAGTGGCATCTGATTTTATTTCTACAAGTACAACAATGGATCTTCCTAGGGAACATTAAGATCATCGAAGCAAAACACGTGGCTATAGAGAAGGAAATTAAATACATGGAATTGGCTGTACTTGGACCTTAGATTGAATCCCAAGGTGCATTGCATTTTATGTGTTTTTAATCTCAAAATTTTGTCTTAATTTTTTAACCTAGCCTGCTAAAATAGCTAAAATAGGATAATCATGCACTTCAAACCTTGTTGACATTGAAACTGTAAAGGCTTAGAATTGAGGTTCTCATTATGTCCACTGTCCAGAGTGACTTTGTCTTTCATGTGTTTCTAATCTCAAAATTCTGTCTATTTTGTAACACTTACCTGCCAAAATAGCTAAATAGAATAATCGTGCACTTCAAACCATGTTGACATTGAAACTGTAAAGGTTTAGAAAATTGAGATTCTCATTATGTCCACTGTCCAGCCACTCACCTTTCCGTTTTGCTCCTTATACTTTTCCTACTTTTCTAATCTTTACCAAATATTGATCCCTTAAGCCTTCAAGAGCCTCGTGGTGCAGTGCACAGTGACAACTTCAAAACAAAAAGTTGGTGGTCCAAATTTCTTCCATCCCCAAGAGAATGGCACACAATTTTGAAAGTTAATTGTGTTGATGTTTTTCTATGTATATGTTGTGCGAAAATGGAAGGAAGCAAACAATCAATTGAGCAAATATCAATTATCAAGCAAAGAGAATTGTAAGAGAAGAGAGAAAATTTGTGCTTAATGACCACTATATATTCTTATTCCAACTTTATACATGTTTTATAGTTACAACTTATACATATGATATAAGACCTAGCCCTAAATACATACAAATAAGGAAAACTAAAACGTTGCTAATCGCCGTGGCGCGTTCGCGCCCTTTGTCTAGAATCTAGCCATCCATTCTACCGGTATCTTTTTGGTTTATGGTATTTTTAAGTATTTAGGCGTATTTAGTAAAGTCATGCAATTAGGGTTGACGTATTTATTGAGAATGGCACACATTTACACTACTAGTGTAAATGCTCTCAAAATGAAAAAAAAATGTTAACAGATCTATTTATATATACTAATCATATTACTTATTTTTTAGGGAATGTTGAAAATTAAATGTATGCAAGATAATTTATCTAAAAAATGTATTTGGGAATAAATCGTCATGATAATTATTTGCGAAGAATTGTTTTCATTTTAGAATATTTCTTCAAGTAAAGAAAGGATTAAAAGGAAGCGAGAAGAAAATGAAATATATATATATATATATACGAGAAGAAAATGAAATATATATATATATATATATATTTATTAAGTTTATTGATTTTTTTCAGATTAGTTTATAAGAAAAAAGCAATAATATCCTGTAAATGTTGAACATGTGCTGATCACATGACCGTTTAACGCCAACATAAAGATGGATGGAGGGAAATGTTCAACATGTGCTGATCACATCTATGACATTCACTTTTACCTTCTTTCAATCTTAATTGTCATAAATATTAGAGGACACGTTACCTATTTTGATGCCTACTTTATATAACTCCATTACTTATACAAAAAAATAAAAAAAAGCAAAAATACGATGACAAGATTTTAATGTTTTAGCTTCAAAGACAAACATAAGACTTAAAACTTAAACCCTCAAAAAGAAATATTTACACAGGGAAAAGAAAGTAACTCCATGATTAATAATAAGGGAGTAGTTTTTATATTAGGTTTTCTTTTCAAGTAAAGAAAATATGCTGAGGAAGAGAAAGAAAAAGTGGGAAAAGAACATTCACCAAGGCTAACAATTTATAATACTAGTTTAAACGAGAAAGACAATAAAGTCCTTGAAGAATTGAACATGTGACGGTCACGTGATCATTTCACATGTTCATTTAACGGGAAATATAACGAAAGATGGATGGAAGGACCAAGAATAAAGTGCTCATCAAAGGATTAAGTCTGATTAGTTTTTGGGTCAAGGGACAGACAAAGGGACTATTTTTTATGTTTGCCCTTTATTATTATTATTATTATTATTATTATTATTACTATTATCATTATTATTATTGTTATTATTATTATTGTTATTATTGTTTTAGAGATTGCAATTCGATAATGCTTTAATCTACCTGGTGGGCGATAAATAAAGTTAATAGTTAGAAATGCCTACTCTTGCAACACGCCTTGTGACACAGATAGATTGCCTTCTCCCAGTGAAAGGATTTGATGTTCCAGAAGTTTTATGCGCAATTTTCTAGACACCGCAGTAAAGCTCATGTTGTGTATCATGAGCTGAATATATGATTCTTTAATGAGCTCTATATGGACTTTATTCGTTTTCCTGTAATCCTTAAACTAAAAATTTTATTTACTGAAAGTAGTATTGACCTTTTATTGCTGTTTCTGTTGGTTGGTTTGTAAAGTTGGTGTAAGATTGAATCCACCTCAATGGATCCTGCAGGTATTGCTGCTTTTGAGATGAAGTATGGCCAGTGGGTTGAAGAACAGACTAGGCAAACTAATGAGTTGAGGACGGCGTTGCAATCACAATTAACTGATATGGAGCTCCTCATACTTGTCAATCGTGGCATGAAGCACTATTTTGACCTCTTCCACATGAAAGCAACTGCTGCCAAGGCTGATGTCTTCTATCTCATGTCAGGCATGTGGAAGACACCAACTGAACGATTTTTCTTCTGGATTGGAGGATTTCGACCGTCAGAGCTTCTAAAGGTAATGCATGGTTCGCATCTGATTGTCCTTTAATGTATGCCTCCACACAGACTTGCTTTTTATGATATCAGATCTAAGGATACATAATTGACTGTACGACCTTGCTAAATTTGGTTGTATATAGTTGTAACTGTGTCCTGTAAACCAAGAGTAACTTGAATAATGAATGCCTCAACGCATAGTATTGGCAATTTACCCGAGGCTTACTCAAGAGTCCTCTATAGTTGCACATTTTTTATCATTGATGATTTTGTAAATTCTATAAGAAATCCCAAAGATTCTGGTCAACACTTAGCTGGCATTTAAATATTCCATATAATGCTAAACAAAGTGTTAATCTTCGGCTTCTTGTTTTCTTTATCTTTTCAAGTGTTACCTTCTGCTGTAAAACATGTGAACCCATGCTTGAATTGGTAATTTTTTTTATAATTAGGCCTTATGTATGTAATGTCACCATTTTATATAATATATCTCAGTGCAAAAACAGATCATAGCACTGAATAGGTTGGCATTCCAAATCTTTGATTGTATTTTTATGTCCCAAGCACCTTGAGTTGGTGAACCAACAATAACTTGTACTTTGCCTTGTTTACTAAAGAGAACTGTTTGTATTGCCTTTAGATTCTTGTTACGTCCCAAGTACCTTGCATTGATGAACCAAGATTAACTAGTAACCTTTGCCTTGTTTACTAAAGAGAGCTGTTTGTATTATTTTTAGATTCTTAAACCGCACCTTGACCTCGTGAAGCAACAATCTATGGATGTGCATAACCTTATACAATCATGCCAGCAATTAGAAGATGCTCTGTCACAAGGAATGGAAAAACTCAAGGACACTTTGGCTGAAGCTGTTGCATTTGGTCAACTGGACGAGGGAAGTTACTACCCGAAGATGTATAGTGCAATGGATAGGTTGGAAGCTCTAGTGACCTTTGTGAATCAGGTATAACTCGCCTACTTTCGGATCAGTTGATGCTCTGTTTTGATAATCATCTTTGACGCTTTGGGTTTCTTTCTCTGTCTCCGCCGGTAGAAACTCTCTGGATCTGTTCCTTTGCTATTTAAGCCAGGGATGTGCATCTGTTTGTAATGGGGCCGTGTTTGGTTTTCCTTTTATATTTCTATAGCTATAACCCTGATTAGTAAGTTGAACTTGTAATTATGTGTTATAAAAGCTGACAATATAGAAACAATTTGAAGAGACTTATTGGTGTTCTAGAAACTGCAATGACTTAATGGTGGCTACTAAATCTGAAAGAGTTTGACTGAACTTCCATTCAGTGAGTTGGATGTTTATTATGATTTAAGCTTCACAGCATTTTGGTCAGGAAATGTTGCTGGTAGTCCATGTCTAGGCAAGAATTGGGAGTAGAAGTAGGTGAATAAGAAGAAAGACTGAGAACTTACGAAGATTTTGTGAGAGACCAAGTGAAGTAATGAGGGCTGGAAACCTTTTTGAAAGATGTAAGGAATAGAACTCCATACGTATTACTCCTCCAACCCAAAATGTGTGTCCATTTTTTGGTTGACTAAAATTAAGGAAGTTGACTTTTAGGCTATATTAGTAGCACATGTACGTTAATGCCCCTTAGAGTCCACATATAAAATTGCAAGTCCATACTAGGATATGATAGTTGCAAAAGGTAAACTTAGTAAACTTATACAAAAATGGACACTCATTTTGGGACAAGAATTTTAAAAAATGGACACCCATTTTGGGACTGTGGGAGTATGTGATAAAGTCAGACGTCGTATCCCAAATTGTCCACTATTCCTGAAAAGTGGTGTGTCCTTTATATGGACTCGGTAGGTTGTCTTTCATGTCTGAGCCCTACTACTTAAGTCCAACATTAGTTCTCTGATGGATCAAGTACATGATCATACTCCACTAAGGCACCCCACCAGGGGTCCTTAAAGAAGATAGTCCATAAGTATTCCAAAGTGTCCACCATTCCTGAGAAGTGGTGTGTCCTTTATATGGACTCGCAACGTAGTCTTTCATGTCTGAGGCATGACACGAGGGCATCTCTACTACTTACGTCCAACATTAGTTCTCTGTTGGATCATGTACATGATCATACTCCTAAGGCACTCCACGAGGGGTCCTTAAAGAATATAGTCCATAAGTATCTGACACATCAATGAGTTCTTGTTGAGCTTCCACTCTTGCCACCAAACAGCTGAACCTTACTATTCCCCTGGAATTTCTCCTGTTTGAAGTTTCTGCAGGTAACTTAGAATTCTCATTGCAGCATTCCAAATATTCAATAACTTAATTTATAATAGTGAGGCTGAAGATGCACGGAAAATAAAATAGTTGCTTCACGTCTTTAATCGAGAGAAAAGAGGGACAAAGATTGGACTATGACTGAGACTATATTTCCTTCCCTTGACTCCAGAATCCCGATGTATGCAGTAAAACCTGTATTGTGATTTGAGGCATCATTTTGTTTGTCAACAACAGATGCACAAACTACAGTTCATTCTCATTAGTTCGTCATTCTGGTTGTTTAGTTCATTGATCAAAGGGAGCATTATCTTGGGGCATTATTTACTTTAGGAAACCTTGAAGTAGCTGGTGTATTTTCATCTTGGTACGAATACTGGTCTTGAGCACTTAGGTTTTAATACTATCTGAGACATGTGATTGAACAAATTTGTGAGTTGCAACTAACCTCCTGAACTGTACTGATTTTTGCCCCTCAACACAATGTGGTGTTTCCCAAACCAGGCAGATCATCTTCGAATGGAGACACTGCAACAAATGGTGCGCATCCTAACTACCCGCCAAGCAGCTAGTGGCTTGGTCGTCTTAGGGGAGTATTTCCAACGCCTCCGTTATCTGAGTACGGAGTGGGCTACTCGTCTTCGTGAACCCGCCTAATTTATGCATGCAGTTGACGAGCCTCTTATTTACAAACTCCGCGGACAGCATCCGCCCACAATATCATGCTTCAACAGCAGCAGCGATGGTGTGCCTTCCTGTTTGTGTATACATATGAAGAAGAGTAATCTTCACTGCTGCCATTTTTCTATCAGCCTCCTACCATTCCGAAGTTGTATATATGATCAATTATCTCGTCAAGTAGAAGTTGTAAATTATTTATATTTATAAACACTCAAGTGTGATCCATTGTGTTCAAAGCCGGCCAGTGATCGTGCATGATCCATTATAGAACTCTTTGCCTTGTACATTTTGTATTTCTGAACCAATAAAAACAGAGAAAAAAGAGAGAGAAAGAGAGAGAGAGAGAGAGAGAGAGAGAACACTTGTAAATTGATATGTATGATAAATGCTTGCTGATATGAATGTATAATGGTACTAGATAGTTCATTGTTAGTCCAACTAAACTGCTGCAGTAAATAGTTTCTCGATAGATCATTTAGTACTTGATGGATCGTGAACTTGTGATCGCAGACAAATTTAAGCTGCATGTCAAGGGCAAAATATGCAGATTACTGTATACGATGAGCATTTGATTGTCGACCATTGTTATAGTCGATCATCGTGCATTTAATTATTGACCATTGTTTTGATTGTTGACCATTGTTATAGCCGATCGTCGTGCATTTAATTGTCGTAAAAGCTTGACAAAAATGATTTTGGGTCCATTTTCCTTCGCAATTTACAGACTTAATTTTGTGATTTTGGATCTTTTTTTTTTTTTTTCAATCATTAAATCACTAAATCAAAGTCACTAAATCAATATCGCGAATCTAAACATACCCTAGATTGTTTTTATATTTCTTCAAACCTCGCTGAAAACAGATCGTAGCAAAAATGCCTTCTACATTCATTTTTTTGGCTATATTTTGATTGTTTTCCCCAACAAAATCTTGAGCCAAACAGGGGAGTGATAATTATGTGGATATGTAGACATTATCCTGAAGTTGAACACATTCAAATGGTTCCGAATATGCATTGATCTTATAGTAACTTTTGCAATGCCATGAAATCTAATACGTATATCATTTATTCATCAGGAAAACGTTCAGTTTGGACCATATGAAAGGAAGCATAAAAAGCTGCAGTTTATAATGGTTTAGCAGGAGGCTATTGTGCCAATAGATTTACTTCTTTTCAAAGATCGATCTCTTGTCGTTTGTCCCAGTGGAAGAGAAATTTTCATAGCTTCGATAATGAGTAGTCCAATGCATCCACCAGGAAGTCTGCACGAGAGAGAGAGAGAGAGAGCATGAAACGACGCAAGTGATAAGTCAAAAGCAAACCAAGCAACTGTAATGTATCTCTAAAATAATTGACCTTTTTCAAATGCAGATAAGTTTTCAAAGAGCAAGGAGAGAACAGGCACCTGCATCATCTTTTGTGAAGCACATTGGTGGCTTCACTCTGAAAACATTTCCATGCAATCCTCCTTTGCCAACTAAAACTCCAAGCTCTTTGGTAGGAAAATATGTAAGCAATTAGTACTTGGGACAAAGAATTTTATGTGCATGTGGGTGGGTGGGGGGAGGTAAGTTAAAGCGTTAAGATGCTTCCTTTTTCAGGTTAATTTTCGCACCTCTAAGTTTTTCGAACAAAACGGCGGTCTCTGCTTTGGCTGGTGTCTTCTCTTTCCTGTCTGTTACAAGTTCTATTCCCACCATCAAGCCCCTGCCTCTCACGTCGCCAATAACTGAGCAAGAATGAGATGGATTTTATTTGTAAATTACATTTCTCACCTAAGAGATGCAAGTATCGCAAATATCTATCATACAATCCTGGACGTAAAGGAACAATATAATATCACCAAACATATAGTTGACATTCAGTATTTGGACTCGGCGGATGTTCAAACCCCACCATTGCCATTACGCTCACCAATTATAGAACTGATCTGTGATATGGTTCAGTTTGAAAGTTCTATAGCAAAATATGCACAAGTTAAGATGAAAGGGCAGCAATATGTAAGATATGCCTGAAACCTTGACATTTTCTAGCCCGATAGGAGGAACATTGAGTAGAAGGTGAAGAGAGAAACGATTATGCCATGACCATGTGAATTCATATATGAAAGTACCAACAAGGAAAAAAGAAAAAAAGAGGTAGCAAAACACCAATGGGCTAAAATTGTAAACGAGACTCTAAAATCAGGTCAGAGCCGCTTAGAGCTTATTCAAGTAAAATCTTGATCAATATTGATGAAGACAAGGCAACAGGCTAGGTGGGAAGAATGGAGAAAGATGTTTAATTTGTGCATTAAAATCGTAGACGAATTTTCAAAGGGGATGATGAGAAACCTTATCTTTCTTTGTTCAGCACGATGCATACAACATGGAGGAAAAAGGAAAACCTAATATTCTGGCCCAGTCAAAAATTTTACACTGTCGAATGAAGAGTAAATTCAAGATGAGCAAGTCAGAGAGCAATTACTTTCATATCTTTGCTGAAGATCTCTCAATCGCTCAATCAAGTGGGACCCAACATCAGCACAATGCTTTTGACGGTTCTCCTTATCAAGAACTCTTAGGACGGCAAGTCCACCAGCAGAGCATACAGGGTTCCCACCAAATGTGTTGAACTGAATTTTCTGAGCCAGTACACTTGCTATTTCTGGAGTTGTCACCACAGCTCCAAGGGGTAAACCATTTCCAATCCCCTGCAAACAATGATACAAAAACAAGCCATCCACATTGAAAATAAATATTCTACATCTCCATTCTTTTCAAGCCAATTTTAAAGCCAATCTGCTCTATAAGTGTACGATAAAGGAAAGAAAGATACCTTTGCCATAGTAACAATGTCAGGAATGACGCCCTGGGTTTCAAAACCCCAGTAATGGCTACCTGTGCGACCAAATCCAGTTTGCACTTCATCGGCAATGCAGACACCACCAGCCTTGCGTACTATGTCATAAACAAGTTTCAAGTATCCCGGGGCTAATTCAACTGCTCCCCCGACTCCCTAAAGTGGACAGCCAAAATGAAAATTTTATCTGAAATTACCTTTTCCCCAGTGTTATGGTCAAACACAAATTTAACACCCTGGTAGAGGAGTTTTACCACAGACCTGAAAGGTTTCCGAAATAAAACCAGCAACTTTTCCTGAAGTACCATGGTCAATGTGATCCTGTACATCCTCCGCATAGCGACTTGCGTCAGAGCCAAAGACTCCACGGTAGGGGTTAGGATTTAAAACGTGATGGATTTCACCCTGAAAGACCAACAGAAATGGAAGAGAAGCCATATAGTGATTAGCATTTCTGCGAACATGCCTATAAGTTATATTTAGAATAGAAAAACAATGGAGGCTCAGCAAACGGATTTCAATTTGGAATTTAAACAGGCAGTGCACATTTAAAAGGAATAGTCAGGAACCTCAGTTGACTTAGAGAATTCGTTGAGTGGCTGAAATAGCATTCAGAGAAAAACTGAGAGCATTTCAAGGGAAAGAGGTGGTTTGAATGCCAGCGTGGTCCATATACCCAAAGTACATTTTTTAGATGAAGATGATTATAAAGAATCTTGTGGTTGATAGTAATTTACAGTAACTTGATGTTCATTTAACCTACATTTGGTTGGTGGATGGTATCAGTAGAATCCCATATCACATACGTTCATTGCAATTCTTCTTTTTGTTTCTTTTTTATGTTTGGGGTGCAATAGTGGAATGGCTGGGAATGAAGGGAAACTTCCCTAATACTGCAATGGGGAACACACCAAACCTAATACGTGACCGTTAGTGAAATCACAGAAGAGGCGTCCAAAGCCAGGTAACGAGCGAAGGAATGAACTTCCTGTAATATCTTTACAGGGCAGATGAAATGATTCCTGTGGTACCTTGAGTGACCGTTAAGATAACTACCAAATTTATGCTAACGCATGCTACCAGTCACCTGTTTGACTCAATTGACCTGAGGGGTTATCCCGCAAAAATTTGTCAATACGGAAGTCATAAAGATAGATTTGCAGGCTCACAGCTGATGAACATTACAAAATTTTAAGAAACTAGGGCGCAGAAAGGGAATAACTGTACAAGAAAAACTGCATATTGTTAAAGAGGTTTACCATAGAAATAAGTTACTAATGAATTGACTAGAAAAACCAAAGCTTTACTTTCCTAATTTTGTGGGGTGACAGTGTACTACAAAAGACTAAAGTGGGATTCCAGATAGTGAAACACAATTTTATTCAGCTGGTGGGCAACCAAAATTTGCATCATCCAAGATCACAGCATAATGATAGTAACTTTAATATAGCACAAATCTTTTTAAGCGATTAGAGAAACCTGTGGTATTGGGTACTTCCACGTGTTAAGAGCAGTCAGTCCAATTGTACCAGCGCTTCCACCATGATATGCATTTCTTAAGGCAATCATACCAAGATTCCCACTGTAAAGCCTTGCCATCAGCATTGCCAATTCATTTGCTTCAGTCCCAGAATTAACGAAATAGACAACCTGAAGTTTCAAAATTATCATCAAATACTAATCATCCTATTCTTTAAGAACCTTCGAGATTTGACACTACCAAAAAGGAATATCTAAAAGCTAAAAGGGTTAGTTGCCCCCATTAGCCTCATTCTTCGATACGCCCTGTTGATAAGTAGTTTACAGACACTACTCCATGAGATCGAAGAAGCTATGAGACAATAAAGGTGAACTATGAAGACGGCATACAGATGTATGATCTTGATGTTTGTCTCTGAAATTCAGAGCTAAAGCTAAAGCTAAATATCCTTGTCCAACTTCTTATCTAACAAAACGAAGATGCACGATCTACAGAAACCTGGTTCATACTTCAGATTACAAAAATGTAGATCAGCAGAAATGACCTTTAGATTTCCAGGCATCTTAGATGCTAATCCCTCTGCAAAATCAGCAATGGCATGGTGTAGGTATATAGTTGTAGCATGCTGAAGAAGCTTGTTTTGCTCTGTGATGGCATCCAAAATGTCAGGATGGCAATGACCACAAGAGACGGTAACTATTCCAGCAAATGCATCAAGATACCGCTTTCCGCTCTCATCAAACAAATATTGCATCTTTCCTTCAACGATATTAAGCTGCAAGACTTATGGAGAGTTAGTAACAGATTTTGGTATAGACAAACGTTCCTTAGGTTTTTCAGAAGGTGTCATTTTTTTATCATGTGCACTAAAGTTCCATCCTTGCCACACATAAATGAACATTGTAGTTATAATGAGATTAGCAATTTGACATACGCGAAGGTAATACCTTATGGAAGGTCAAACAAATAAAGTTATGTATGCAGAAAAGAGACTAATGAAGCAAGTAACAATAGACCCGTTACTGTTCTTGCTGTATAGCCTGTTTCTCCGTGGGACAGGCACTCTTAAACTTTCTGAGATAAATATGCATACAAAAATGAACTTCAAGAAATTAAGAGAATGACAGTGCTAATTAAATTTTATTGTGCCAAAGTACATCGTAAGGAAACTACTGCAGAAAAGCATAACAGATCCCGCATCTAAATTTGAGAAAGAATGTAAGATAGAATAATCCTAATTTCTTCTTTTTTTTATTTTTTCGAAAGAATGAATTTTGCTTTAAAGGTGTGGCAGATATGGATAGAAGCACTGGATGATCAGGAGATTAACTAAAATAATAACTTGAAGAAAATTAAAATGAAAATATGGGTCCTTCTTAATATCAACAATATAGCAACCTGAAGAGCATTGCATTTGTCGATTTGATGAAAACAGGAGAAGCCTTCATCAATAAGGCATAGTCAGTTTAATTTCACAAGAAAGTTAGTGAATCACATGTACAGTACTGTCAGTACACACAGAGAAAACACTCAAAAACACAAACAAGCACACACACTCAAACGCACACCCCAAACACTCAAAACACAAACTCACAAGCAGACACCTAAACCCTGGTGGGGGCAAACACTCAAACACACGCACACGCACCGGCACCCGCACAAACACACACCCCAAACACTCATACGCACACACACTCTCGCAGACACCTAAACATACACACACCCCAAACACTCAAACATACGCACCGACACACGCACGCGCACGCGCACGCAGACACCCAAACACACACACTCAATACACACAAACTCAAACGCCCACACACACACAGAGGAACACTCAATAACACAAGGACACACACACAGAACCGTCAACAAAACACACACACACGCATGTTTGTTCATTTTCGAAATAGCATCACCCAACAATCAATTTTAAACAAATAGCTCATCAATAAGAACAAATAGCCCCATTTACAAAGAGAAAAGCTTACGGGCTTTTGGTAATAGTAAAACAGAGAAGGACCCAGATACTTTTTTCGCTTCTCAAGCACTTGATCAGCCAACGGTCCTTTATAGGGCTTCGGCAGGTAATCAAACGGTGGCAGCTCCGGCGGCTCAGCCGCATCAGTAGAAGAAGAAGCCGGCGCAGCCAAGGAAAAGCTACGAAGAAGAGACTGATTGTACAAACATTTCACCTCCTTCGCTTTGAGAAGGGTTCTCTGTAACGCCATCGCCGATCACACCGTCAAAGGCAAAAATTGAACAGATTTTTGAAGATTGAACGTATGATGAATGTAGTTGAGCGTTATAATTTTGGGGGCTTTCAATTAATGGGAATTTGGTTGGCAATGGTGATGTGGAAATTGAATTATTTAGTGAGATCTGACTAATTAATGGTTATCTTCAACGAGTGAGGACAGACTTCAACGAGTGAGGACAGACAGTAGACCGAGGTTTCCATGAAAAGATTCTGCACTGAATCTCTTTTTTAATGGAAAAGTATCGTCGTTGGTCTTTACTCTTTCGTAATATTATCCTTTTTCAAGAAAAGGATAAGTATTTCATTAGTCCCTCGATTATGATCGATTTCACCATTAGTACCTCAACAAAAATTCGTACAGATTTCGTCCCTACCACTTTAAATTTTTATGCCGGAAGTTTTTTTGATGGATGCCGTTAGTGATTTTCTGTTAAGTTGCCCTTGTGCCTCTCATATGCATTTGACCAAGGGCAAAAATAGAATTTTTCTTATCATATTCTTCCTCATCTTCAAACCCTAATCCCAAAATTCCATCAACAGTTAAAATCAATTTTGAAATTCCAAAGCTTCAAACCTAGTAAATCTAAATCGATTTTGATTTTGAAATTTCAAAGCTTCAAAATCAATTGCACACAAACACACACACACAGACAAACCTAGTAAACCTAGAACATTTTATATACACCTTATAATCGAAGCTTTTGATAGAAGCCTCATCGTCAATGGGGCGAGTTCACCGGAGATCACTCCAAGCTATCAGACATTATAATTCCAGGTTACGCGTCTACTCAACTAAGAGCTTGGTCTATCCTCGATTGTCCCTTCTCGATTTGGTCTGGCTCGACACCACCAAAGTAAATCCCACACTCCTCATTTCTATTACAAAAATGACTAATAAAAACTTGTGGGATTTGATTTTTGGGCAAATAGTGGGCAGATTTGGACTGGATTTGGGGTTTTTGAGGTCCGGCAAACTCGTCAGAGTTCACCATGGACGCTGGCACTATTGCTGGGTTTTGTTTCTGTGTGTTGAGTCTTCATAACTAAAAGTTTGATTTGAAGTTTGATTTAATTGAAATTTGAACTCAATTAAACCATACATTCCCCTTTCACCTCTTTTGAACTCAATTCGAATTGAAGTAATAGGGAACAAAATTTTGGGAACAATCATATATGCGTGTGTGTTTGTGTGTGTGTTTGGGACAGAGGGAGTGAATAAACAATCATGCTAAATATTGGTATAAAATGTTCTGGGTTTACTCGGTTTGTCTATGTGTGTGTTTGTCTGTGTGTTTGTATACAATCGATTTTGAAGCTTTGGAATTTCAAAATTAAAATCGATTTGGGTTTACTGAGCCTGAAGCTTTGGAATTTCAAAATCAATTTTGGCTGTTGATGGAATTTTGGGATTAGGGTTTGAAGATGAGGAAGAAGATAATAAAGAAAATTCTATTTTTGCCCTTGGTCAAATGCATGTGGGAGGCACATGGGCAACTTAATAGTAAATCCCTAACAGCATCCATCAAAAGGACCTCCGGCGTGAAAATTTGAAGTAGTAGGGACGAAATCTGAACGAATTTTTATTGAGGGACTAATAATAAAATCGGTTATAGTCGAGAAACTTGTAAAATTATTATCCCTTTAGAAAATGAAAATGACCAAACAATCAAAGATTATACCTTTTACAAAGGTACACAAAAACATAACTCTTAATACAAGCGGTTGATGCTATCGATACACTTGGGTGGTTAATGTAACATTGTTCTTAAGAAAATACTGTGACCATGAGACTCTGTTTGTTTCCTAAAAACTAATTTTTGATATTTTTTTTTTGTAATTTTAGATATTTAATACTCTTTTTGTCTTAGATTAAATTTTTTTTTTTTTTTGGTTTTGTTGGATAAAATACGGAGGTGTATCTCGAAAACGACTTTAAAAAAGAAATAATAGATTCGGGACAAAAATTAATAAGTCGAAGCAAGAGTTTGACCTTTTTTCGTAAGACGAAATTGTCACATATACTCAGTGCTCACGGTATACGACAATCATCCCCAAGATACAGCACACAAACTTTCTTGGACTGGGATGAGAGAACTAACAATTCTAGAATGATCGTGCTGGCGCAACCGCCAATTGCACTGTAGGATCACGCGCACCTGATCCATGCCCCGACCGGTTGCGCTCATTTGTGTGCACAGTTCGCGCCTGATCCGCACCCAGCCCATGTGAGCTGCCATGTTATCAAGTCGAACCCTGGCTAACTTTATCAAAAGATTAAGGCTCCTAGAGAGGATGCAAAGTGCGACTCTTGGGCAATCGGGCTTTGATGGTACAATTGCACTGTAGGATCACACGTACCTGATCCATGCCCCGACCAGTTGCGCTTATTTACGTGCACGGTTCATGCCTAATCCGCACCTAGCCCATTCGAGCCGCCACATCACCGAGTCTAGCCCTGATTGACTTTATCAAAAGATTAAGGCTCTTAGCGATGATGCAAAGTGCGACTCTTAGGTGCTCGGCTTGGATGGTGCAATTATACAGTAGGATCACGCGCACCTGATCCATGCCCCGACCGATTGCGCTCGTTCGCGTGCATGGTTCGTGCCTGATCTGTACCCAGCCCATGCGAGCCGCCACGTCACCGAGTCAAGCCTTGGCTGACTTTATCAAAAGATTAAGGCTCTTAGCGAGGATGCAAAGTGCGACTATTGGGCGCTCGGGCTCGGATGGTGCTTTCCTCGCAATTGGTTGTACTAGGGTAGCACAAGAGACACCACCAGGTTTCACTTTGGTTGAGACCACATGATCCGCACCCATCCCATGTGAGCCGCCACGTCACCGAGCCGAGCCCTGACTGACTTTATCAAAAGATTAAGGCTCCTAGCGATGATGCAAAGTGTGACTCTTGGGCGTTCGGGCTTGGATGGTGCAATTGAACTGTAGGGTCACGCATACCTGATCTATCCCCCGACCGGTTCCGCTCGTTAGCATGCATGGTTCGTGCCTGATCCACACCCAGCCTATGCTAATCGCTTCGTCATCGAGCCGAGCCCTAGCTGAATTTATTAAAAGATTAAGGCTCCTAGTGAAGATGCAAAGTACAACTCTTGGGTGCCCAGACCAGTTGTATTCGTTTGCGTGCACGGTTCATGCCTGATCCCCACCCAGCTATGCGAGTCGTCATGTCATCGAGCCAAGCCATGGCTGACTTTATCAAAAGATTAAGGCTCCTAGCAATGATGCAAAGTGAGATTCTTAGGCACTCAGGCTCGAATGGTGTTTTCCTCGCAGTTGGTTGTGTTAGGATAGCACAAGAGACACCATTATGGATTGTGCAATTGCACTATAGGATTACGCGCACCTGATCCATGGCCCGACCGGTTATGCTCGTTCGCGTGCACGGTTCGTGCCTGATCCACACCCAACCCATGTGAGCCGCCACGTCATCGAGCTGAGCCCTGGCTGACTTTATCAAAAGATTAAGGCTCCTAGTGGATACAAAGTGCGATGTTGGGTACCCCAAACGGTTGCGCTCGTTTTCATGCACGGTTCGTGCCTGATTTACCCCCAGTCCATGCGAGCCGCCACGTTATCGAGCCGAGCCCTGGTTGACTTTATCAAAAGATTAAGGCTCCTAGTGATGATGCAAAGTGCAATTCTTGGGCGCTCGGGCTCGAATGGTGCTTTCCTCGTAGTTGGTTGTGCTAAGCTAACACAAGAAACACAACTAGGTTTCACCTTGTAGGAGACCACATGATTGCTTCCTCTTGAAGTGTACATATTAATAAAGTGTTCTATCTCACCTTATTTTTCCAATGTGGGATATGTCTTTCCATATTCCCATTTACTCTTCAACTATTATGTCATGTTACTTACTTTGTGCATTAATTTTTCATTCACCCGAAATTGATTTTGAGAAAGTACATACATTAAATTCATCTATTCGAAACGTAGATTCCATTTTAACAACTTGTTTCTATTTTCATTAAATGAAACCTCAATTAAAATTTAGGACAAAATTAAGGCCTGTCCCTTTTAGACAATTTTCATTCGCTAAAGTCCATCATAATTGTTTTCAACCAAAAAATTACACTTTTTGTTGCGAAATTTTATCTATGCCCTTTAAAAATACTGAACAGTGCACGCTATGAATTGCAAAAAAAAATGATGCAACGCAACACAACATGATGCATCGCAACACAACATGATGCACATAAAAACACGAAACGACAAACTGTGCATCGCAAAACAAAAAAAATGATGTATCACAACATAATTTGTGCATCGTAACACAAGACAATGCACAAATTTTTGCGATGCACACGCAACACAAGACGATGCACAAAATTTGTGCATCGGAATTTTTGCGATGCACAAATCAACCACCCAGAAGAAAGAAGAAAAAGAAGTGCATCTACCTTCAGCATTCTAAAAGCCAAATGTCTATCTCGTGGGGTTGGATTCCTCTCAACACTAACCACTTCACCCCCCTCCCGCAACTCTCTATCCCTCCACTATCTATCAACCCGGTCCCCAGCTTTTTCTTCTCTTTCTCTGGATTAATATTCTTTTGAAATAATCAGCTACTCATCCCAAAAACCCGGGATTGTTTTCCTGATCGGAGGAAGCTTTATTAGAAAAAAAACAATGGTGAAAGAGATAGAGTATTATGATATTTTGGGTGTTATTCCCTCTGCTTCTGTGGAGGAAATTCGCAAGGCTTACTATCTTAACGTCTTTTAACATAAGTTTCCTTAGCAATTGGATTTCGATTCCAAGACCAATTAGACGAGAAGGCTTGTTCAACTTCCAAGAAATAGCTTATAGAAAGAGGCTATCTATTCAAGAGCAGGTTATGGATTCAAGATTCTTGTCCAGTGTAATGTCATTGGAGTGATTAATTGTGTTTTTTAGGAAGTAAAGGGGGTGGTTGTAGTGTTGGAGAGATGAATTGTGATTGACGATGCACATTCAAACTAAATAACGATACACAAAATACACTTAAAAATGTCATATGTTGTTACGGGGGTAGTTTTGGAACAAATAGTCAATTTATCACTTAAAATGGACTTAAGCGGTTGAAAACAAATATCGTGTTTTTTAGCGGTTGAATATTCTCTAAAGGGGACCGGCCCGCAATTTTTCCTAAAATTTAATCAAAGATTTGTCGTCACCAATTTTTGCAACCAATTTCCAACAAGTTCCCAAACACGTAGGCCTAAGACTGCGTTTCCAGTAAATGGCTCAAAATAAGTACGAACACTAAAGATATATTTTTTGGAAAATTGCTGGTCAGTCCACTTTCAAAACTTTTTAACCCTTCCGGTCCACCCTTATTTTTTGTAACCGAAAAAAGGTACTTTGAGAATTTTCTTCCTAAAATGCCCTCAACAACATCGTTGCTTCATATTTGAGGTTCAAATTGATGTATAAATAATTTTATGTTGTTAATATAGTCTTCTCTCATGTTTGGGGATCAATTTCCATGCATAGAATACGAATTTGATCAAATTCAAAATTTTTGAGTTTATCTATTTTTCCTTGTTTTTAGACTGTTTTGGCCACTTTAATCTATGTTTTAAGCTTCAAATTTGTTTAAAATCAATTCTTCAAATTTGTTTAAAATCAATCTCATACTGTTATCCTAACTTAGTACTACATTTGTGCACAATTTTTCTACCAAAAAATACTATTTTTGAGTTCCAAATCAAACTTGGCAGTGTGCTGTCCGAAAACAGAGGGAGATGTTCTTGGACTGATTTTGGGACTTTAATCAATGATTTGAGTTTAGATTTTGTAATTTATCAATACCATACTGTTATAGGAAGTCAATACATGTTTGTACGTAAATTTTTCAACCAAAAATTATCATTTTGATCGATTTTGATCTTGCCAAAATTTTCTGGGTTCATGTTAATATTTCGAGTTATAATTATTTAGTAAATGGGCATCGGGATGCATAATTTGGGCATTGGGATGCCTGAGTATTTGAGGGCGAGAATTTTGGGCATCAGGATGCCTGGATGCTGAATTTTGGGCATCTAGCGATGCACAAAAATAAATCGCGATGCACCAAAATAAATCCCGATGCCCCAAAATCCAGTCTAAGAAAATGAAAATGATAATTGCCTACTTTCAATTTCAATCTAAGAAAATGGAAATGGAAGAAAATGGAAAACCATTCTTGCAAATTCTTTGAGAAAAGGTTTGCGAGTACAGTCAATCCTTGTGTGATCAAACCTCTTGATCGCCACCGATCCACCTGAGGGTTGATGTAGTTGAGTCGAACCTCAGCCACAAGGGGAAAGAAAGCTACTAAGGGAACTACATCTGAAGTGATTGAAATCCCAAAAGAAGAGGGTGAAGTAAAAAAGAGGAGCCAATTGTTGAAGAAAGAGATTCAGCTGCCCTTGAATTCCCTCAACCAGTCCTGTAAAGGAAAGGGGTGAAGGAAGAATAGTGAAGTTAGCCCAAGAATCCAAGGACAAAGAAGATCTTGAAATGTAAAATGGGAATAGACGAGAAAGTGATAGAACATATCTCAAAAAAGTAGACTGGCCATGGGCTCTTATGAATGAAAATGGAGTTGCTAAGTTTGCTCGCGCTATATCCCCAAAATTCCACTCGCTTAGGCGAGCACCGAGTAGCTCGCTAAGGAAAGCACCAGGTAGCTCGCTAAGGCGAGCACCGGAATCCTTAATTTTTTTAGTTGGCTCCCTTGCCCGCTAAGGCGCGATGCGTGAAGGCTTGCCGGGGCGAGGTGTGGCAGCCCAATTTTTTCACTTTGTTCCCTGCTTGCTAAGGCGCGCACCGATTGGTTTGCTAAGGCACGCTGTGATGGTGCTTTGCGATGCCCAATTGTTATATCACGATGCCCCAATTGTTGCATCACGATGTAAATGTGGTGAATCGCGATGCACAAAAATAAATACTTAAATTGGGCATTGCGATGCCTTAGTTACTGATGTGCGCGTGTTTTTCTTTCATTAATGGCATAATCGGCTTTCTGTCCCAAAAATGTCTTTTTCCGGTTTTAAAAAAAGATGAATGGACTGGAGCGATTACAAATGTTAAAAAAAGAACCGGCCTGTAATTCACCCTATATTTTTTTTCTAAGGCAATAGTAGGCCTCAACCCCAAAAAGAAAGGAAATAGAAAAATTATACAACTGATCTCCGTCCGACTTCATTTGAGTCTTCCTCAAAGTGGATGCGCACAACAACTAGGGGATTTGTCAAAGATTTCCAGCAACCTGTTCCTATTTAGAAGTTTCTTGATTTTCTCGATGACATATAATCAATATTAAAAATAACTTAAAAATCAATATTCTTAATATATATATATATATATATATATATAAAGAGGAAAAAGTTTCTAAAATAGGAAAGATCCCGCCAAAATTGTAATGCCAAAAATAGTAATTGCTGTCAATACATTGTACAATGCCAAAAAGACCCATCTATAAAGAATCTGTGGGCCTCACATGGTTTTATTACAGTGGGAGCACACAGTTTTCAACAATACCAACAAACTGAAACCATCCACTCATTAACATTACAAACTGAAACCATTCACTCATATATAAATAGTTTATCTTCACAAATTTTTCATCAGCTTATCTTCACAAATTTTTCATCAGCTTATCTTCACAAACTTTTCACCAAGCATGCCACCTTTTTTTTAGTTTAATCCGAGAAATCAACCCTACAAAGAGAGAATGGATGTTGAAAATGAGACTAATCCACATTTACAGCGTTCCAATGTTTGGAGATAATTCAACTATTTTTAGTTTGGAATGTATATTGCAAGACAAAGAGGTAAAAATTGATGTTTAACATATTTCTTCCCCTTTTTGAAATATATTTTTATAGATAAGTACTCTGCTTTAAACATTTTGTTTGTTATTTGATACAGGGAGAAAAAATTCATGCAACTATTAAACAACAGCATATCCAAAAGTTCAAGGAAATTATGAAAGAAAACCATTTATATGCTGTAAGGGATTTTATAGTGGCTGACAACGTAATGAGGTACAAAACAACCACGGGAAAATACAAGCTCATATTTCTGGCAAAAACAACGGTTACTGAGTTTTTTGATGAAAATTACCCACAAGAAATTTTTTATTTCAAGCCGTACGAATATTTCTCAAATGCCGATGAAGTCGACGAGTCTCTCCTAATTGGTAAGAAATTAAACTACACAATATTTCTCAAATGTTATCTTTCTCATTATAACATACTCACTTTCCCTGTTTCAAAGATATAATTGGAAAACTATCAGCAAGAACCTCGCCCCAAATCAAGGAAGTGGCAGGACGCCAAGCTAAAATGATGGATGTGGTGTTGGAAGATGAATGGTAATAATATTATTTATTATAGTACCTCCCAACTAATTAATTAATAATGTTTAAAAATGCATTTACTAATATATAACTACAATGCAGCGGGCAAACATTGCCATGCACACTATGGGGGGAGTTTGTCGACAACTTAATGAACCACTTGGCAACCACTAATGACAACCCTGTCATTATTCTACAATTCTGTAGAGCAAAGAAGTTTAGAGATGTGATTCGAGTATCGAACACATTTTTTGTGAGTAAAGTGATAATTGATGGAGATTTGGACGAGATGAAGGAGTTTCAAAACAGGTAAGTTTTTGTAATCAATTGGTGCATAAAATTAGACGAATTTAATTATTTTATTGTGGAAAAAAAGTTCTAATTCTTTTATTATTATAGGCTGAGTTCAGAAAAAAAATCAGTGACCGTAGTGAGCACCATACCACCATTTGCACTACCTGCACAACCACCAACACAAACAGTTGAAGAAGAGTTTGAAAACTCTCAGGAACTTATAAGAACAATAGAACAGCTCGAGGCAACAAGAGAGGTAATTTAAGAAAAAAGTTGAATTGATACTATACACTATTTACAGATTGCAATAATAACTACATTACACATGCAACAGGTTGGAAGTTATTGGGTGTATGGCAGAATCGATTTTATTGAGTGTGGAAGTAACTGGTGGTACATAGCATGCAAAAAATGTCCCAAAAAACTGATACCTGCAGCAGGAAGTTTTTTTTGTGACAAGTGTGACACATTTGATTCCAGCGGTAAAAAGAGGCAAGTTATGTCACAAATTAAAAAAAATATTTTGTAAGCAATTGTTTTTTGTCTATAAATCTAAAATGAGCTCTTATTTAAAGGTACAAGCTGCAACTACGCGTTGTTGATAGCACGGGGAATGCATCATTCCTTTTGTGGGACAAGGAGTCAATTGAACTGATTGGTAAAACAGCAACAGAACTGAAATTAAGTGCAAAAGAGCAGGTCATTGTTTTTATTTTACATACAATATATAATGTTTAATGGAACAAAGGTAAAAATTTAATATCAAGACAACTTGACAACTATCTTAATCTGCATTTTTGTAGCACCAAATTCCCAAGGAAATAGAAGACTGATTGACAAGAAAGTAATTTTCAAGATTCTAATCAAGCCATATCAAGTTGGAATAGTGTATCATGTTATAAAATTAATATTGGATAAAGCAACAATAGAAAAATATTTCGAGCAGGGTAACTATCCCCAAGAATCTGATTTTTTACCAAATCTAGAAGATGGAGATATGAAGAAGTTGCACGAGGTATAGTTTTATTTTGAATTATACATCTTTAACTATTATTGTTTTTTTTTTAAATGGCTAATATTTCTATAGTTTATTCAGCCAGGTGCAAGTAATAGTGGCGCACCCATAGCATTGAAAAAAACAGGGAAATCGTCAATTTCTGGAGAAGTTAACTCAACCCTCAAGAGATCACTTTTGGAAGAATTCTCCATTACATTGAAGGAGAAGAAGTGTAAAGTTGACATCAAGATAGAGAAGGATTGAAATGCTTTCAAAGCCAACTAAACTTTTGTTATTTTTGAAGGACATGAACAAGATCTGCCAAGAAAAGATTGACAAGGAGTGCAACTCAAGTTGAAGCACATCAATCCATTTTGTGTTCATGTTTAGTTTTATGTAATGCTTCCAAAGCAACTGTTGAAGTTTATTTTGTGTACTTGGAATTATTAAGTTTGTAGTCATTATCTAAGTCTTCTGGAAAGAAGACTTTTTTAACTTCCTATAAGTTAATTATAGTTTAAGAACATTTCCTAAAAAAATGCAATAGTAATGTAAATAAGCAATTAGGGATTACCAACATTAAGCCAAGTACATGCTGGACAAAATACAATAGAAACATTAAATTACACACAATTGTAATATTTTTATATCAAACAGGCTGACACCAATTTTTTTTTATAGTTTTATAATACTACCTAAAAAATGCAGATTCCACACACACAATGATGACACAAAGCACTCATTAAACCTGATATAATAAACAACTCTTGCACAATTTCAGTGATTGGAACAAAAGTTGTTGGAAAAAGTAAGAGTCTGCTATAAACAGGAAAAAAAGTAGTGCAAAAATCAAGAAAATGATAGTCCCCATACTTGGATATAAACAACAAAAAAGAGTATTAAAAGTATATTCCCCATACACAACCATGACACAAAAAGCATTTTTTTTATTTGATAAAATAAGCAATGATGTTATTACAAACAAATACAAACAGACATAGTGGTGCCTAAATAACGATAAATAAATCATGATTAACATTACAAATGTAAGTGCTATATATGGGAGAACATATAATGACAACTTTTTCAGATATGCATTGGGCAAATAAAAACTATTTCCATGACTAACCACAAATTTAAGTTAAATATGATTCTTTTTTATAAAACAATTATATTTGTATATTATGAATAGTCAAATCTGCATGGTTGTGTATCCACAAAAGCTGCAAATAAAATATCAGGAGCAATAAAATAGGAAGAAAAAAAAATTTGGAGTGCTCCTTAATATCCAAGTAAAAAGATAATGACTCCCTTTTAAAAAAAAGTATGGCACGCATTACTATAAAAAACTAATGTGAAACAGAAAAGATGATGATTGCATTTTTAAAAAAAGATGATGATTGCATTTTTAAAAAAAGATGTATTGCACGCATTACCATTAAATATGATTTTTTATAAAACCTTTATATTATAATATTATGAATAGTCAAATGTTAGGTAGTGTTTCCACAAAAGCTGCAATTAAAATATCATTTGCACTAACAAAAAAAGAAAGAGAGAACAGTTGGTGTTCACTACTATCCAAGTAAAGAGACCTTCAAAAAAAAGTGGCACGAATTACGATTAAAAATCCAGTTGTCCAAGAAAAAATATAATGATTGGTTTTTTTGAAAAAAAATGGAATGCACGTTTTACAAGTCCAAAGGCTGTAATTTTTACATCTTTTCCCATTCCTTTAGTCATATACAAATGAATACAGCCAAAATGGAAAATAAAAGGCAAACCCAAACACCCCTTCAAAATCTGGATTCATGTTTTGAGAGTAGTATATATTGTTGTCATAGTTTCAGTGGAGGTTTTGTCATTTATGCAAGGTGCTTTATATACCCATCTCTATTATTTTCTCCAAACACTTTTCTGTAAGTTTTTGTATACTCACAAGTGAATTAAAGTCAATGGCACAAATGAGGACCACAACTTGAGCTTGCCAACAGTTCAAATGGTGGATAGGGGTTTTCAAGAAGAACAATATCAAGAGCATTGAACACAAGAGTAGTGCATTTAAGAGTAAGTGAAGTGTATTGTTTTTTTGTTTTTAAGTGCATGTTAAACTATTTGTGTGATATCAATTTCGTAGCACACAAAAAACAAAATATTTAAAAAGAAATTTGTTAATCAAACCAAAAATGTTTCCAATATTCCTTCTATTTGGTGTATGAAATTACTTATCTCCCATTGGTACATTCTGATGATCATCTTCATATAAAGGTTTCCATTTTTTCTTGCAATCATGTGAGATGACATTAATAAAAAATTTAAACATGCACATAATAATATTTGTTATGTTAGAACAGTAGAGAAGATTAAATATATTATGCATTGTCTACTTGGAAGTGATTTGGATTTGCTTAGTTATATGGTTCTATTTTGTTTATGGATTAGTAATTAGTAATGCTTAGCCAACACTAACATCGGTTATGAAATAGGACTTATATGAAGATCGTGAAAATAAAACCAATTTCAAAGTAACAATTTGTTATGGAAAACCAATTTTTTTATCAACCAGATATGTTTGTGTATATGATAACTTATCTTCGATCGTTGGATCACATGCTCTGTCATATTGTCTTTCCATTGCCTCCTTCATCCATGTCTGAAGAAAATAGCAATTTATGTAAACATATACAGTAAATTAATTGCATATAGTTCTATTATATGTCTATATATTCTTAATACATGTACTACTTTAGATAAAAATACCAATTATTTCTACATATCTTATAATAAGTATATAAGTAAAACAATTGAACTTTCTAAATTGATCGGTTGGTACAAATAACCCTGAACCAACTGTAAAAATGTTTCCAATATTCCTTCTATTTGGTGTATGAAATTACTTATCTCCCATTGGTACATTCTGATGATCATCTTCATATAAAGGTTTCCATTTTTTCTTGCAATCATGTGAGATGACATTAATAAAAAATTTAAACATGCACATAATAATATTTGTTATGTTAGAACAGTAGAGAAGATTAAATATATTATGCATTGTCTACTTGGAAGTGATTTGGATTTGCTTAGTTATATGGTTCTATTTTGTTTATGGATTAGTAATTAGTAATGCTTAGCCAACACTAACATCGGTTATGAAATAGGACTTATATGAAGATCGTGAAAATAAAACCAATTTCAAAGTAACAATTTGTTATGGAAAAACAATTTTTTTATTAAACAGATATGTTTGTGTATATGATAACTTATCTTCGATCGTTGGATCACATGCTCTGTCATATTGTCTTTCCATTGCCTCCTTCATCCATGTCTGAAGAAAATAGCAATTTATGTAAACATGTACAGTAAATTAATTGCATATAGTTCTATTATATGTCTATATATTCTTAATACATGTACTGCTTTAGATAAAAATACCAATTATTTCTACATATCTTACAATAAGTATATAAGTAAAACAATTGAACTTTCTAAATTGATCGGTTGGTACAAATAACCCTGAACCAACTGTATAACACAATAATGTGATTACCATTTTGCGATAAAATGAAATAATAAAGAAAACTAAGACAGGTCAATTGTGATTACCATTTTGATAGCTGTTTGTTAATCGCAAAAAAGTGTACATTACATCTAAATGACCTGCAATAGAGCATCCAAACAAATTCAGGTTCAAAATACAAATCAGTCATATATGAAAGAAAAAAAAAGTTGACAAGAATAAACTGAAATAACTAGGACAAAAAATTAATCCATATTTATGAAAATTTGCAAGAGTGACCGTGGAGAACCGACTAAGCACCCTATATAGTTTATCTCTAAAAGCAAATACTCAATGAACATAAACAGACAAGATTCAATCAATAAAAAAATCATTTCCATAGAAAAACATCTTAGCAATACAAACAATTCAAAGAAACATATTATGTAATGTAAAAAGTGAACTTAAACTAAAAGGCTTATACAAAACTTAAAATCGGTAGACGAGATTACATAATCAACTAGAACATTAACTTCATAATCCCTTCCACTTAGCTCATCAAATTAAGCAAACTACAAATCAGTAATATCTACTTAAGCCTAACACATAAACAAGCTCATTCATATAAAATTTATAACTACAACAAGCAGAAGTTTGATTAGATCGGGATAGAGAATCTAAAATATTTAAAAAATAGATACGATAAATACAAGATCTTAGCCTATCTAAAACTACAAACATGAACAAAAGCAAAATATGAAAAGCACGAAAAACTGAATCACATAAACAGATGAAGCGCATAATCAATCGTTGAGCTCCATAACACAAACAAAATAATAGAATCACATAGGAAATATAATTACGATGAACAAACATATGTCCGTCACCCATCTATTTTTTCATTCACTTTCGTTGTTCTGCAACTAATCTGGAGCAAGTCCGCAACAAATCTATAACAGATCTGGAACAAAACGGCAGATCTGGAACAAATCGACAGATCTGGAACAAATTGACAGATATGTATGTTATTGAACAGATCTGGAACACATCAAAAATAGATCTGCAACTGGAGCACAAAAAATAATTTTTCTTTCAAATCTATACACGAAATTAAAATTGTAAATGATTTCTACAGATATTACCTTATAAATTAAATCACCGAAGCAACAATGTTGGAAACAGATCTGACCTCCAACATGATACTCAAATGGTTGGATAAAATATATTACCTTCTATAACCACCGAAGCCAAACTGATCGAACCATTTTCATGCTTTTTGTGTCTTATTTCACTTCTTTTTCATGTCAACTGGAGAGAAAAATCGCATTCTATGGAAGGAGTACAAATCTCTTGCATACCTTCAACCGGAGCTTCAAATCGTTAGATATAAATAATAAATAATCGTATTATCACATGTAAAAAAAAATATTCTCACCAAATTATGATTTAGATCCACCACCATATATATACTGTATAAACGTATCTTATTCGAGAAAGAAGAGTGAATCAAAGGAAAAGAATCCAGGTCATTGTATTTGATAATGAATTTCAGCATAGGTAGAGAAAGAGAGGGTGAGAGGGTGGCACTTGATTAGGAGAATAAAATGTGACCCTGCAACACTAGGGTTAGGTAGGTTTCTATTTATATTCCAATGTGTTATTCTTATCCTATTGTACCTGGTTTTGGGCCAAAACAAATTATTTCACCATGCCATTATCGGTTGGGCTCAATCTCACTCAAATGGGCCTCATATATTTCCATTATGTGAACACCTTAGGGATAACTACGGGTTAGTCTCTTTTTAATGTTTGTAATTGTTACAATCTACCTTTTTTTTAATCAGAAAATGACACTTTTTGGATAAAAAAAACTCTGATTGCCTTAATTAATCGAGTGCGCGCTACGTTATAATGTTTGCACCGTGATGCATCAAATATAATTAATCTAATCCCTTTTCTCATAACATCAATTTTGGTAAATGATCTAATATAATTTAAGCACCCAATTAATGGATGGATTATGTAATTTGAATTTATTCTTATAAATAGTTTTGTAAATGTTTTAAATTTTTTTTATATTTAAATTGGATATCAGTAAATATGAATGACCATTTAGAAAAAGAATGTTGAGCTTCGTAGCAGTATATGTTTGGTATATATTTTGAAAAAGGTATATATATGTTTTCAATTCCTGCTCTATCATAAAGTACTTCATTATTATTTTTCCCATTTATATATATATTACTATACTATTTTTGTACAGCACATTAAAAGATTTGGATTATGGGTAACACTTATTTGGATTGCGGGTCGTCGGTCAGAATTGCAAGTACCTCTACAATTCATCGTCCAACGACTGATGATGATGATTCAAGTTGCATTCCAACAAAAAAATCGCGTTTCGATACTTCGTTGTCTTCACCTATATGTAAGGGTTTTTTTTTTATAATTTTCACTTACATATGTTATAGTAAGTTGCATACTTTTTCCTCATGCTTTATTCATGCCATCATTCCTATCTATTAAGTCACTAATATTACGTCATATATTAGTGTGTAGCATACCCAAATTATTGTGTTCAATTTTCTTATGCATTATATTCTTTCATTCGGTGATGATTTCAATAATATTTCCTTATTGACACATGAAATAATAGAAACCATAATTTTATTACAATGTATTGGTGAACTAATTTTGTGTTTTGGTAAACAAATTTTATCTTATATAATAGATAAATGGAGTCATAAAGTTGGAATCATTTTTTTAAATGTTATGCATAAGATATTTTATAAAATTGTATACTTTTCCAAACTTACTGACAAAAATATGGGTCTTCCTTTTTTAATACTAAAGTTTTAAGCGCATTTATATATTTTAATAGTAAAACATTTGTATTTGCAGTTGTGGTTGATCATAGAAGTCCGGATTTTGTATCTACAAATTTCGACACAAATAGTTTATGTCTTACGAACGATGAACATGTTTCACTTTCCTCACTTGGTTTGTATAATTTTTGTACTGTCATCTGTACATTTACTTTTGCAATATTTATGTACCTTTCATCATTATTATAACTAAATTATTACAATTTTACATTTGTTTTAGGTTATTGGGATATTGGCGATCCAACTTTCACATGTACTTTTTGTGGTGCTTGGTTTTGGTACGAGGAGAGATTAGCTCGACATTATAAGACCCGCAAACCAAAGTTCAATTTATATTGTAATCAAGGAAAAATACAACTTCCTGCCCTAAAACCACCCCCTCCAGAATTACAAGTATTGTTATATGGAAACACCGATAAAAGTAAACATTTTCGTCAAAACATACGGTCGTATAACAATATGTTCAGTTTCACTTCAATGGGAGGGAAGATAGACAATCGTGTCAATCATGGCCGTTCTCCTCCTGTTTTCAAACTTCATGGTCAAAACTATCATTTGATTGGAAGCCTTCTTCACCCATGGGTGCAGCACCAAAGTTTGCACAGTTGTATATTTATGATACTGAAAATGAAGTTGCAAATAGAATTGCTGCCGTAAGGTAAAGACATTTAAATAATTAATATTCATTTTGGTTTGTACATGATTGCCAACATATTATATTCATTTTATAATTGTTTTTCATACAGGCAAGATGTCAATTCTCATGATCTTCATTCTGAAATTGTATCTGATTTGAAGACCATGTTAGATACAAATAATGTTTTGGTGCATTCTTTTCGCATGGCGAAAGATAAAATGGTCCAAGAAGGTAGATCAGAAGTCAAATTAAAATTGATAGGAAGACGAAGTGGTGATGCGAGAAGGTACAATCTCCCGACTGCACCTGAGGTTGCTGCATTGGTTGTTGGTGATTTTGATCAAATGTTAGGTGATAGGGATATTTTACTTGAGAGTCAAACAGGACAGCTTAAGCGCATAAACGAATTGCACCCTGCTTATCTTCCTCTCCAGTATCCATTGATTTTTCCATATGGCGAGGATGGATATAGAAAAGATATTCCATTTTCTGAATTAAAAGATGGTTCCAAAGGACGGAAGAAAGTCAGGATAAGAGAATTTTTTGCGTATAGATTGAATGAAAGGGATTGTGAGCCGACAACCATTATGTTTTCCAGAAGACTATTTCAACAATTTGTCGTCGATGCGTACACTATGATTGAAAGTAGTCGGTTACTGTACATATCGATCAGAAGCAACTGCGTTGTGAAATGTACAAAGGGTTGCATGAAGCTTTGTTACGTGGTGAAACAGATGCGTCCATTCAAGGGAAAAGAATTATATTGCCTTCATCTTTTACTGGAGGTGCTAGATTCATGATACAAAACTATCAAGATGCTATGGCTATATGTAGATGGGCAGATTACCCGGATTTATTTCTTACATTTACATGTAATCCCAAGTGGCCAGAAATTGATAGATTTGTTGCAGCACGTGGATTAAAGCCTGAAGATCGACCAGATATTGTTTGCAGGGTTTTTAAAGTGAAGCTTGATGGACTTATCAAAGATCTTCGTAAAAACAAGATTTTTGGAACAGTCAGATCAGGTAACTTTGTCTTTTATTTATAGATGAATATTTTTAAAAACATATAAAATTTCTATTTTAATTCTAATTTATTTATGCTGATTATGGTTTATTTGTGTGTCATATTTTCTACAGTCATTTATACTGTAGAGTTTCAGAAGAGGGGTTTGCCGCATTCTCACATATTATTGTTCCTTTCTTCCGAAGAGAAGAATCCGACAGCGGATGCAATTGATCGTTACATTACGGCGGAGATCCCGGATGAAAATGAGGACCCAATTTACTATGCTGCAGTTCGAGATTTTATGATACACGGTCCGTGTGGTGGTGATCGAAAGGATGCTCCTTGCATGACAGATGGGCGTTGCTCAAAGCATTTTCCAAAAAAATTTGTTGAGACAACTACAATTGACGAATATGGATATCCAGTGTACAGGCGTCGGGATAATGGAAGGATGATAGTTAAGAATGGAGTTGTTTTTGACAATAGACACGTCGTTCCTCATAATCGATACTTATTGATTACTTATGGGGCCCATTTGAACGTTGAGTGGTGTAATCAATCGCGTGCAATAAAATATTTGTTCAAGTACATAAACAAGGGCAACGATTGCGTGACTGCCACATTTTATCAAAGCTCAGGTGATGCTAATGTGGATAAGAATATCGATGAAGTTAATTTGTACTACGACTGTAGATATATTTCATCTTGTGAAGCTGCATGGAGAATTTTTGGATTTGAAATACAGTACAAAGACCCGTCCGTTGTGCGTCTAAGTTTTCATCTTCTGAATCAACAAAATGCTGTTTTCTCGGATTCAGATAAAATTGACTATATCATGGATCGGGAAACCATAAAGCATAGTATGTTTTTGGCATGGATGGAAGCAAATAAGAAGTATCCTATGGGAAGAGAATTGACTTATGCAGAATTTCCCAAGAAATTTGTTTGGAATTCGAAAAAACAGGAATGGACTCCAAGAGTACAAAGTGGTTTTGCAATTGGACGAATATTTTTTGTTCCTCCAGGATCTGGTGATTTGTACTAATTGAGATGCCTCCTAAACGTAGTTCGAGGAGCCACTTGCTATGAAGATTTATGTTTTATAAATGGGGTGCAATTTCGTTCTTTTCAAGATGCTTGCTATGCACTAGGATTGTTAACTGATGATAAAGAGTATATTGATGGGATAATCAAGGCTAGCCATTAGGCATCGGCTCAATCATTGAGAATTCTTTTTTCTACACTATTATCATCTGGAATGATGAGTCAACCTGAAGTAGTTTGGGATACATGTTGGTCTTATCTATCCGATGACATTCTGTACAACCAACGAATTTTGCTTCAGTATCAAGGTTTGTAAAAAATTTATACTTTTAGAAATTTAAGTTGTTACGTATCTCAAAGTAATTACTTTTTATTTTGTAGGTTCGCAATTAAACGAGGATCAAATCAGGAACTATGCACTTGTGGAAGTTGAGAAGATTTTAAGACATTACGGAAGGAGTATACGTGAGTTCCAATCAATGCCATATCCAGATGATCAATTTTTTGAATTCTCACGTAACAGATTAGTACATGATGAGATGTGTTATGATCGAATAAGCTTGGCAGAAGAACACAAGAAGTTCGTCTCAAATTTGAATGCCGAGCAACGCCATGTTTATGAAACTATTATCGCATCAGCTAATTCATAAATTGGAAAGATTTTTTTCGTGTATGGTTATATGGAGGTACTGGGAAAACGTTCATTTGGAAAACTTTATCTGCTCGATTTAGATCAAAAGGGGAGATTGTATTAAACGTGGCGTCCAGTGGCATAGCTTCTCTTTTGTTACCTGGTGGTAGAACTGCTCATTCAAGATTTAAAATTCCTTTTAATCCGAATGAATATTCAACTTGCAACATAAAACAAGGGAGTCCTATTGCGGAGCTTATACTCAAGGCCAAGCTTATTATATGGGACGAGGCTCCAATGATGCATAAGTATTGTTTTGAAGCATTGGATCAAAGTATGAGAGATATCATGAAAGTAATTCATCCATCTAGAGCTAATATTCCTTTTGGAGGTAAGACGATTGTGTTTGTGTGACATCCTAGTTCTTTTAATTGCATAATTTGCATGTTATATATCTTGTTTGCATGAATAGAAATGCCATGTTAGTATATGAATGGTAATTGGGTAACTACTGCTTGTTTTAGCTTTGTTTACTTGTGTTGTTCATACAAAAATGATTTGGTATGATTTTTAGTAACCAAAACGACTTTGTACTCAGTGAGGTGCATCGGGTACAAAGCGATCGCCTTGTTTTTGGACGAGCGATCGCTTTGTAGACGAATGCACTATTGAGAAACTGGGTACAAAGCGATCGCTTTGGTCCTTAACAAAGCGATCGCTTTGTAGGCAGAATGTCAAAGCGATCGCCTTGTTTCGTGGGAGGGCGATCGCCCTGTTACGCTGAAGCTTTATTTTAATAATTGTTGACTTGTGGACTGTTTGTTTAAGTTGGGACACGTCCCTAAGTGAGAGATCAGCTCACTCATACATCCCTTACTGCCTCAACACCTGGGAATGACCCTCCACTTCACCCACTTCACCCAAAACCTTCTTAGAACAAGTGAGAGAGAGATGTGTGTGTTCTTGGTGAGATCATGTGTTTTCACCTCCTCCATTTCCAACCACTCAAACTTGCATGCAAAGCCATAATTGTGTTCCTTGAGACTAGAGAAACAACTTGGGAGGCTTTGATTCTTCTTTGTTGGGTTAAATTGTGTGTTTGAGGTAAGTACCCAATCCCTTGTCTTGTATGCTCAATATCAAGTATGCTCCCTTCATGATAGTTTTAGTTTACATGTTTAAAAAGACATGCATCATGTTAAAAACTTGAAATTCCTTAAGTTAAATTTCTGTAAATTTTGGGTTAATGACTCATCATTGATAATTTGGGCTTGTGTCAAGTATGAATAATGTTCTAGGATGAACTTGGAATAACTTTTGTTCTTGGACTTGTTATAATTCATCACTTCAAAAAATTGATGGACATGTTAGGGTTCACAAGTGTGGGACTTAAATTTTGATGGACTAAAAGTCATGAATGACATATAGTCTAATTGCAATTGAATCGAGAACTTAGAAAAGAGCCATGAATTGCACATAGCATTCATTCGCTACTTAGGAATATTTTAGCAATAACTCATCGGAGTTGCGTTAGAGAGTCATTGAACAATACCGACTCTACAAACAAATCCCTACGACGTTTAGAGTTCAATCGAATTGTAAAATTGTTCTTGGGAATTCTTGACATGATTGATCTATTGCTCGACTTGTACATAGTAGAATAACATGCCTACTTGATCGAACGAGTCGCTCTTGTCGACCTCGCTCCATTACTTGGTTTATTATGTGAGTAAACATCTACTTGACTCGGACAAGTTCGCTCTTGTCGAACTTGCTCCTTACTTGATTTGTATGACAAGTAAATATCTACTTGACATACCATTAGTCCAGGCGGCATTAAGTGAATTGTATCGATGGTCAACGATGCATCATAGTCATGAATCATGAGGTTCATGATGACGATGGGTCGCCATACCATAACTTGCACACACCCTTCACTACTGATCACAGTGGAGAAGAGTACCATGTCGTAACCAAAAGGGCGCTTGGAATAATACTAATCGTGGTCGATGTATCATACACGTGCATCCGACAAATACAATCGTTATAACCTTGTCTATTTCAGGGACTACGAAGCGGCACCGGTTCTATAACATATCCTAATCCTATGTGATTTAATTACGCACCTATGTGAAAACAATGTGCATCGCGACATGAGAACTACGTGCTAACATGATCTTGCTTGATACGTGTTATGTATGCCTTGCATTATATCTGTCATGCATATTGGTTACTTACAAAGTCTTTATGACTTACCCCCTCCCTTTCTGTTTTAGATCCTAGTCGTCAGTCCGTCTTCTCGAGGTTGATCGTCTTCTCGTGCTCGTGATTGTTCACCTAGAGGTGGTAGCGTTGGCTTTTGGTTTCTTCTTTTGCAAGGACGTTGGGTTTAAGCAAGTCATTTAGACTTCGCTTGGGAATGTGTAATCATAGTAACTTGTACTTGTTGTAGACTAAATGAATATTCTACTTATGTCTCTTGTTATTTGCCGGCACTTGTTGGCCGAGCCTTGTTTACATGTATATGGTTCACTTGTTAAGACTTCCGCCGAGCATCCCTTTAGCTCTTGTTTATTGATGTGGTTTTCTCCGGCATGTTTAGCCGTCGAGGTGTTTATATATTAGCATGACTTGTTAGTGTTGGGTTCCCTGTAATTTCGCCGATGACTTGGTTTACTTGTTATTAATTGTTATATCGGGATTTGAAGTTTAAAAATATTCCGCTTTTTAATGCCGAGTTTTATTCGTGTCCAATGTTGCGTCACGTTAGTTGTGATAATCGAGTCCTTGCATGATTGTAGTCCTTATTTGGACGGCTCGACCCGTTCCCATCTCGGGGTCGGGGTTGGGTCGTCACGTTGGTATCGAGCTTTATAGGTTAGCTATCGGCCGGGATAGGTTCCATGGCCTAGTTGGGTTAGTTCTTGTGTGATGTTCTAACGTCGAGTGATTTCTTATAGGTGTATCATGGTGCGACCTAGACCAGGGCTAGTAGCGGTGAGCCGGTATTGGTCGAGGTAGAGGCGGGCCTAGGAGGGTTCCTCCGAGCCGAGGCTAGAGCTCCGAAGAACCCGAAGTTGAGGTACCCCACCTCGAATCGGGGTGATGAGAATGCCCGTATGGCGGGCTTGTTTCGTAGAATGATGACCGTTATGACCGAGTTGGCACAAGAGGGTCAAGCAGAGGTGTACCACCTCCACCACCACCACCGAACCGAACCGAGGCGGAAGTTTCACCACCTCGTAACGAGGCACCGCCAGACCTAGAGCTAGAAATAATACTACTTTGGAGAGGTTCTTGAAGATGAAACCTCCATCTTTCGAGGGAGAGTCCGATGCTAGTAAAGCGAGTTATGGCTGGAGGACTTGGAGAAAATCTTTGCGCTCTAGACCGCACGGAAGAAGAGAAGGTTGTCTTAGCCGTGTATAAGCCGAGAGGGCGGCGAATCATTGGTGGAGAGTATTGTTGGCAAGTGGGATCTTAACCGGGTTCCAAAGATTTGGTCTAATTTCGAGAGGGAGTTCAAGGCTTCTTATGTACCTATGGTGGTGAGGAGAAAGAGGGAGAAAGAGTTCCGGGATCTAGAACAGGTTCTATGACGGTGGCTCGATTCACCAAGTTCACCGAATGTCTCGTTATTGTGCACATCTTGTACCCGATGAGCCCATGAGGGTGCTCAAGTTCGTTAAGGGTCTAAAGACCGAGTATAGAAGGCAGCTCTTGTCATTGCGGTTGAGACTATAGGGGTGCGATTGATCGCGCCTATGAGATCGAGAGAGATATGAGAGCACAGAAGCCTTGTGCGATCCTCGCATCGCGATCATCGCAGCTATCATCTCGGGTGACCTCGCGGCATTCGGGAAGGGGTCGGTAATCGGTCCGGTCGGGGCAACCGCCGTAACGGTGGTCGGCCTAGGCGCGATCGGATGGACACCTAGGCGTACTTCGATAGTCGTGATAATCGTACTCCGCCTTCGCAAGGGCAAGCAAGGCCGGAGTGAGCTGTTGAGTGTTCTTTTGTCACAAACCGGGCATTCGTACAATGAGTGTAGGGTCGACTTGGGCGTGTTTGGGTTGTGGAGATTCAAGTCACCGAGTGAAAGATTGTCCCAAGTTTAAGACTACTCACCGTGGGTTCGGTGATCGGGCACCAAGAGGGATAGTGATGGGCGTCCTAAGGCCCAAGCTCGTGTTTTGCGCTTGACCGGCGTGGTGTTCCGAGTCGACCTCGTTATTGGAGGTATTCTCTCGTCTTCGGCCATAGGGCTCGAGTTCTTATAGATCCGGGTCTTCTCATTCCTATGTTGCATCGCATTTCATTGAGCATTTGTGCGTGTTACCTTCTCGGTTACCTTATGTGCTTGAAGTGTCTACACCGTTGGGTGATCAATTATTGGCGTCGGAAGTTTATAAAGCTTGTGATGTGCTTGTATGTGATCGGGTCTTGCATGCGGATCTAGTAGTTTTGCCTATTCGGGATTTTGATTTGATCTTGGGTATGGATTGGTTGTGCACTTATCATGCTCTAGTTGATTGTCGTCGTAAAAGAGTTACTTTTGCCATGGTATTCGAATTTGTGTTTACGGTGATCATGCCATGAATAGTATACATATCATTTCGCTGCGGGCTAGGAAACTTCTATCTCGGGGTGCACGGGGTATATTGCTTGTGTGCTTGATACTAGCATGTCTACTGTTAATATAGAAGATGTACCGGTAGTTAATGAATTTCCGGATGTCTTTTCAAATGATTTTGCATTACCTCCCGACCGAGAGTTAGAGTTTTGCATTGAACTATTGCCGGGAACTTCACCAATTTCTAGAGCACCTTATAGAATGGCCCCACTGAGTTGAGGGAGTTGAAAGACCAATTGCGGGAACTTCTCGATAAGGAGTTCATTAAACCGAGTGTGTCTCCGTGGGGTGCACCGGTATTGTTTGTGAAGAAGAAGGATGGTAGTTTGCGGTTGTGCATTGACTATCGCCAATTGAACCAGGTTACTATCAAGAATAGGTACCCTTTACCTCACATTGATGATCTCTTCGATCAACTTCGGGATCCGTGGTGTATTCCAAGCTAGACTTGAGGAGTGGTTATCACCGTTGAGAGTTCGGGCGGAGGATGTCCCAAAGACAGCTTTTCGGACACGTTATGGTCACTATGAGTTTGTGGTGATGCCGTTTGGGTTGACAAACGCGCTTTTTCATGGACTTGATGAATCGGGTGTTTCATGAGTATTTGGATTGCTTTGTTGTGGTTTTCATCGATGATATTTTAGTGTACTCAAAGTCGCGAGAGGAACATGCTAACCATTTGAGAGTGGTTCTTTCCTTGTTGCGAGAAAAGAAACTTTATGCGAAATTTAGCAAGTGTGCATTTTGGCTTGAACAAGTATCTTTTCTTGGGCACGTTGTTTCTAGTGAGGGTATTGCGGTGGATCCTTCTAAGGTGGAGGCTATTACTAAATGGGAGACTCCTAGAACGGTAACCGAAGTTCGTAGTTTCTTGGGCTTGGCGGGTTACTACCGTAGGTTCATTGAGGATTCTCCAAGATTGCTACTCCCATGACTAATTTGACTAAAAGTCTACTTTCATTTGGAGTGATAAGTGCGAGGCCGTTCCAAGAGTTGAAGAAAAGATTGACCACGGCTCTGTTTTAGCATTGCCTAATGGATGTGATAACTTTGTGATTTATAGTGACGCTTCGTTAGAAGGCTTGGGTTGCGTGCTTATGCAAAACGGGAAGGTGATTGCCTATGCTTCAAGAAGTTGTCACCATATGAAGAATTACCCAACTCACGACCTTGAATTGGCGGCAATTGTTTTCGCTTCACAAGTGGAGACATTACCCGTATGGAGCGAAGTTTGAGGTGTATACAGATCATAAGAGTTTGAAGTACCTCTTCTCGCGAAGGAGTTGAATATGAGACAGAGGCGTTGGATGGAGAAGCTTAAGGATCATAATTTTACTATTCTTTACCATCCGGAAAAGCGAATGTTGTTGCGATGCCTTGAGTAGGAAGGCTTATATGTCTTGTATGATGATGAGGGAATGGAAGATGCTAGAGGATGTCCGGAATGGAGTCCTATTGTAAGTGGGCGTAGTGTTCTATTTGCTAATGTTCGTGCTACGCCAGTTTTATTTGGGTTGATTAAGGAGGCTCAAGTTATTGATCCTGAATTGAAGAAGATTATTGATCGATTGGGAGAGAATGCTACACCAGGGTTTGCGATGAACAGTGATGGGATCTTGACATTTCAGAATAGGGTTTGTGTTCCTTCTTCCGATGAAGTGAAACGTATGGTCCTTGATGAGGCTCACAAAGCCAAGTACACGATACATCCAGGTAGTACTAAGATGTACCGTGACTTGAAGAGCGCTTTGGTGGAACGGTATGAAGAGGGAGATAGCTGAATATGTTTCTAGATGTTTGACATGTCAGCAGGTTAAGGCGGAGCACCAGAGACCTGCCGGTCTACTTCAGCCACTTGAGATTCCGGAGTGGAAATGGGAACATATCACGATGGATTTTGTCACGGGGTTGCCGCGTACTCGTAGGGGCTTCGATGCTGTTTGGGTTATTGTTGATAGGTTGACGAAGTCGTCCCATTTTATTCCTATTGCGATGACTTACAGTTTGAGTCAGTTAGCAGCATTGTATATCCAGGAGATTATCAGGCTACATGGTGTCCCCGTTAGTATCGTGTCGGACAGAGATCCTAGATTCACCTCGAGATTTTGGCATTCATTACAGGAGGCCTTGGGTACCAAACTTAACTTGAGTACAGCTTTTCATCCCCGTCGGATGGACGATCGGAGAGATTGATACGATATTAGAGGACATGCTTCGTGCTTGTGCTATGGATTTCAAGGGCAATTGGGATTCACATCTACCGTTGGCAGAGTTTGCATATAATAACAGTTACCAATCTAGCATTGAGATGGCTCCTTATGAGGCTTTGTATGGGCGTAAGTGTCGTTCACCAATTTGTTGGGACGAAGTTGGAGAAGCTAAGTTATGGGGTTCCGAAATGGTACAACAATCGGCCGAGGATGTCAAGTTGATTAGAGAGAGATTGCGTACGGCTCAGAGTAGGCAGAAAAGCTATGCGGATAACCGGAGACGCGATCTTGAGTTCCAAGTTGGAGACTTTGTGTTCTTGAAAATATCGCCGCGCCGAGGTACTAAGAGATTTGGTAAGAAAGGGAAACTTTCACCAAGGTATATTGGTCCGTTCGAAATTCTTGAGAGGGTTGGTTCTTTAGCTTACCGGATTGCATTGCCACCGTCTATTTCGGGTATTCATGATGTGTTTCACGTTTCTATGCTCCGCAAATATATGAAGGATGAATCACATGTTCTTGCCTATGAAGAGATTACCTTTGAACCCGATCTTTCCTATGTTGAGAAGCCGGTGAAGATTCTTGATACCAAAGAACAAATCTTGAGGACTAAGAGGATACCACTAGTGAAAGTTTTGTGGAAGAATCATTTGATGGAAGAAGCCACTTGGGAAACCGAGAGTGAGATGCGAGAGAAGTATCCATACTTGTTTGATTAGATGGTAAGTGAATTTAGGGACTAAATTCCTTTAAGGAGGAGGATGTGACATCCTAGTTCTCTTAATTGCATAATTTGCATGTTATATATCTTGTTTGCATGAATAGAAATGCCATGTTAGTATATGAATGGTAATTGGGTAACTACGCTTGTTTTAGCTTTGTTTACTTGTGTTGTTCATACAAAAATGATTTGGTATGATTTTTAGTAACCAAAATGACTTTGTACTCGGTGAGGTGCATCTTGGGTACAAAGCGATCGCCTTGTTTTTGGACGAGCGATCGCTTTGTAGACGAATGCACTATTGAAACCGGGTACAAAGCGATCGCTTTGTCCTAACAAAGCGATCGCTTTGTAGGCGAATGTCAAAGCGATCGCCTTGTTTCGTGGGAGGGCGATCGCCCTTACGAAGCTTTATTTTAATAATTGTTGACTTGTGGACTGTTTGTTTAAGTTGGGACACGTCCTAAGTGAGAGATCAGCTCACTCATACATCCCTTACTGCCTCAACACCTGGGAATGACCCTCCACTTCACCCACTTCACCCAAAACCTTCTTAGAACAAGTGAGAGAGAGACGTGTGTGTTCTTGGTGAGATCACGTGTGTTTTCACCTCCTCCATTTCCAACCACTCAAACTTGCATGCAAAGCCATAATTGTGTTCCTTGAGACTAGAGAAACAACTTGGGAGGCTTTGATTCTTCTTTTGTTGGGTTAAATTGTGTGTTTGAGGTAAGTACCCAATCCCTTGTCTTGTATGCTCAATATCAAGTATGCTCCCTTCATGATAGTTTTAGTTTACATGTTTAAAAAGACATGCATCATGTTAAAAACTTGAAATTCCTTAAGTTAAATTTCTGTAAATTTTGGGTTAATGACTCATCATTGATAATTTGGACTTGTGTCAAGTATGAATAATGTTCTAGGATGAACTTGGAATAACTTTTGTTCTTGGACTTGTTATAATTCATCACTTCAAAAATTGATGGACATGTTAGGGTTCACAAGTGTGGGACTTAAATCTTGATGGACTAAAAGTCATGAATGACATATAGTCTAATTGCATATGAATCGAGAACTTAGAAAAGAGCCATGAATTGCACATAGCATTCATTCGCTACTTAGGAATATTTTAGCAATAACTCATCGGAGTTGCGTTAGAGAGTCATTGAACAATACCGACTCTACAAACAAATCCCTACGACGTTTAGAGTTCAATCGAATTGTAAAATTGTTCTTGGGAATTCTTGACATGATTGATCTATTGCTCGACTTGTACATATAGAATAACATGCCTACTTGATCGGACGAGTCGCTCTTGTCGACCTCGCTCCATTACTTGATTTATTATGTGAGTAAACATCTACTTGACTCGGACAAGTTCGCTCTTGTCGAACTTGCTCCTTACTTGATTTGTATGACAAGTAAATATCTACTTGACATACCATTAGTCCAGCTGGCATTAAGTGAATTGTATCGATGGTCAACGATGCATCATAGTCATGAATCATGAGGTTCATGATGACGATGGGTCGCCATACCATAACTTGCACACACCCTTCACTACGATCACGGTGGAGAAGAGTACCATGTCGTAACCAAAAGGGCGCTTGGAATAATACTAATCGTGGTCGATGTATCATACACGTGCATCCGACAAATACAATCGTTATAACCTTGTCTATTTCAGGGACTACGAAGCGGCACCGGTTCTATAACATATCCTAATCCTATGTGATTTAATTACGCACCTATGTGAAAACAATGTGCATCGCGACATGAGAACTACGTGCTAACATGATCTTGCTTGATACGTGTTATGTATGCCTTGCATTATATCCTGTCATGCATATTGGTTACTTACAAAGTCTTTATGACTTACCCCCTCCCTTTTACTGTTTTAGATCCTAGTCGTTCAGGTCCGTCTTCTCGAGGTTGATCGTCTTCTCGTGCTCGTGATTGTTCACCTAGAGGTGGTAGCGTTGGCTTTTGGTTTCTTCTTTTGCAAGGACGTTGGGTTTAAGCAAGTCAATTAGACTTCGCTTGGGAATGTGTAATCATAGTAACTTGTACTTGTTGTAGACTAAATGAATATTCTACTTATGTCTCTTGTTATTTGCCGGCACTTGTTGGCCGAGCCTTGTTTACATGTATATGGTTCACTTGTTAAGACTTCCGCTGAGCATCCCTTTAGCTCTTGTTTATTGATGTGGTTTTCTCCGGCATGTTTAGCCGTCGAGGTGTTTATATATTAGCATGACTTGTTAGTGTTGGGTTCCGGCTGTAATTTCGCCGATGACTTGGTTTACTTGTTATTAATTGTTATATCAGGATTTGAAGTTTAAAAAATATTCTGGCTTTTTAATGCCGAGTTTTACTTCGTGTCCAATGTTGCGTCACGTTAGTTGTGATAATCGAGTCCTTGCATGATTGTAGTCCTTATTTGGACGGCTCGACCCGCGTTCCCATCTCGGGGTCGGGGTTGGGTCGTCACAGTTTGGGGGAGATTTTCGTCAAATATTGCCTGTAATTCCAAAGGGCAGTAGACAGGACATCGTTCATGCCACTATTAATTCATCATATTTGTCGAAGGATTGTACTGTATTGAAGTTGACAACTAATATGAGATTGCAAAATATGGGATCCAACGAAAATTGCGAAGAATTGAGACTTTTTGCTGAGTGGATTGCACATATTGGCGATGGGAAAATTGGTGAACCAAATGATGGTTGTGCTTCTGTTGATATTCCCGATCACCTGCTGCTTAAGGAATTCAACGATCCGATTGCTACAATTGTTCAAAGTACATATCCTTCATTTGGAAGTTGTTCCTATGAGTCATCGTTTTTTGAGGACAAAGCTATTTTGGCACCGACTCTTGATGTTGTTAATTCAATAAATGATTACATGGTATCGATGAACAATTCTGAAGGAAGACTTTATTTGAGCTCAGATTCTCCGTGCCATTCAGACAGAAACGTTGATCTTCGGAATGATATACATACTCCAGAATTTTTAAATGGAATTACATGTTCTGGAATACCAAATCATGAGTTGAATTTGAAGGTTGGAACTCCAGTTATGTTGCTTCGTAACATTGACCATTCTCTTGGGTTATGCAATGGCACGAGATTAATCATTACAAGATTGGGAAACCATGTTTTAGAAGGTCGAGTTCTTTCAAATGGTACGTATGGCGATACTGTTTTGATTCCGAGAATGTCATTGACACCTTCGGATCACAGAATTCCATTCAAATTTCAAAGAAGGCAGTTTCCACTGATGTTGTCTTCGCAATGTCTATAAATAAAAGTCAGGGACAATCATTGTCTAATGTGGGTCTTCTTTTGAAAAAACCTATTTTTAGTCATGGGCAATTATATGTTGCGTTGTCTCGAGTAACTAATCCTAAAGGTCTTCGAATTTTGGTATGTGATTGTGATAGTAGTAATTGTCGTACATGTTTAACGACAAATGTTGTATATAAACAAGTATTCCAAAATCTGTAATTATTTTTCAAAATTTATGTCATGTTCTAAATTTATATTCACATTTTATTAATTCTTGTTTAATGTTTTTTGTTTTATGTTATTCATCTTTGTTTAATTATATGCTTTTTCATCTATAAACTATCCGTGCATCGCACGGGTGAAATACTAGTTTGAGATAATTGCAAGAAAAATCCTTGGCTAGTTTCAAAATTTCAAATTAAACCATGAATTTTTTTTCCGACCAATTAAACAACTACCTAATTTTTTTTTTTTTTTTTGTAATCAAAAACTTCCGTTAAGTAGAGGTTAGCTACACTAACGGATTGCTGAGTTGACATCCTAGTAGGCAGCGACGTGGATAATGGCAGGAGAGTTGTCACGCAATGCCTAGTTCCCCGTCAAATTTATTTCAAAACAAACCCTAGAATATAACGAAGTCTCAGTAAATCTATTTCAAAATAAACCATTATACAATTATTATATTTCATAATAAACTCTTGGTTGCTGATTATGAGTATTTATTTACCTATTTTACCCACACACACACACACACACACAAATCAACTTCTCACAACCCATTTCATTTTAATCATCATTCTCACAATTCATTCCATTCTCTTTTATTTCCTACTAATAATAATAATACTAATAATAATAGTAATAATAATACCACCACCCACCACCACCACCACCACTAACCACTATTGTCCACCACCACCACCACCACCACTGTCCACCACCACCACAACCACTAACCACTACTGTCCACCACTACTATCCACCACTACTATTGTCCACCACCACCACCACCATCACCACGACCACCACCACGACCACATGATGTAACTACAACCCGACCCGCGAAACATTCCAACCCTAGAACAAGCCCGCACTGATATACCCATAATCTGCAACCATAGAGTAGAGCCGGCAAAATCGGCCCTGCCCAATGGGATGGCCCAGTCAACCCGACTTTAGAACGGGCTGGGCTCTAGTTTTGGAGGCCCGATACAACTTTGGGCTGGGCCGGTCCGGCCTGATTTTAAGATGGGCTCACGTGTGGGCTGACAAAATGTCAAAATTAGTGCAAATTGGCCTGAAACAATGCGTCGGCCCACGGGCTGGCCCGACCCAGGCCGATATTTAGAGAGGTTGGGATTCAGTTTTAAAGGCCCAATACGAATTTGGGCCGACCTGGCCTGACCTGATTTCTAGACTTGGCCCGATCGGTTGGGGTTGGGCTGGCCCGGCCCAGCCCATTGCCAGCTCTACCATAGAGGGTTTATTATGAAACATAATAATTGTATAAGGTTTATCTTGAAATAAATTTGCTAAGATTCTATTATATTTCTGGGTTTGTTTTGAAATTATAAAATAGTATAAGGTTTTTTATGAAATAATTTTGGCGAGAACTAGGTAGTGCGTGGCAACTCTCCCGACATTATTCACGTCAGCTGCCAACTAGGATGCCAACTTAGCAATCCGTTAATGTAGCTAACCTCTACATAAATGAAGGTTTTGATTGCAAAAAATAAAAAATAAAAAAATTGGTGGAGGTTTAATTGCTCGGGAAAAAAAAATCATATGGTTTAATTTGATATTTCGAAACTATATCAGGTTTTTTTTTTTTTGCAATTATCCCTCTTAATTTTTATTAAAAACTAAAAAATAAATACTCATTTTAAAACAAAAAAATTATTTTAAAAATATAATCAATATAAATTTTGTCACAATTCAACCAAAAATAACAAAAAATTTATCTGAAAATGGCTTACGAGCTTACGTCTTAATAACTCAATTTTTAACCAAAAATAACAGAATAATTTATCTGAAAATAACTTTTAAACTTTCGACTAAATAATTCTATTTTAAACCAAAAATAACAAAAAAAATTATATGAAAATTACTTAGGAACATCCGTCTTAATAACTCAATTTCTAAGGGTAGCATTTGAGTATCAACCCTTCCAACAAAGTAGCATCCCGATAGCTTAGGAGCTTAAAATTGGATTCAGGAGATTATAATGCTCCCGTAGCTTAAAGTCTCAACCGGCCAAACTTTTTACAAAACGATATCATTTCAGCTGAAAAATAACCAAAACCACGTCGTTTTGGGGAAGGGAATTTGAAAAAAAAAAAAAAAACAAGCGTTGACACACCTGACGCGTGTGTCGCGTCAGGCCACGAGTCGCGCTTTGGTAATTCAGCCAAATATTTTTCTCCTCTTCGTTTTTTGGTCATTTTTCACTAAAAAAATATATTTTTTATTATTAAAATACACAATTTTCTCTATAAATAGAGACTTGGTTTGTTTCAGTTGGATATCAAATGATTTTTCTACAATTTTTTAAAATTTTTCTCTATTTTCATTTCTTCTCTATCTTTAAATTTATTGGGTTTTAAAAAATCATTGAAGTTTGTTCATTGTTGAAAAAAAGTTTTTGTATAGTAGCTTAATTGGGTAGCTTCATAGCATTTTCGTAATAAAATGGATCAAAATGGAAGAGAGTTTTTAAGCTACTTTGTTGTCCATACTCTAAAATTCAACCCCTTTCACAAACAGAATGTCAGAGTAAGAAGATCCTCTCCCAACTAGACGTCTTTTTTAATTTTTTTTAGGGCGAACTTGGGCAGGTTCCGTTTGATAAATTTTCAAATGCTTTAGGCGATTATACTTTTTTTTTTTTTTTTAGAGAAACAGGGACGGCACCCTGCAAATTTTATTAAAAATCAAAAAAGATACAAACTTGAGGGGGACAACCAGCCTTGCCCTTATAAGAGGGAGGACGGAGGAGCCTAACCTCGAAAAGAAATACAAAACAGACCAAAACAGAAAACAAGCTAAGAAATTCTAATCCTAGAAAGCCCTTTTGCATCCATAATAATATTTCCACGAATCAATCGAGGAAGAGAAGCCAAGTTCGAAAAAGAGGTCGTCTCCTCAGTATCCATTGCAAAATTGGCAAGAGCATCAGCTACCGAATTGGCTTCACGGAAACAATGACGAAAATTAAAATTACCTGTCTTTTGCATGGCGAGAATACCCCGAACATAATAATAACATTGCCACGGAGGGGAGTGGCCTTTAGTGAGACAACCATATAGAAAACCCGAGTCCATCTCAATAATAGAATTGCGGTATCCCTTCAAAACAAGCCAGCTAACGCCTTGAAATAAAGCTCTAACTTCAGCAAGAGTATTAGAACAAAGCCCATAGTTGGAGGAGAAACCATGAATAAAATTTTCGAAAGAATCCCGAATCACTCCACCTCCACCACCCAAACCAGGATTACCACGGCAGCCTCCGTCTGTGTTTGGAAATATTTTCTCCACTCTTAAGGCAGCTGAAGAGGATGTTCTTAAAAAGGAGTTATTTTTTGATCTAAATCCTTCTGGTGAAAATAGGGCTCAGTTACTTGAAGCCCAAGCCAAGCATCGAACTTCTTTACGCCGTGAAGAAATGTATTGGGCTCAGAAATCTCGAATTAAATGGCTCAAAGAGGGTCAAGGAAATTCTAAACTTTTTCATGCTTCTGTCCGGCAAGCTCATCGTAAACTTCATATTCACTCCATAACAGCTTTGGATGGCTCTATTCTGGATTCTGAGGTGGCTATTAAACAGGAAGCTATAAATTATTTTCAAGCTCAACTTTCGTTTGAAGGTATTGGGGATGAGTCTTTGCTTGATAATATTCCTTCCTTAATTTTTCCGGAATGGAATAATTCCCTTATTGATCCCCCCTCTATAGACGAGGTCAAGCTTGTGGTTTTCTCTATGAGTGGTGACAGTGCTTCAGGGCCTGACGGATTTTCTGGGAAATTTTATTCCTCTTGCTGGGACATTATTGGAAATGATTTACATCTGGCCATTCTGGAATTCTTCTCGGGGTTCTCTATGCCTAGATCTTGGACGAGCACTTTAGTGGCTATTATTCCTAAAAAGGATTCCCCTTCTTCTTTCAAAGATTTCCGTCCTATTAGCCTTTGCAATTTTTGTAACAAGGTCATTTCTAAGATTTTATCTACTCGTCTGGCTCAGATCCTTCCAAACATTATTTCTTCTAACCAGAGTGCTTTCACTAAAGGTCGGGAAATTCATGATAATATCCTTCTTGCTCAAGAGTTGATGAGTTTCTTAGGGAAAAAAGTCACTGGCTCTAATATGGTGATTAAACTAGGCATGGCTAAAGCTTTTGACAGAGTTTCTTGGGTTTTTTTAATAAAAGTTCTCAGGCGTTTCGGGTTCCATGAAATCTTCATTGACCTTATTTGGAGGATCGTCTCAGATAACTGGTTTTCCATTCTTGTTAATGGTGCTCCTGCGGGTTATTTTGCTTCCTCCTGTGGTCTTCATCAGGGAGATCCTTTATCGCCTAGCCTTTTCATTATTGCAGCGGAGGTTTTAAGTCGGAGTCTTAATAAGCTGCAGGTTGAAGATCCTTCTACGGCTTTTTCCTCCTCTAGTGGATGCCAAATTATTTCTCATTTAGCTTTTGCTGATGATGTGATCATTTTTTGTAATGGGCACTCTCGTTCTATCCGGAAGCATGTTAAACTTCTTAAAGATTATGAGCGCTCCTCAGGTCAACTTATCAATGGGTTAAAAAGCAGCTTTTATATTGCTCCTTCTATGGATATCAATAGAGTCACTTCCATTGTTAATATCTTGGGTTATCGAGTTGGTGATCTTCCGATTGTTTACTTGGGCTGCCCTCTATACTTGGGCCGGAAAAAGAAGCAATATTTTGACTCTATTGTTGCTAAAATCCAAAATCGGATTGAGACTTGGATGGGTGCTTTTATTTCTTACTCGGGCAGAACTACTCTTATTAAACATGTGCTTCATTCTATGACTACTTTTCTGCTTGCTGCTCTTGATCCTCCCTCCTCGGTTATTCGTTTAATAGAACGCATGCTTGCTAATTTTTTCTGGGGTAGTGTTGAAGGTCGGCAAAAGTCTCATTGGATTGCTTGGTCTACTTGCTGTTCTCCTAAGTCAGAGGGTGGTCTAGGCTTACCTTCTTTCTCGAATCTGGTGGAGGCTTATTCCATCAAATTGTGGTGGAGATTCCGGACTCAAAACAACTTGTGGGCGGATTTCCTGAAACAACGGTACTGTCTTTCTAATCATCCCTCTGTTGTGGTTTGTAAAGGGTCTCATGTTTGGCATCGTTTGCTTAAAGCTCGTCCTCAAGCTGAACCTTATATTTGTTGGATTATTGGAAAAGGGATGTGTTCGATTAGGCATGATAAATGGCTTTCTTTTTTCCCCATCCTATCTGTTGATAATCCCAGCTTTCAATCTATTCGAGATCTGTTTAGTTCTCCTTCGCAGCTTGCTCCTCTTGCTTCGAACTACCTTCTTCCTGGGGTGGTTCAAACAATTACGGAGCAAAAAATTGAGATTATGGATTGTGACGATTTGCCATGTTGGACCGGCTCTTCTAATGGGAAATTCTCCTTAAAATCAATAGATTGTATCAGAGGTGCAGCTGGCCCTTCCTTGATTTCCTCCAAGTATGTTTGGCATAAAATGCTTCCTAGTAACATTAGTATTTTCATGTGGAGATTATTGCTCCACCGCTTGCCGATTGATGAAGCGTTCAAAAAGAAAGGTCTTCACTTAGTTTCCCGCTGTTGCTGCTGCCCGAACCATCCTGATTTAGAGACTTTTCAGCATGTCTTTCTTTCTAGCGCTTTGGCAATGGAAGTTTGGAATTATTTTCATGGGCTCTTTGGTTTGGATGTTAGGGGTCATGATATTAGACAAAGATGCATGCATTGGTGGACTCATTCCAGCTTGGCAGTTTTTTCCCTTCTCCCTGCTCTTATTTTATGGCAGATTTGGCTTGCTCGGAACAAAGCAGTTTTTGAAGGTATTAATCCCAATCCTCGCGGTATTATTATTGCTATTCAAAGTGAGCTCCATTGTATTTTTAAAGCGGCGAATTATACCATTGTTAATGGGTCTGTGTTCGGCATTAAAATCTTTAAGGCTTTAGTCCATTATACTTGTTTTTAATTGGAAAAAGATATTTTTGTTGTGAAATATCATCTATTTCCTTAAAAAACACGGAACATGTTCGCTATGCATCGCAAAATAAAAAATGATGCATCGTAATTCAAAGTGTGCATCGCAATTCACAAAATTGTACTAAAAAATAATATTTTGTTGCATCACAATGCATGAAATTTTCTTAAGAGCTTAAAATGGGTGCCAACCCCATAATTTTGGGTGTCACACCCATAATATTGGCATTCACGGCTGTTCCAAAATTGATGCATCGCAATGCACAAATTGATACATCCTAATACACAAATTATTGCATTACAATGCACAAAAAGAATTATTTTTGTGCATCGCGATGCACAATATTACACTTGCGATGCATTAAAAGTGCATCGCGATGCACAAAACAACTAATGCACAACATTACACTTGTGATGTATCAAAGTGTACATCAAAATGCACAAAATTGTACTAAGAAAGTACTGTTTTCATGCATCGCGATAAACAACTTTTATTTTCGATGCACAATATGTTGTAAATATTAGAGAATTAAAGATTAAATGAATTCTCCAAAATACTTCTAAAAAGGTGGTTTGGTGATAGCATTCAGCGATTGACGAATAATATTAATACAACAAAGACAAATAAATAAAATAATTTTGAAAATTATACTGATTTTGTTTATTGATGAAGAATTGGGGATGAAAAAAAACTGAGAGAATGAGAGAGAGAGAGAGAGAGAGAGAGAGAGAGAGAGAGAGAGATGAATGCTATAGCAAAGTAAACAATGATTGGAATGAAAGAAAGAATTTACGGGAGAAAAATTAAAGGAAGACAATGCATAAAACATTGTTTAGGTTGTTACGGGGGCAATTTTGTAACAATTGATCAATTTATCACTCAAAATGAACTTATGCGGTTGGAGACAAAAATGAATGTCTAAAGCGATTGAAAATCTGTGAAAGAGGAACGGCTAGCAATTAATTTTTTTTAAAAAAAGCCAACTAGACTTCTTAAAAATAGGAAACTCAAAGAAAAAAAAAACATGCACACACACTCAACACACACATTTTCTTCATCTTTACTTTACAAAACAACTAGTAATAGAGCTCGTGTAATGTACGGGTGCAATTTAACTTTTGTGTTTAATTGATACATTTTAGAAATATTTTTGAAAAAAGTTATCATTATTAAATATAGAAGTTTGTTGACTTAATGTCTGATAAAAGTTAAGTGTTGTCAATATATGTAAATTGGTAGTCATTTATTATAATATTTTCGTTTCAAAATAAGTATTTTTTATTAGTGGTCAATACATGTATTTGTGTTTCTATACATTTTTTAATTTTTTAAGTATCCTTTAATGATATCATATTATTGGGTTTCTTTATAATTATCTCTTTTTTTCATCTTGCAATTAGTAAAGATATTTTAGACAAATATTTGAAAAAATTTACAAAATTAAAAATAAAATATTTACTTTGGGACATATTGAAGAAATATAACATTTTTCTGAACAAATGAGAATTGTTTAAGGATTGAATATAATTATATTTTTTGAAATAATTTTTTCAGATCATTCAATGATTAGAAAATATTTAGTTGGATACTATATTTACATATTATTTATACACTATCAGTTTGAAAAAGAAATTTACACAAATATCAAAAAAACATAAGCATCAATTTTGAATAAATAATTTAAAATTTTGTTGATATGGATCACATATTATATACTACATTATTTTAGGACGTTTTAAATAAAAATATGAGACCCAATTTAACATGGAGAGAGTATCATTTATAAAAATAAAATCAAGTAGGTTTATATTATAAAATAATTTATAGAATAATATAATGTGTTTTTAAAATCTTTACATATAATATAATTGGTTGAGTTGGTTTAAGGTGTATAATTATATTTAAAAGGGTGTGAGTTCAAATCTCATTGATAACATTAGAGCCCGTTTGGTGCAGTGTTTACAAAATGCAGCGTTTTAAAAAAATATAGTATTTTAAAAACGCATGTCTTTCCTTATAAATACGTTTGGGATATCACTTAAATACGCAATTTTTTTTCCAGTAGCGTTTTGGGAAAAAGTTGAGAATTCTAGCGTTTTAAAATGCAACTGCGTTTTGAAAACACTACTTTTTCTACAGCAATATTGAAACACAATTTTTGCAAATAAGCTGCGTTTTATCCCTGCGCTTTGGCCAAAACGCTCGACCAAACGGGCTCTATTTTATTTCCTAAAGTTCTTCTCCTATTAGTATTACCTAGTAGTAATACCTATTGAAAGTTGAATGAGGTGACACACTTAAATGCATCCTCACCAACTTTAAATATATATATATATATATATATATATATATATATATATGGCAAAACACACAATCGGGCCATTGTACTTTGGGGAAGGTTGCAATTCGGCCACTGATTGTTTGAAAATGTTATTTGGGCCACTGTACTTCAGTTATCTTGCAATTGACCCCATTTTTTTAACGGGCGTTAGTTCAACCGTTATGTAAAAATAAAATACCTATTTTACCCCTCTTCATCTTCATCTTCTCTAACATGATGAAACTGATGTTCAGGTTGTTAACGCTCTCTCTCTCAACACAAGTAACCTCCCTCCGATCGCCCCCATAGATTCGGCGACCAACACCAAACTGGCGACCTCCATTGATTCCTACCATCTCAACAGCGCCGACGTCTCTTCACCCGCCAACCCCAAAAAGCAACAGCAAAAAAATACCGCAGCAACCCCTTTTTCAGCCCCCCATCATCCCCGTCTTCAGTCAGCAGATCCCTTCACGTTCCAGATCCGGCGAAGGCAGTACCCTCGTGCCATGTGTCAGCACGTCATCCGAGCCTAGGGCTTCGAATTGGAATCGTTTTTTCAATTTCGAGTAAGATCTTCCTAATTCTTTTGCTTTAATTGCTGAGATTGTTTAAAGTTATTGCTTGGGGATATATTGTGCTCATTCTGTTATTGACATAATCAATGTGGTTATTGTGAATCTGAGACGGTTGACAACAATGTTGCGAGTGCGCTGCGTTGGCGGCCAAATGCTGAAGGAAATGTTCATTCTTTTGAGCTTGGAAGTCTGTTCCTGTATTTGGTTTACTGTATCGGTAGCCATTGTTAGGGGGTTTTGGTTTGAAGGGAGTTATTTGGTTTGTATCAGTGTGTGTGTGTGTGTGTGTGTGTTTTGAAAGAGGGGATGGAGAGTGGGCCAAAGAAAGAATTAATTACTGTTGCCTTTTTTTTTTGTTTGAAAATTACTACTTTGGTTAGACTAATTTATGAAGTTTTGAGAGCTCCCTCCATTAATGGGGAAAGGAAAGAAAAAGACATGTGAAAGATGAGTTAATTTTACACAGAAAGTCATGTTAGAGAAGATGAAGATGAAGAGGGGTAAAATAGGTATTTGATTTATACATAACGGTTGAACTAACACCCATTAAAAAAATGGAGTCGATTGCAAGATAATTTAAGTACAGTGGCCCAAATAACATTTTCTAATAATCAGTGGCCGAATTGCAACCTTCCCCAAAGTACAGTGGCCCGATTGTGTGTTTTGCCTATATATATATATATATATATATATATATATATATATATAGAGAGAGAGAGAGAGAGAGAGAGAGAGGGAAATGCTACATCCACCTAAAGAGTACCAAAAATATTGCACCTAATAATATGACACTCAAATCCAATGTTGGATTTCAGTTAAATTTTTAAATCAAACATTTAACGCCTTATGGTACAGAGGATCTGGCCAGAAATTTGCTTGAAATCCAACATTGGATTTGGATGCCAAGTTATTAGGTGCAACATTTTTTGTACTCTTTAGGTGACTTTAGCAATTCTCGTGTATACATATATAGATTTACAATTACACACTCACACAGGGCCGGCCCAGCTGTAAGGAATTTGAGGCACAGGCCTTGAGCCCCCAAAATTTGTGTAATTTTTGGGCCCCAAATTTTTGGGATCTAACTATAAATTAACCAAGGATAATGGACCTCACTGACATCCCTCATTCCCTTTTACACAGCACGCACCAGGAAAGAAGAAGAAAAAAAAAAAACCTTCCAAGTCCCACCAACACACACAGTCGCACACATACGAAATTTGTGATTTTGATGTGGCTTTTGGCAAAAAGTTTAAAGAGATCGTTGATTGAAACTAGCTTTTCAAAGAATTTTTGGTAATAAACACACTCTCTCTTTCCTCTTTATTTAATCTGAAATTAGGACTTTTGATTTGAGATTAAATAATTAATTTAAGTGATAGATTTGTATAGAAAAACAACATTTGAAGCTTTGGTTGAACTTATCTTAGAACAATTTGAAGGTAATATTAAATTTGGTGAAATTATTTGTTGGCTTGTAACTCATTGTTGAGTTTCTTGAACTTATATCCAAAATTAGTATTTTTTTTTATTTAGAATTTTTTTTTTTACTTATTGATTTACTTGTGTGTGAATTGTGATATTTGGTAATTTGTTTGGTTTGAACTATTGTTGTATGTATATATATATATATATATATATATATATATATATATATATATATTTGTTTTGTAATAGATGATTTGTTGGAATTATTATAAGTATACTGTAAACAAAATGTTATTACGAAAATATCTATGTGGAAATGAAAAAAGGAAGGAAAAGTAAAAGCAAGAACAATTAACACAAGTTTTAAATGGTTCTGTTAACAAATATTTTACCTCCAGTAAGTTAGGTGAAAGTGAAACTATTTAGAAGCGGTAAATGCCCATGATTTTAGAATGAAGTCCTTTATTTATTATCTTTTATATTTATTTTTTTAAATTTAAAAAAATAAAAAAAAATTATGCTACAAACTGGAAGGGTCGACATTACTGGCCTTGGACCCCAAATTTTACATGGCGGCCCTGCACTCACAAGAATACAACTCTCTCCTACCAATATCTAGAAAATACAAATTGTACCCCCTTCTCAAAAAGGTATAGTAGTACTCCCTCCATTCCAGTTAAAGATTACAATATATTATTTTGGGATGTTCTACTCAAATAGAACACTTAAAAAAATTATTCCTACAATCTTCTAAAATTTTCAACTTTACCCTCCACATGTGGTACAAACATATTAACTATGCTCAAACATTTTTGTAATTATGTCTAACTTTAATACTACTTATATATCCCTTAATTATTAGATTTTTTAAATGTAAACTCTTTGGCTGGAACAAAAGGAGAATTTTTTATTTTTATTTTAGTAAAAGAGAGACAATTAAATGAGGGTAATTTTGTTTAGGAATGATATAATTCAATTTTCACCTTATGAGAGGATGAAGAAGCATATAACGATGGCAAAATTACTCCTTTTATATATTTCTTAGATCCCAATAGAGCATAAAACTTAGCAAAAAGCAAAAGAAATATCGTTGGAGATTTGCTGCAGTTTTGTTGCAACTTGTTAGCGCTGTCGACGAGTTGCCATGCGTAAGAAATTGCTACATCAACAAAGAGTGATGAAACACAACGCCAGAAATTTGAGAAGATAATTTATGGTTTCAAAGCATTAATTGACATGCCTACGTACTGGGCAATAGTCAATAGCGACTATAGTACTAAAGTGGTATAAAGTAGATCTCATAAGCATAGAATAATTTATCGAGAATACGCTCAGATTTTTGTCTTAAGTAATTCAAAACCTCTAATTCTGATTATTCCCTCATTACGTTGAACAAAACTCCTACTAATCCTCCTAATCACACAAATCCAACAGGCAAGTACTTCAGAATTGACCAAAAACAATAACGATGATAATCGCAAAGAGCTACGGAGAGTGTTTGGATCTGCAACCACAGTGAAAGTGGACTACCAATTATCGGCTATGGTGTTGCCATGAAAATGAGTTAATTTTGAAGTAAAAGCTTGAGGAATCCTGAAGTTATCGAAGTCCGTTGAAGCAATAGCTTTTGCCTCTAGTTAATTGAACAAGATTGAGCAGAGAAAATGAGAAGTGAAATATTTAAACTTAAGGTTGTCTTTTGATTTTGGTTTACAAATCTAAAAGAGAAGTAAAATATTTAGGTCTTAAAGTTATCATGTTTGGGTCTTTTGATTTTGGTTCACTTTTAGATTTAGGGTTCACTTGGGAGTTCAAAGAAGAAAAGAAAGAGACATGAGAAGAACCAAAGTTCATAACTTGACTCACTTTTATGAGTAAGAGCAATGCTATGGGAACAAATAAGTCACATAATTTTTTCCACAAAATCTTCGTTGGCGGTTATTAATGGGTTGCATAATTTACGGGTCCGCAACTAACTAATGAAAAAAAAATCAAAAATTGACAATAAGATTTTTGTGACCAAATTTTTGTAACTGGTTGGTCAGAACATTATTAAGTAGTAGAACTCACAAACTACTTAACCAACCAATTGGAATTTAAGTGTACACTTTTATTTCTTTCCAAAATGGAAAGATTTGGGAGGAAAGAAAATTTTATCAATGAAACTTTCTTAATATGCCAATATTGCCCTCCAAAATTGTGAACAATAAATTAAAATGCCAAAGTAGCCTGATGCCCTGATCATGGACTACAATGACAAGCCAAAGATAAACTGACTCGTGTATTTTGGCGCCATTTTCGGCCACCTCAGTGCCATTTTTCCGATCACTTTGGCGTAAATTTTGGCATACTTGTTCTTATGGGATTCACAAATGATATTAGGAGATATAACTTATATAATTCCTACCAGCTTTAGTTTTGGTGTTGTTGGATTATGATGAGATATAATTGTTCCGGGAGGCTTGTCCGGAGACATGCTTTTAACTGGAACCGGAAGTCTTACGCTCATAGGGGTCTTCCCGCTCCTGGCAGTGTGATGCATGTGGTGTCACACTGGTAGCGGGTTTTTGCACTTCATCAGCCTCGAACCTGTGACCTCCAGGTTAAATACACAAATTATAGAGTATGAGTACCACTTGGGCTTTTTTCTGATGAGACAATTGCTCTGGGGGGCTTGCCCGGAGACATGCTCTTAACGGGAGCCGGAAGTCTTACGCTTACAGGGGTCTCCCCGCTCTTGGCAGTGTGGTTCATGTGGTGTCATACTGGTAGTGCCCGGAACAATTATGTCTCATCAGAAAAGGCACCTTTTTTGTTGAGGGGATGACCTTCCTTCCGGGGGACTTGCCCGGAGACAGGACTTGCTGCTCGCGGGAGCCGGAAGTCGGGTACATCCGTTTAAACTCATGATCTCCCCAGTCCCCACCCTTGGGGGTGGGTTTTTGCCTTCCTCACGCCCCTAAATCCCACATGGAGATTCGAACCTGTGACCTCCAGGATAAGTACACAGCTATAGAGCATGAGTACCACTTGGGCTAGCTAGGCCAAGTGGTACTCATGCTCTATAATCTGTGTATTTAACCTGGAGGTCACACGTTCGAGTGTGAGGAAGTGCAAAAATCCGCTACCAGCGTGACACCACATGAACCACACTGCCAGGAGCGGGGAGACCCCAGTGAGCGTAAGACTTCAAGCTCCCGTCAAGAGCATGTCTCCGGGCAAACCCCCCGGAATAATTATGCCTCATCAGATTATTTCAACACAAATCTAAATATTTAAATGTTGTTAAGTTGGTGATAACTTGGAATGCCCATGTCATTACTTAGAAAAATGGTAAATTTGATCTAGACGATATAGAGTTTTAAATAAATTGATAAAACGATTTGGATGTGAGAGCTGATATAGCTCGTAATATCAGACCTCGTACAACCGTGGTAGGAATTACTCCCTTCGTCCATAAACTATTGTCTTGTTTGACCCGACATAAGGATTAAAAAAAAATAATTGACTTGATTATTAATATTGGTATAGTGTATAGTTTCCTTTAATGCTAATGTACATGTGACCCTTAATTAAAGTAGGAAGAAAAAGTAATGGTAAAATGGTTAAAGTGTTGTCTTAAAAAAGAAACTTTCAAACATGACAATTATTTTGGGACTACCAAAAAAGGAAAGCAAGAAAATAATTTAAGGACAGAGAGAGTATAAAACAAACAATTTTGTTAGGCTTACAACTATTTTAATTCTACAACTATTGTTACAACTAAGCCTTAATGAAAGGTAGAATTGTCTTTCTCCAAAACACTTTTACCTGTCATCAAGCCTTGGTTGTAGCAATAATTGTAGAAAAAAGTTGTAAATCTAACATTTTTCTAAAACAAAATACAGTGAATTGCCCAACTCAACTCTTACTGTGTATTGACTTTGCTATAATCAGTCTATAAGTACACATTCGATTACAAACATGGAAAAGACTAATTTACGTGATCTACCTTAAATCAAAGTGATTGACTCCATCATTAATTCCAACTGATATACAAAATTGAAGCCCATCAATATTGCAACTAAAAATATGACAAGATATTGACATGAGCTAGAAATGTAAGTAGGAAAGCTTTCACCCCCTTCTCAAGCTGAACGGAGCGGAGCCAAGCTGAAACTTGCCACAAAGCTCATGAAAACGCGGACGTGATAAACCTGTAGACTATTTTTGGATACTTAATTTTAAAGTTCAGAATTGAAATTGGAAGAATAATTTGAATTCTCTAGATCTAAAATTGTTCATCAAATTTCAATTCTAAAGGTTAGCATTGAGTAGTCAAACATAGCCTTAGTAAAAATATCACTCAATTAAATGTCCTGGATCTAGGGGTAAAAATGTCACTCAATTTATTAATACTTGGGGGCGATAGTATGAGGTGTCTTAGGTAGTGTTTGGTAACATTTCTGTTTCTTTATTCTATTTCACGTGTTTCTATTTCACTTTGTTTCTGTTTCAATTTGTTTCTATTTCTTGAAACATGTCGTGTTTGACAAACATTTCTATTTTCTTTCACAAAGTTAAACTCTTTTTCCAAAACTATTAACATGTTACAACTTCATCATATATTATATCCAACTTAAAAGGTTTAGAATAATAATTCACATTTCATCTATTATTAAAAAAATTGTGAATAAAAAATAAAAAATAAAAATTAATATTCATATATACATACATACATAGACTCAGGAATTGATTTGATTTCCAAAAAGTAAATTAATTAATTCATAGCAATAATATTTAGAGGAAGAATTATAGGTTAACCGTTAATTGATTCTATGACTCTTGTATTGACTTTGAAATGGAAACCCACAACCATTAGCTGCTTGCCTATCATAAATTCATCATCATCATCCTCTTCAAAATCATCTCTTATTACTGTGAGTGTAATATTTCCATCGTGCGCACCATCTAGGAGGTCTGATTTATTATAATTAAATGTTAATTTTATATGCCAAAAAATAAGTAAAACATCAAATAAATCTGTATAATGATGTAATTTTTCCATGCATTCATGGGTAATATATGATTTCGATCAAACATATTTTCTATTCAATAAAGGAATTAAATTTAACCATGGGAACTTCACTTGACCATTAAGGATACCATTTCTATTAGAGTAAGGAATTGAGACTTTTTTTTTTTTTTTTTTTTTCATTTTTCAATACTCAAAGATCGCAAATACCTCATCCCCTACTAATTTAACACCAAATAGGATTTCTGTTTTTTTTTTTTTTTTTAACATTTGCATAAATTTGTGATAATGGTGATGAAAAGGTGCACAATTTAACATAGGCATGACCGCATGAGGATATCTACAAAACCAAGAAAGGAGTAACAAAAAATTTGACAAACTCCTAATATATGGTCCCTGTACTTTAGGCTTATTACGATTTTGTTAAATTTTTTTTTTTATTTCAAGGTATTCGTAGACTTGAAGGCCTAAAACTAATCTCCAAGATATAGTCGGTGCTAGAAGCGGAGACATCTCCCAAGTAAGTTTTTTGTACTCACAAGGGCTTGAAACCGAGATATCTTACTTAAGCGACCGAAGCTCCTTTCACATGACCAGAAAATCATCAATTGACGTGTAAATTTATTCAAATATGGTCCTTCCATCCATCTTTTCATTAGATTTTTTGTTAAATTTTCATGTGACTAGCACATGTTCTAAATTTCAAGGTTATTATTGTCTTTTTTCTACAAACTAATATGAATAAGATCCATAAACTTAATATTTTCAAGGAGTAATATTCTTTTTTTTTCTTCATTTTTTTCTCTCTTTCTATTAATATTTTCTCCACTTGAAGAAAAATTCTAAGATAAAAATAATTCCCCCTTAATAATTATTTTGAAAATGTGTTCTTGCATACTTTATCTTAGATAAATTGACTTGAAGGCCTAAAACTAATCTCCAATATATAGTCGGTGCTAGAAGCGGGGACATCTCCCAAGAAAGTTTTTTGTATTCACAAGGGTTTAAAACCGAGATATCTTACTTAAGCGACCAAAACTCCTTTCACATGACCAGAAAATCATCAATTGACGTGTAAATTTATTCAAATATAGTCCTTCCATCCATCTTTTCATTAGATTTTTTGTTAAATTTTCATGTAACTAGCACCTGTTCTAAATTTCAAGGTTATTATTGTCTTTTTTCTACAAACTAATATGAATAAGATCCATAAACTTAATATTTTCAAGGAGTAATATTCTTTTTTTTTTTTCATTTTTTTCTCTCTTTCTATTAATATTTTCTCCACTTGAAGAAAAATTCTAAGATAAAAATAATTCCCCCTTAATAATTATTTTGAAAATGTGTTCTTGCATACTTTATCTTAGATAAATTGACTTGAAGGCCTAAAACTAATCTCCAAGATATAGTCGGTACTAGAAGCGGAGACATCTCTCAAGAAAGTTTTTTGTATTCAAAAGGGCTTAAAACCGAGATATCTTACTTAAGCGACTGAAGCTCCTTTCACATGACCAGAAAATCATCAATTGACGTGTAAATTTATTCAAATATAGTCCTTCCATCCATCTTTTCATTAGATTTTTTGTTAAATTTTCATGTGACTAGCACATGTTCTAAATTTCAAGGTTATTATTGTCTTTTTTCTACAAACTAATATGAATAAGATCCATAAACTTAATATTTTCAAGGAGTAATATTCTTTTTTTCATTTTTTTCTCTCTTTCTATTAATATTTTCTCCACTTGAAGAAAAATTCTAAGATAAAAATAATTCCCCCTTAATATTTATTTTGAAAATGTGTTCTTGCATACTTTATCTTAGATAAATTGACTTACGTATTTTTAATTTTTGACTTTTCTTCAATAAGTAAGTTATGTGATATATACAAACAGATTTGCTTACATGACTTTATTTAATTTTTTTTTTTTTTTGAGAAAGAACTTTTAGATATTTAAGAGATTCAACTTTACCTTCTTTAAACTTAAATGTCATAAAAAACAGTAGGCTCCCTTTCTTTTTCATTAAGAAAAGCTTACCATTTTAATTTCATTTTTTTAGCTTTAAAAATATTTACAAGATTTTAAACTTAAAGCCTTAATAAGAAAGAATAACATAGGAAAAAGAAAGTAATGCCACGAATCCAGGATTAATTAAATAATAAAGGAGTTTTTATTCGGTTTAATTTCTTTTAGTTTATAGAGAATACGATAAGGAAAAGATATTCTTTTTTAATATTATGTTATTTGAAAAAATTGCTTTAAAAGTTGAAAATATTTTCCACTCAAATGATCATTTAACTGACAACATAACAAAAAGATAGAATAGTTCGCTTGTGATTACTCCATTTAACTGTCAGACAAACAAAAAACTGGATGGAAGGATCAAACTGAAAATACACTTAAGCTCAGGGACTACCTTGGAGTTTGCAACTATGTAATTTTGTATTTTTTGAAAATGCACAATAGAAAACAAAAAATAAATAAAAATCGAAATGAACCTGACGTGAATCGAACACGCAACCTTCTGATCTGGAGTCAGACGCGCTACCATTGCGCCACAGATCCATATGTTTACTTTATTCCATTCAATGATTTTATTTAAAGGTATTTTTAGAAACTACACCCAAGTAATTGTAACACAAAAATGTATATTATCTTTGGAAACTACACCTAAGTAATTACTCTATCGTTCCCTAAATTATTGTTTTGTTTTTTTTTTTGTCCGTGTCAAAATAATTTTTTTGTTTGGAAGTTTCTTTTTTAGTACAACACTTTTATAAATTTACCCTTACTTTTTTCTTCCTACTTTAATTATAGGCCACATGCACAAGGACATTAAAAAAAAATTACACACTATACTAATATTAATAATCAAGTTAATTATTTTTTCTTAATTCATTTGCCAAATCGAATAAGATAATAATTTAGGAACGTGGGGAGAATAATATGGAGTCAGCCATACTACCATTGTGCTATAGATTCACTTATGTGGTTTCGGCTACATAAAGTGACAGAATTGGAAATTTTCGTTTGTGAGGGTCAATATGTATATTATCAAAATAAAATTATAAAATTATAAAAAATTCATATAGTTTAAGCTAAAATTTTAAATTTTCTAACACTTTTAGAGAAATAATTCTTAACTTTTGAAAGCCTTGGTGAAAGTGTACTTTTTTGTTTTTTGTTTTTTTTAAGTTCAAAATCAAATTTTCATGGAGTAACAATTACTTGATATATATGTAAATACGCTAACCGTTCTACCCAAATAGTCCACGTTTAAAAATTTTAATAATTAAATAATATAAAAATATTATTAAAATTTGTCATAATTACAAAAATATTTGAGTATATTTTATATGTTTATATCACATGTGGAGAGTAAAGTTATGATCATCTTGGTTGAGTATATTTTAATAGTCCACTCCACGTTTAAAAATTTTAATAATTAAATAATATATAAATATTATTAAAATTTGTCATAATTACAAAAATATTTGAGTATATTTTATATGTTTATATCACATGTGGAGAATAATATATATATGTTTATATCACACGTTTAAAATTTGTCATAATTACAAAAATATTTTGTGATATTTCACTTAAAGAGTTTACTTTAAAAAAATTATGCTTACAATTATAATATTCTTTCATCTTTACCCTCCACTTGTATTATAATCATCTTGATTGTTTTTAATTATTTTTGTAATTATTACAAAATTTAATGACATTAATATATCCATTAATAATTAAACTTTTCAAATGTTGACTATTTGAATAAAATGGAGGAAGTAAAACTTTTTATTAAAGAAAGCATTATATCATTGAACCCACTCAACTTTAATTCCCAAACATAAGGATAGAACAAGGGAGAAATTATCTATGTAGGCCATATCTGCACCTTTTTAAGAAGATATTATTTGTCGTTCTAATCTTTAATTTTCTCTCAGAAACTCACATTTGTTGAAGTTGTTTGGATTCTTTAAGTAATGTTTAATTTTGCAGATGGCCTATACAGCTGCACATTGGTATGATGTAGAGCGGGCGTATTTTTTCATTTATAATCAAACGACTGCCCATTGGATGATGTTGCTCGGATTTTTTTATTTTTTTTAAAAGGTTGGATGGGACATACATATTACCATAATCTTTATTATTATTATTTAATGTCTTACCCTTATTATTATTTAACCCTTATTATTATTATTTAATGCTTTACCCTTATTACTATTATTTAATGCCTTGAAGACTACAATTAAGACTATATGATGTCTTTGGTGTAGTTAGGACAAATTGTTTGAACACCCGACCTTTTTGATGAGTATTGAAGTACCAGGGTGGTTATGGTGTAGGGTTTGAACACTCAAGACTGAGAGTATTGAAGTAACAGTGTGGCTATGGTGTAGGGTTTGAACACTCAAGCTCTAAAGTAACAGTGTGGCTATGGTGTAGGGTTTGAACAGTCAAGCTCTCTGAAGTAACAGTGTGGCTATGGTGTAGGGTTTGAACACTCAAACTTTCTGTTAAGAGAAGTGAATAGTACTAAATGGGCATTTAGTAAAGCTTGAACACCCAACATTTTTAAATATCAGGGTGAATAGTACTAAATGAGCCTTTAGTGAAGCTTGAACACCCAACATTTTTAAATATCAGGGTGTCGTCTCTAGTTGAGACTTGAACACTCGACCTTTTCGTTAAAAGAAGTGAGAAGTACCAGTTGAGTTAAAGCTCGTTGTTGTTGCTTGAATTATATGCCTTCCAATCGATGGAAATCCTGTAACGGGGCAAGATTTGGATAGAGATGAAACTCGACGAGTTTGCATCGATGGATGAGGGCTTGGTTAGGGAAAAGGCAGACTCTAGTATAAGCCTCAATTTATTGAAAGAAAGATGTATGAATGTTCCCATGATGTTGAAAACATGGATAAATACGTTAGAGCTTATGTTTTGGAGTTAGTTGCAAAAAAATCCTATACTAGTATCAAAATTTTAAATTAAACATTGTGTTTTTATTTTTGACCAATCAAACATTCATCAAAAATATTTTTGTAATTAAAACTCTCCGTTAGCGTAATGTTATCTACTATAACGAAGGCTGAGTTGGTATATGACTAGATGCATACGTGGTGCTGACGTGGCGAGACGAAAAAAATAGCCAGATTCCCTCTAAAATATTTTCAAAACAAACCTTGTACTATTAGTTTTTAGATTTCAAAATAACCCTTTTTTTACTTCCATATTTTATCAAAATAAATAGAGCAAACTACACAAATAGCCCCTGTGCTATACCCTTTTTTTTGGAATTGGTCCTTACTCCATGCCATTGATCCCTGTAGTGGTGTGGATTACACCATTGGTCCTTCCGTTAATTTTTAACCGTTATCTCGAACACGTGCAATCATGCGACTTTTTTTCAAAGGGCATTTTTGCCAGATTACATTTTATTTCATCTTCACAACTCCTTCCCCAATCCATTTCCCTTCGTTCCATGCCATGGGCCAAACAACTACCCCCAGCCCACCTTCGTCTCCTGCTTCAAATAACCAAGCCAATCTTCAAATCTTCAAATAATTATGTTCCAAGGCCACTGCTTCATAGTTGGTTTTCCACCATGTCCAAGGATTCAAGCTTCCCTCCCTCTCCAAAACTAAAAACCCATCTCTCTCTCTCCCTCTCTCTTCTACAAACCCATTCCACCCACACACACACAACACACGGTCAACACCAACAAACACCAAATTCCATCACTGCCATTGTTAAGGTTTGAGCTCGACCAAAGGGTTTTAATGGAGCTCTAACAGATTCAAAATTCAAAATTCAAAATAGGCCTGTAACATTGATCGATACAAATTGAAGCTTAAAATAGATGCTGGAGTTGTTTCTGTTGTGGGTGGACTTGAACAGGTTAATTATATACTAATTAGGAACCATATTATAACTAAATGGTTGGAGAATGTATCTAATTGGGTCACGATAGAGATGTTTCTTGATGTTATGCCTTTACATTGTTGTACCCTTTTGGATTCTGCTTATAAGTACTTGGTTTCATATGGGTATATCAATTTTGGTGTTGAACTTGCTATGAATATGCCTGTGAAAACAACTGATACATATGTTTGCATATTCCAACACAGTGATTTGCTTGTTCCCATTACAACACATGTTTCACAAGTGGCTAAAAGGGCTGCGTACCGGTTAGTGTGGCAGCTTGATGAAACAATGCATAGGTCATTAGACTAGGAAGTCTTTGTACATGTCCAAGTCTTTGTCCTACCGAGAAAAGATGACTCTTCATATGGATTAGCTCTACTAACGCCAACAAGACATCTATACCAGCAGTGTCTTGCTAGCAGACATGTCTACCAGCAATGTCTCACCAGCAGAGATCTCCACCAGCCATGTCTTATCGGCATTCTTTATCACATCAGTTTACATCGGCAGATCTAAGTATCAGCCATGCTCTTCATCAGACAACTGCAGAGAAGCTGATTATTCACAAGAGGAACATCGGTCATTGCTCAATGCTACAAGTCAAAATAGATCCATTACAAGATCTTCCTGACAACTCTAGATACGCATCGATGTCTGTGCTTTTACTATTATTCAGAAGACATTTCCTTTTTCGTGTATTGGTCCCAGTCTCCAAGACTACATTCCATAAAAGGCCAAACACAGTGCGCTACATCCCAGGCCTGTTCGTCAAGTCTCTTTCATCCAGCCTGATTCACGAACCAACTTCAAGACAAAAGCTTAAACGGAAGGTCTTTGCCCAACAGTTTGAGCAATGCACTCTGATGCATTAATGATCCAAATCTTCAACGGGCAAAAACTCATCAAAGACTCAACGACTCCTTCATCTTCTCCAGCCTATAAAAGAAACCTCTCATTCTCTCATTCATAAGGTGTTGGTGGTTGATATTGTTCTTTGTTATTTGAATCTGAAACCACACCAAAAGTGAGAAAATACAAGTGTAAGAACAAACACTTTGTGGGAGAGAAAACAAAAATTCCAAAGGCTAAGAAGTTCTGCTTGATCAAAAACTTTGTTCTTGATTTGAGTTCTTTCTTCCTTCGAAAGACTCAGTCTCTTCAGTTGTTGCACTTCAAATTCACAGCTAGAGACCAAGCATCCTGCAAGTCGTTGAAGACTGATTAAGCTTAAAGATGTCCGATGAAGAACCAGAGCATAATAACCCATATTGCATTCATATCGGCAGACTTATACTACATTATAAGGGCTGTCGATTATGCAATGAATTGTCATCACTCTTGGCCGAGTGCTCAGCACTCAGTTGTTCAAATACTTGTTATTTGAACAACGCCTAATATTTTCTTCTCACAACAAATCTATCGAGTTGATACTACAGGAAGACAACTCAATAAATATTGACTATATCTTCCAATGTACTTTCGATAGATTTGATTTCGCTTTCTTGATCTCTTCTTTTTCTTTCCTAGGAGATTGCTAGGATAGAGAGTCTAGGTTGATGTACTAAGCATGTTTATTTTTGAGCAAACCTCTGCTGAATTTTAATATAAATCATAATTTATTTCAGTCAGCCTTCACTTATCTTTCCTGTAATTTATGATATAAATCTTATGCAATCTAGTTGTGGAATGTAATTGATGCATCTAATACAAGATTTTAGCTTGCTGTTATGTTAAACTTGTACCTATTTGTTTACAGTTGCTTTAATCTTGTCTGATATACTTATGCTGTTTATTCTTCCGCTGCTTAAAATCTACTATACCAACTAAGTATAACAATATCTTCCTATTAGCTATTCTTCAAGTCTGCTGATGCAAATCAGCTGATTCCACTATATCGGCTGTGTTGCTCTAATTAGGAAGATGACCTATTCATGTTAATTATTTCATCCATGTTTCTTAACTTAAATTTTAAAATAGGATGAAATTTATAATAAACATCATATAGGCTATTCACCCTCCCTCTAGCCTATATTCTGAGTACAACCTTATGGACCTAACAATTGGTATCAGAGCAAGTACTCTGTGAATTTCATACCAGGCTTGACAACCTGAGAGTTTAGATGCAGTCGCTCGAATTAGATGCATAGTAAAAAAGATTTGTTGTCAAAATTCTCATTTCTGAAAATCTTTTGACTGAGAGACCTAGAAGCTATTTTGAAAATGCTGTTACAAATCAAAATCAATTTTGTTTTCAAAAACTTGTGAGAAAAGATTATTGTGATGGCTGTGTGATTACTATAGGAAAATCTTTCATATAACAGAAACATATTTTTCAATTGATATTATGAAGAGAAGTACTATATTCAAATAGAGTTTGACTTGCTAAGGATAATGTTCGTTTTAAAAAATATTCCATTTTCAAACTCATGTCATATTCGCTAGCAAATGTATCAATTTCATACTTGATGGATGAATTACTCTGATATACTTCAGAAAAATTGCCATCTTAATATAAGGCTAACGATTGTCTCAATCTAACACCTTTTCGAGAAAGCTTCTTATGAAAGTTTAAAGCAAATGAAATAGGAAGAGCTTCAAAGGTAATTCAAGGGAAATCAGATTTATGTCATCTCTAAATCACTGTGATTATTAGCTCTTGGTCTAAGGACATCTATGATGAAATTGTTCTTCTTCAACGGAAAGCTTCTGCCTAAAAGATACACTCAATGAACTTATGCTCAACATCAGAACAAGCTCTTCAACTACTATGAGCAGAAATGTTCAAAGGGTATAGTGAGAAAGTAACCCCAGTTCTTAAATTCGTGATTATTTAGGGTTACACTTATAAGCTATATTTTGAGTAATTACTGCGCTTATTAAGTCTCACTTGTATTATTAAATTTCTGGAGCTATTTTTAGCTCACAAATATTGCTAATAATCTTCTATGAGTAATTAAAGCAGGAACTAATATTACCAAACTCAAAGATGCAACATATCTCTCCATCAGCAGATATCAACCTAACTGCTGATTTATGAAGGATTGCTGATCACTTATGAATAAACCTCCTATGTCCTTCACTCACTAAATGTCAAATCAATATCTACTGGAGTACGGCGTTAACTTATAGAAGTCTACTGATGAATCCAAGATGTTGATAAAGACCACCTCTCCAGCATATACAAAACAGGTCAGCAACTGCCTTGTTATATGCCTGTATCCATGTCTGCTGAATTGATCTTTAATCTGTTATCAGACATGCTGCATAAATAAAAGTCTCATCATACTATGCTCTTCATGATATATCTATATGCTTGTATGATTTGCTAAATGTAAACGTTTTTCAAAAACTTATCAGCACTTTCTATATTAGCTGATCTAAAATGTTTTCAAAACATCTAGTTGGCTGAACTTCCATATCTGCCAACAAACACTTCATAAGTTCAGTTATATGTGCTGACTTATAGGAGTAAAACCTTTAAATGACTTGTCTTCTTCCTAAGTCTATTAAAGGTGGAGGCACACTTTACGAAGACTGACTACTTCGTTTAAAGTAAAGACTATTCTCAAAAGCTTTGGGAAAATGACAAGCCTGTTTGATAAAACAAAAATACTTTCGCTTTGAAAAATCCTTTTCAAAATTACTGAGACAGTCAAGACATCACATTTACAGCCTGATTCTGCAAAGGCATGTAAAAAGGACAATTCTACAGTAAATCTCTATTATTGTAAATCCTTAGTCTAGCCTCCGTGAGTATAAGTAGAGCCCCTCCTTCGTTCAAACTCTACTTTAAAGAAACTCACAAACTGCTTACAGATTACACAAGATGCTAAACACTGATTCAAAATTTTTCTCAAAATGTTACTAAGTACAAATCCCAGAAATCGATCAAGTCAACACTTCAACAACTGGGTATGACTCTCTCATATTCTTTCAAAGTTGTTTTGGTTTATTTCTGTTACTCATGATGAGTTGATTTAAAATTCTCAAAGATGCATTCACAAAATCAAAAATCTTCATAACTGTGAAAAACTTCTTTTCAATCACTTTTAAAGACACAGTTATAATATCTAAGAGAAATTCTATTAACTCATTTGTTCCAGAAATCATTCATTATTAATTTTCAATCTTACTTCTTGAAATTAGTTGATAAAAGAATTTTCTTTTGTCTCGTCTGATAATCTTAAAAGTTTGTAGGCAAAAGATGAACTGTATGCTACAGACCTTTGATTATCAGAACACTTAAGAATGTCTTTAAAATCACTTATATTAAAAGGTAAGATAGAAGATTCTTAATTTATGTTCTTAAGTGATTTCACTTCATTCCTAATATTTGGTTATCAATCTTATTGATACACTAAATTGATTTCAGATGGATTACTATGAAAACCGCTTAGCATATACTTATCTGACCATCGTAACTCTGCATGTATACTTGAGCATCACAGAGAAGATCCCAGATAAGATTTATCAAATGTTCAGAAAGCATCTGGTAAATAGTTGTTTTAAACAACTCGTCTGGTCATATGTAAGTATACCAGCCATCACCCCAACGATGACTGATGCAGATAATTCAGCTTGACTGAATAAAGTAGCTAAGGAAGTATTGTCAAAGATTATAAACTGCCAATGACTATTGTCCATTTCCTGCGCTTTTCCCTAAGGACTCGTAGTCCAAGCAGTAAATCCTTGACGGCTATCACCCTGAGGTTCTTCCTGAGTAACCTCTTAGTGTGAACGTGTTCTTCCTCCCCCCAGAGTTGGAGGAGATCAAAAATGGATACAGCCAACTTGATCCATTCCGAACTCCATGACTAATGACTTCTCAATATGTCCTCTGGATTAGGATATCTTGGATGAAACTTTGTAACAAATTTTCTATTCAAAATTGAACCATTGTCTATCTTTACCCTGTAATATGCAGTTTAGTCAAATTCTTATTGTATTGTTCTTGTAATCAGCTGATCCCTAATGAGAGTTATTCAAAACTTTTTGGATTATTGAATACAAGTTCTGCAACTTTCCTTCATGTCTATCTATTTATCTGAATTCTTCTGATAGCATGAATTAATGTGTTTTAATTGTGTTGATCTAATATACTGTTCTTCTTTATAATATTATCTACATTCTTCTGATGATTGGAGAAATTGACCACAAAGAGACGATCACACAATTCCTACACAAACTCTGCTGAGACCCCATTAGCAAACCCGTCCTATAATATCTGCTATATTGAGTTCTGGTCTATTACTGAAGTTTACCTCTTTTCTTTAACCATTCTGATAATTGCCTTTCTGAAATAGATCATCTCACCCTGATCAAATTCAAGGTCTGCTGAACGCTCTAATTGTTCAATATAGGTAGACTGTAATTACTTAAAGGATGACTTATTATGTCTACATCTCACCTTCAAGTAAAGGAAACTACATATTCATTACTTAATCTCTGACTCTCCTGTTCAACCTACAAGATTACTAGTAAATTTACTTTGAACCAAATTGTCTGTTGTGTTAACCTAAAGACTGCTAAAAGCTTTTGAATCTATAAAGGATTATATCATCAGAGTATATGATATATATATATATATATATATTTAAAAATCCTAGTTTCTTTTAAACAGACGCTTTTACTCTCTTTTAAACAGCTCAACAACAATTTGTACTATCAGTCATGACAACTACAAAATCTTGTATGACCCTTGAGATTATAGTAACAAAAGACAAGGTTAGTTGTTTTTCATAATGATGGATTAACAATTGGTATATCTATACATAACAATTGATATCATCTTGACTAACAATTAATTAGCAAACAGACTGAATTCAAAACACTCTGTTATACTTTATCATAAGCCTAACTGTCAAAAGGATGATGGTAAACTTTACGAAACTTGACCTATTTCAGAAAATAGCTAGAAATTTTAGGATTCGTAGGAAGACTGTTGTTTCCTAAAACTAGTCTTTCCTTAGGAGTGAATGGCTGATATAACCCCCGTTGTATATATTTTATGCCTCACTATCGTCAGACATCAAAGAACAGGTTAGTATGAAAATACACTTCATCAGAATCCCTTCCCTGCTAATGAATAATATTACCTGTTGCAAAGAAAGAAACTCGGATATCACTCCAGGTATGTCTCCAATATCCCACTTGTATGTCTTCTCTCTCGTCAAAAAACAAAAAAGGTGTTCAATAAATTTTCATCATTAGTAGAACCTTGCCTCACATAAAAATGTTTTTCTACTATTTACCATGAACATCTGCCAAATACATTTTACTAATGTTTCAAAATTTAAATATCTTTTCTAATAGTAATGGTTGTCTTATATCTGTGCTAATATATGATTATTCTGGTATTAAAATTACTAAACAAACCCATCAATATCCCCAAAAATTAGTCAAACATTTCTCAAGATAAATACCAGACACACTCTTTATCAGCAGTTCTCACTTCAACAGATACACAACACTTATTGCTGATAATGTCCAAATACTTGTAATCTCATCCAATCCTTCATACATCTATATATATAACCTTTTCAATTGGTATAAGACTTAACTTAAATTCACTACACATTGTTCTTCAAAGCTAATCATTATAAGTGTACCTAAAAAGTGATAACAAATTGATATTCTAATATTTTTCTCTAAACAATTGGTATCTGACAAATTTTTGTGAGAAAATTTTTAAGAACAAAAATTTACTCTTGAAGCTGATATCACAATACTTAAAACAGCTGATAGTTACGTTTAAGACAAATGTTACAAACTTCAACTCAGCTGGTATAACCATTCTTGTCCCTTCCTTTGTAAGTCAATTATTTTGACGAAATATTGTTTTAAACTTCTCGTTTAACCATTCAATGCATATCTTTTCTAGAATACCTATATCATAGCTATACCCACTCTCTGCACATCTACATAATCTTTAATTAATAACAGTGCATCATTACTAAGTCATTAAATATATTCTTTCTCTTAAGCCTCAATGATGTCTTATCAAATTCCTTCACCCGAGGAATCTCTTCAAATTCTCAAAACCTTTAAAAACTTGTTATCAGATCCATTAAAACTACTCTTAATCTTCATCTCCTACTACTTCAACATTTCTCTACCATTGCATACTCATCTTCCAACATAATGAGTAACACAAATTTGTCAAGACCCGTATCTCGCCCTAGCTCTTACGACGAATGACTAACCCGTATGATGACTATCTTGGCATCACAGCCTCAAATAACTCGAAGACCTCGTCTAATCAGTCGTCGGCTGAGAAATCATCTTCAAGATCCCAGGAACGATGTTTCAAACTTCATCCCCTGGATTCCCACAAGAAATCTTGTATCAACTACAGATCTGATTCTTTCCCAGCTCCTTCCTCCATTTTCTCAAATACTCAACTCGAGCAATCTCAAATTCAGGAGGAGCATCAACTCATGAATGAAAATTCTGCACAAAACTCAGCGGTTAACGTTCCCAACGATTAGGACAGTAGACCTACTCCCCTTAACCTGCGTCATTAGGAAATCTAGCATGTTTTTGTTTTGCTAAACAAACACCTCTGATATCTACTTGTTATCTATGTAATATATTCCTGTTACATTTTATTTCTATTATTATGACTGATCTTTTCTATTTCACTCTGTCTTACTTCTCCTAGCTTGTCTTACTAAGTAATCACTCATGCTTGCCATCAATATTCATGATATATGTGTATACTCTTGCTTATAACCATTAATATGTATATATATCTTATACATTCTGAGATTTATATTAAAGAAGAAATATATTTTATATATCATTCTTAGATGTATGTCTCATACATCCGATCAATTTTGACATATTAAAATCTCAATAACATTGTCTGATCAAAAAGAAAAGGTACTGTATATATCCCAGGAGAAGAATACTTTGACTAATAACACTTTGACATAGCATACTTTGAAGTATAATTTTTTTTTTGTCTTATACGTTAAAAGAAAGCTATAAAATGATCATTAAAAGAGAAACACATGTATATGTCTCACATCAAATGTATATCTTATACATTCAAAAGGTGACATACTCTAGAGAGCCATCTAGATAAAATATGTTAAAAAAGGACAACTCAGCTGGTATCACACTTGGGTATATATCTTGAGCAAAAGACTGAATAAGCCGTTATAACAATCAACAACTTCTAGTAATACTATTTTCTCAAATACAGCTGTTCTTCAAAGCTCACTCTTGTAAAATCTCTTTACAAGCAATGGAACAAAATCCTCAAGTTACAACTTGCTTGCGTACTTTACTCCCTACTTTTGATATGTATATCTTATACATTATGGCTGTGCACTATAACATATTCGCATACTTATGTCCTTAAGGAGGAGTGGTATCAGATTTCTCTTGTGACCATTAAGGAGGAGAGTTTATATACATAAGTCGACGTATTCATACAAGAAAATAGCTAATCAACATGACAGATACATCCCATCCTGAAAATAGGAGGAGAGTTCTTCTTATACTATAAATTGAGATACGTACTAAAAATATGATCAACATTAGGAGGAGAATTCTGTGTAAAGAAATTTATCTTATACTCCGTACTAAAAATATGATCAATATGACTAATCAAGTTGTCCGATCATCTGGAGAAAATTCTTCAACAGCAATATCTAAATGACTATTTTTTATACGACGCTGTTATTTAAAACTATCTCTGCATTTTTATATCATCAGCATTTCTCTTAAAACTACCTTCTTGTAAAAAGTCTATACAAGCAAGGAACTTTTTAATTATCTGATACTTAATCAATTCAATTAAGTATGCTGATTCAAAACTCTTTCTTGCTCAAAATTCTTCAACTTATACACATTATATAGCAAGAAAAACATCTTTATGGCCTACTCATCAATTATATCTCATAATTGCCTAAAAATGTGCTTGTTATTGCTTCGTATTTGTACCTTTATTTATTGAGTCTGTAAATTCGTAGTAATAGGTGACTATACATACGCTATCGCTTGTAAGTTCAACCTAGGGCTTGCCTTGATATAAAATGATCATTCATTAGAAGGTATGTTATTACTAAGGATTGAACATCTGCTTTAAGAGCTATATGTATATGTCAATTGTAGTAATGGTCCCAAGCAAATAGGAGGAGATTGTTAGGAATATGCTTGTGAAAATAGCTGATACATATGTTTGCATATTCTAACACAGTGATTTGCTTGTTCCCATTACAATGCATGTTTCACAAGTGGCTAAAAGGGCTGCGTACCGGTTAGTGCGGGAGCTTGATGAAACAATGCATAGGTCATTAGACTAGGAAGTCTTTGTACATATCCAAGTCTTTCTCCTACCGAGAAAAGATGACTCTTCATATGGATTAGCTCTACTAGCGCCAACAAGACATCTATACCAGCAGTGTCTTGCTAGCAGACATGTCTACCAGCAATGTCTCACCAGCAGACATCTCCACCAGCCATGTCTTATCGGCATTCTTTATCACAGCACTTTACGTTGGCAGATCTAAGTATCAGCCATGCTCTACATCAGACAACTGCAGAGAAGCTGATTATTCACAAGAGAAACATCGGCCGTTGCTCAATACTACAAGTCAAAATAGATCCGTTACAAGATGTTCCTGACAACTCTAGATACGCATCGATGTCTGTGCTTTTACTATTATTCAGAAGATAATTCCTCTTTCGTGTATTGGTCCCAGTCTCCAAGACTACATTCCATAAAAGGCCAAACACAGTGCGCTACATCCCAGGCCTGCTCGTCAAGTCTCTTTCATCCAGCCTGATTCACGGACCAACTTCAAGACAAAAGCTTAAACGGAAGGTCTTTGCCCAACAGTTTGAGCAATGCACTCTATGCATTAATGATCCAGATCTTCAACGGGCAAAAACTCATCAAAGCCTCAACGACTCCTTCATCTTCTCCAGCCTATAAAAGAAACCTCTTATTCTCTCATTCATAAGGTGTTGGTGGTTGATATTATTCTTTGTTCTTTCAATCTGAAACCACACCAAAAGTGAGAAAACACAAGTGTAAAAACAAACACTTTGTGGGAGAGAAAACAGAAATTCCAAAGGCTAAGAAGTTCTGCTTGATCAAAAACTTTGTTCTTGATTTGAGTTCTTTCTTCCTTCGAAAGACTCAGTCTCTTCAGTTGCTGCACTTCAAATTCACAGCTAGAGACCAAGCATCCTGCAAGTCGTTGAAGACTGATTAAGCTTGAAGATGTTCGATGAAGAACCAGAGCATAATAATCCATACTGCATTCATATCGGCAGACTTATACTACATTATAAGGGCTGTCGATTGTGCAATGAATTGTCATCACTCTTGGCCAAGTGCTCAACACTCAGTTGTTCAAATACTTGTTATTTGAACAACGCCTAATATTTTCTTCTCACAACAAATCTATCGAGTTGATACTACAGGAAGACAACTCAATAAATATTGACTATATCTTCCAATGTATTTTTGATAGATTTGATTTTGCTTTCTTGATCTCTCCTTTATCTTTCCTAGGAGATTGATAGGATAGAGAGTCTAGGTTGATGTACTAAGCATGTTTGTCTTTGAGCAAACCTCTGCTGAATTTTAATATAAATCATATTTTATTTCACTCAACCTTTACTTATCTTTCCTGTAATTTATGATATAAATCTTATGCAATCTGGTTGTGAAAAGTAATTGATGCATCTAATACAAAATTTTAGCTTGTTGTTATATTAAACTTGTACCTATTTGTTTACAGTTGCTTTAATCTTGTCTGCTATACTTATACTGTTTATTCTTTCGCTGGTTAAAATCTACTATACCAGCTAAGTATAACAATATCTTCCTATCAGCTATTCTTCAAGTCTGCTGATGCATATCAGCTGATTCCACTATATCGGCTGTAGTGCTTGAACTAGGAAGATGACCTATTCATGTTAATTATTTCATCCATGTTTCTCAACTTAAATTTTAAAATAGGATGAAATTTTTAATAAACATCATATAGGCTATTCACCCCCCCTCTAGCCTATATTCTGAGCACAACCTTATGTACCTAACACTAATGATTAAAGAGAAGGTTCTTGCTAAACATAGTAAGGGAATGTGACTGTGACTGGGGCTGGACTCGCGGGGTTGGCAACTGCAAGGCGAGTTTGGCTGAGGTGGTTATTTAGTTCGGGGCCTTTGTCGGTGAGCCTATGGGTAGAGAATGGTGACCGGTGGCTAATTGATTTGGCTAGTTGGATTGCTGGGTTATACTCTTGGAATAAAAAAACTCTAACTTTGATTTCCTAAATTTGTTCAAGTTTTTCTTCTTCATCCTTTGATTTGATAGTTGATGATTTTTATTCTGGGTTTCCTTCATTTTTAAATTTTGTGTTCGCCGGCAATAGTGGTTTTGTGTTGGCCGGCAATGATGGTAGTGGCAACCATGGTGGAATGGAAGGAAAGGGGTTGGAAAATGGAGAAGAAAGGGACGTAAAGTTATAATTTTGTTAATTACATTAATGCTCTTGTATTAAGTTTTAAAAAATCGTATGGATACTTTTGTCCATTTCAAAAAAAATAATGCATGAATAATTTTACTCGTGATTAAAGTCACGTGAGAGACACATGAGCATACTTAAAATAAAATATTTAATAAAATTAGATGAATAAACCAATTATGTAAAAAATTTCAGTACAAAAACTTAATTTTTTTGAATTTTAGTTTAAGAACCAATCCCATAAAAAGAATATAAGCACATGGACGATTTGTGTAGTTTGCTCAAGAAGTTACCTTTTAAAAAGTTACACAAACCACTCGTCAACTTGGAAAAGCCTGAACAGTTAAATGGACCATCAATCACTTTGTATGCACCGAGGAATCAACTTTAATTTTAAGAAAAATGATAGAGCAACAAAATAAATTTATATATTTTGTTTTTATCAAGCATTAAAGTGTTGTATAATATAACTTATTTATGTATTGATAGTTATATTGTATAATACATTAGTGTTTGTTATAAACGTATATAACTGTAAATCAATTTTGTTGCTCCAGTTTTACTCTAAAACTAGTTATGGAGCCCGTGCTCTATACGAGTTTAATTTGATTTTGATATTAACTGATACATTTTAGAAATTTTTTGAAATTTTTTATCATTATTGAATATATGCATTTGTTAACTTAATGTTTGACAAAAGTTAAGTGTTGACAATATATGCAAATTAGTGGTCGTTTATTATAATATTTTTGTTTCTAAATAAGTATTTTTTATTGGTGATCAATATAGGTATTTTCGTTCCTATACATTTTTAATTTTTTAAGTATTCTTTAATGATATGGTAAAAAAAAAAAAGTATCCTTTAATGATATCAATTGTTGGGTTTTTTTATTATTATTTTTTTGTTCATCCTGGACTTAATAACAATATTTTAGACATGTATTTGAAATTTTTTTACAACATTAAAAATAAAATATCGACTTTAGGACATATTGAAGAAAGATAATAGTTTTATAAACAAAGGAGAATTATATAAAGATTGAATATAATTATTTTTTTAAAATAAATTTTGAAGATCATTCAATGATTAGAAAATGTTTAATTGAATACTATATTTACATATTTTTGATACACTATCAGTGTGAAAAAAAAATTACAAATATAAAATAAAAAAAGCATCAATTTCGATGAAATGATTTAGATTTTTGTTGATATGTATCACATATTTTAGGACGTCTTAAATAAGAATATGAAACCTATAATTTGACATGAAGAGAGTACCATTTATAAAAATAAAAATTAGTTGATTTATATTGTAAAATAATTTATAGAATTATTTTATTTTTTAAAAAAAAATCCTTACATATAATATCATTGGTTGAGTTGGTTTAAGGTGTATATTCATATTTAAAAGGGCGTGGGTTCAAATTTTATTGACAACTGTTAGGTCCATGTTGATATGCTCAGAATATAGGCTAGGAGGGATGAATAGCATATATGACATTTATTAAAAATTTCATAAGATTTAAAGTTTATGTTAAGGGATAATGATGAAATTATTTATTAGATAGGTCATCTTTCATATATATGCAACATGGCTGATATTGAGAGATCAGCTGATGTGCAATCATCAGTTTTTAAAAACTGCTGGTTGAAGATTTAGTATACTTTGGTGATATTAAAAGAGTAAAGCAGCAGAAGGACAAACAGCATAAGTATAGCAATTTAGATTAAAGTGGCTGTAAACAAATAGGTACATGTTTATCATAACAACAGTCTTAAATTTTGTATTAGATGCATCAATTACTTTTCACAACCAGATTGCATAAGATATATGAAACATATATTACAGGAAAGATAAGAAAAGGCTGAATGTAATAAAATACTCCCCCCGTCCCTAAATTATTATCTTCCTTTCCTTTTTCGTCCGTCCCAAAATAATTGTCTTGTTTGAAACTTTCCTTTTAAAAATATCACTTTTACTATTTTACCCTTACTTTTTCTTCCTACTTTAATTATGGGCCACATACACATGGGCATTAAAGGAAACAACACACTTTTTCAATACTATTCCAATATTAATAATCAAGTCAATTGAGTTTTCTTAATCCGTGTGCCGGGTCAACCCAGACAATAATTTAGGGACGGAGGGAGTATAATTTATGTTAAAATTCAGCAGAGGTTTGCTCAAAGATAAACATGTTTAGTACATCAACCTAGACTCTCTAACCTAGCAATCTCCCCGGGGTAAAAGGAAAGTGATATGAGATGTCGGGAAGACTCATGATAACCAACCTTCATTCTTTAACTCTCATCAAGTACCTTGGGGAAAGTACATGATAGAGCAAAGGGGAGGCGGAAGTGTGAAGAGGATATTAGGCATTGTTCAAATAACTAGTATTTGAACAATTGAGTGCTAAGCACTTGGCCAAGAATGATGACAATTCATTGCACAATCGACAGCCCTTATAATGTAGTATAAGTCTACCGATATGAATGCAGTATGGATTATTATGCTCTAGTTCTTCATCGGACATCTTCAAGCTTGGTCAGTCTTCAACGATGAGCAGGATTCTTAGTCTCTAGCTATGAATTTGAAATATAGCTGTGGAAGAGACTGAGTCTTTCGAAGGAAGAAAGAAGTCAAATCAAGAAAGAAGTTCTTGATTAAGCAGAGCTTCTTTGCCTTTTGAAATTTCAGATTTTTTTCCCACAAAGTGTTTGTTCTTACACTTGTGTTTTTCTCACTCTAGGGTATGAAGCTTTTTTTTTTTTTGGCTTAGAGCTTCTCACTTCGTCTTTTTAAGATGAGGAAAGAGAGGTTTCTTTTATAGGCTAGAGAAGATGAAAGAGTCGTTGAAGCTTGGATGAGTTTTGCCCGTTAGAGATCTGGATCATCAATGCATCAGAGTACATTGTAGAGACTGTTGGGCAAAAACTTTTCGTTTAAGCTTTGTCTTGAAGTCTGTCCGTGATTCAGGCTGTCAGGATGGGACGTGACATGCAGACCTGTTAGCAGCGTACTGTGTTTGGCTTTTTATGGAACATAGCTTTGAGGACTGGGGTCAAACATGAAAGAAGAAGTGTCTTTGGGATAATAGTAAAAGCGCTGACATCGATGCGTATCTTGAGCTGTCAGGAAGATCTTATAATGGATCTATTTTGAGTTGTAGCTTCAAGCAACGACCGATGTTCCTCTTGAGAAATATCAGCATTCTTGTAGTTGTCTGATAAAGAGCATGGCTGATACTGAGATCTGCTGATGTAAAACTGCTGTTGTAAAGATTGCTGATGAGATATGGCTGGTAGGAATATCTGCTGGTGAGATATTGCTGATAGAGATGTATGCTTGCGCTGGTAGAGCTAATCCATATGAAGGGTCATCATTACTTGGTAAGACATAGACTCGGACATGTACAAAGACTTCCTAGTCTAATGACTTATGCAATGTTTCATCAAGCTGCCACACTAACCGGTACGCAGGCCTTTTAGCTATTTGTGAAACATGCGTTGTAATGGGCACAAGAAAATCACTGTGTTAGAATATGGAAACATATACATTAGCTGTTTTCACAGGCATATTCCTAACAATTTCCTCCTATTTGCTTGGGACCATTACTACAGTTGACATATACATAAAGCTCTTAAAGCAAATGTTTAATCCTTAGTAATAACATACCTTCCTATGAATGATCATTTTATCTCAAGGCATGCCCTAGGTTGAACTTACAAGCGATAGCATATGTATAGTCACCTATTGCTAAGTATTTACAGACTCGATAAACAAAGGTACAAATACGAAGCAACATTTTTTTTAGACAATTATGAGATATAATTGATAAAAAGGCCATAAAGATGTTTTTGAAAAGAATCTATCTTGCGATATGATTTAGGCTATTTGAAACAATTTGAGCAAGATAGTATTTTGAATTAGCAGTCTTTAAATAAAATGTGCTGATTTGAACTTCTCCTCCTGATATAAAGATCATATAGCAGTTTGGGATCATTACTTTAATATAAAAGTTTGAAAGAGGAGATTCCTTAAAACTTAATTGTTTTGATTAAGCATTGGAGCAAATATTTTTAAGAACAATAACTTTCTTCTTTAGAGATTTCTACAAGAAAGTAGTTTGATCAGCATTCAAAGAAACAAAATATGTAAGAATTGCTGATGATATAAATAATTTAAAGAAACAAAAGTAGTTTCAATACCAGAGCAGAAGGAATGTTCTTTTGAAGATTTTGTTTCTTTCTTGTAAAGAGATTTTATAAGAAAATATTTTGAATAACAGCTTTGTTTGAAAAGATAAGAAATTTAGAAGATGCTGTTATTGAAGTCTTTTTATAGAGTTTAATTTTAGACAGGTCACAAAGACTTAATCAGACAAGTCATAAAAACTTAATCGGACAAGTCACAAAGACTTAATCGGACAATGTTGATCAGATGTTACCGAATGTATATGTCCTCCTTAATGTATAAGGCATACATTTCAGAATGTCAAATTATTATATGTCAAGGTACTCTATGTCAAGGTACTCTCCTTCTTAATGTCCTTCTTAATATTTGTTTTAAAGTACTCTCCTTCTTAATGTACTCTCCTCCTCCTCAAAATATTATATGTCAAGGTACTTTCTTCCTTAATTATAGATGTCTCTATATGTCGTAATGTGTATTTTTCCCGAATGTATGAGACATACATCTCCTCCTTATAGATGTCTCTATATATTGTAATATATATGTCAAAGTACTAAACTATATGTGTAGTAATGTATATGTCAAAGTTATTCTCCTCCGTAATGGTCACAAGCATGAGTGTATATGTCAAAGTACTCTCCTCTTTAAGTATAAATATTTCCAAAAAAAATTTCTCCTTTAATGTATAAGACATACATTTCAGAATATATATATATATATATATATATCAAAGTATATAACTCTCCTCTTTAATGTCTTTTCTTCCGTAATGTATAAGATATACATTTCAGAATGTATATGTGTCAAAGTATTATTCACCTCCTTAATGATGTATGTCGTAATGTATATACTCTTTCTCCTAAATTATATAGTTCAAAATATATCATAATGTATAATGAATACATGTACATATCAAAATATAGTTCAAAGTGTTGTACATGTCAAATGTCAAAGTATTCTCCTCCTTAATAGGCAAATAGGACATGTAGGAGTAGAGGAATAATTAGAAGAAAGAATAACAGTAGATGAGATAAGCAGAATATATTACATAGAGAACATGTAGATATAAGAAATATTGTTTTAGCAAAAACAACAACAAAGGAAATGTGCCAATGAAACATGTTAAGTGAAACAATGTTCCTTTCCTAATTGTTAGGAATTTCTTGAGTACTCACTGAATCTTGTGCAGAAGTTGCTTCCATTGACGAATGCTCCTCCTGAATAGGTAAGTTCTCGCGAGAAGCGTTTAAGGGAACAGAGGAAGAAACAGGGGAAGATTCAGAATCATCAGTTGATACCGTATTTCTTGTGGGAATCTAGGCAACGAAATTTGAAACATCGTTCCTGGGATCTTGAAGTCGATTTCTAAGTCGTTGATTGATTCGAGGAGGTCTTCAAATCATTTGGGTATGAGGTGCCAAGACAGTCATCATCCGTATTCGCCATTCGGTATAAGGTATAGGACGAGATGTTGGCCTAGCTGAGTTTGTGTTCCTCATAATTTTCAAAGGTGAGTATAAAATGGTTGAGAAATTTTGAGATTTGAACGAAATGAAGGTTGAGAGAAGCAGTCATTTGTTTAATGGAGCAGATAACATGTCTCTAGAAATTCTGAGAATTTGAAGGGACTCTTTGGGTGAAGGAATTTTGATAAGACAAAAATGTGCCTTAAGAGTAAGAATGAATTTAATAGAGTAGCTGTGATGTGATGTTATCAATTAATAGTTATGTCCTTGTGATGTAGGTGTGCGTAGATTAGATATAGCTGAGATATAGGCAAAGTTGAAATTTTTTTAATTAGATATGGCTGAGGTTTTCGGTAGTGTTGATACCAATTGTTGAATAGACGCAAGATGGTTAGCTTGGAGGAATAGAATAGTATGTATTTGCGTTTAGGCTAAAATTTAAGTTGAACTCTCCTTTTGACTTGAAGATAGACTTAAAATGATAGAAACTTATCTGATGAGCAGTTGAGCTGATTAGTTAAAGAATAGGCTCATAACTCGAATGTAGCAAAATTGAGAATAATGGGTGGATAATTTTTATTGACATCAATGTATGTATATAAGCAATGAAGAACTTGATATAGAATAATGGTTTATGACTTTCTTGATCAGCAGACTTAAAAGATGATTGATCAAGATGCAGTCTTAGGAGAAGTAATTTCAAAATTAATTGTTGAAAATTTGTCAGCAAGAGTGAGTCTTATTGAAGATTTGAATGACTTTTGTTGTTGATATAGATTGTCAAGTCTGAGTTTAGGGACAACCATGTGAGGTTTATTTTAATTTGGAATGTGCACACATTTTCTATTGGCTGGTATCTAAGGATATTTGTCCTTTGACGAGATTTGAATTTGATGGATTGTGTATAGTAGTCAGAGGATCTGTTGAGAAAGTACTTTAGTACTACTTATTTGATCAGAGTGTGTAGATTTTGGATAATTGCTGATATGGATGGTTTGCCTTGTTGACTTCTGATACTAAGTATGAATTGATATAAGGTCAAGGCAATTTATCAGGATTAGAGAAACAGAATCAGCAGGGTTGGTAATCAATTGATACCAAATGTTAATTAGCGGTAAGATACTAATTGTTAGCAAGAAGTAAGATCTGTTGATGAAGAAATGGATAGTAGTGACATGATTAGTAGAATAAACAAACTAAATTTTTTGATACTCTTCTTGTGGCGATGGTAATGCCAGGATAAGATAGAAGAGAACACAGTTGGATAGTGATCTGCAGTAGTAGAATTGACTGAGTTTGGATCTGTAGAGAGTCCAGTGATGAGTTAGAAGTAAGAAAATTTATTAATCAGCAAAGTATGAGTTTTGCTGAAGTGTTCGTTCATGTCTGGACTGAATCTTTCAATGAGGAGAATGAGACATCATATATAACAACGGGGGTTATATCAGCTACTCATTCTTGAGGAAATACTACGTTTGAAAATAGTAGTTTTTCTGAGAATCTAAGAATATCTAACTATCTTCTAAGTAAAGTCAAGTTCTTTTAAGACTTACCAGTTTTCTTTCATCATATTTTCATAAGATAAAATATATCAAGGTGATGTGAATTCAGCTTGTCTACTAATTAGTTGTTAATCAAGATGATACCAATTGTTATATGTGTAGAAATGTATACATATATATCAATTGTTAATGCTCAAGAGTTATCTTTGGATTCAGACAACTGAGAGTATTCAGAATCATTGTGAAAACAACTAACCTTGCCTTCTATTAATGCAATCTCAATGGTCATACAAAATTAAGTAGTTGTCTGAACTGAACACTTGTTGTTGTTGTGTTATAAAAGAAAGAGGACAACCTTGAATTTTATACATAAAACACTGAGATTTTGAATTTAAAGCCCATAAGTATTTCCATATACTTTGATAATAATAATCTTCTTTTAAAAAATTTCTCAGTCTTTTCTTTCATACATCAGACAACCTTTGTTCATAATGGATGTACTATAGATTTTATAACTTGAAGTAGAGGATTAGAGATTGAGTAAATAGTTTTCAACTTTTAAAGGTGAAATTTATACATGATAGGTCATCCTTTAAATTGCTGAAGTATGCTCATCTTGATTTTGATCGGCAGACTTTGATTTTGATCATGGTGAGTTGATCAATTTTAGAAAGGCAATTATCCAAGTGGTCGAAAGTAAGTGGCATATTATGAATATGGACTGTTACTCAATATAGCAAATTTTCATAGACAAGTTTGCTGGTGAGTTTTCGACAGAGTTTGTGTAAGAATTGTCTGATCATCACATTAAGGTCAATTCTTCAATCGTCGATAAATGTTAAATGAAATTATACGATGAAGAGCAAATTATTTGATCAACGCAATTAAAACACATTGATTCATGCTATCATAAGAATGCTTCATGCTATCATAAGAATGTAGAGAAGTAGATAGGCATGTAGGAAAGTTGCTGAACTTGTATTCAATAATCCAAACAGTTTGAATATGTCTCTTTAGGGATTAGCTGATTACAAGAACAATACAATGAGAAATTGACTAAACTGCTGATTATAAAGATAGGCAATAATTCCATTTTGAATAGAAAATTTGTTACAGAGTTTTATCCAAGATATCCTAATCCAGAGGACATGGTGAGTGGACAGAGGTCATGGATATCAGAATAGATCAAGTTGGTTAATTCTCCTTTTTGATCTCCTCCAACTCTGGGGGGGAGGAAGAACACGTTCACATCTAGAGGTTACTCCGGAAGAACCTCAGGGTGCTAGCCATCAAAGATATACTACTTTGACTACGAATCCCCTTTGATAAGCGCAGGGATGGACAATAGTCGTTGGCAGTCCTTTGTCTTTGACAACACCTCCTTAGCTACTTTATCCAACCAAGCTGAATTATCTGCATCAACCATCTTTGGGGTGATGGCTGGTATACTTACATATGACTAGACGAGTTGTTTGAAACAACAATTTATCAGATGCTTGCTAGACATTTGGTAAATTTTATCCGGGATCTTCACTGTTATGCTTGTGTATATACGCAGAGTTACAGTGGTCAGATTGGTGTATGCTAAGTGGTTTCTATATTGATTCATCTGAAATTAATTCAGTATATCAATGAGATTGACAACTAAATGTTAGGAATGAAGTGAAATCACTAAGAACATAAATTGATAATCTTCTATTTTACCTTTTAATATAAATGATTCTAAAGACATTCTTAAGTGTTCTGAAGTCAAAAGTTTATGGCATTGAATTCAATATTATCACAAGATACTTTGCCAAAACTTTAAGACTATCAGATAAGACGAAAGAAGATATCTTTTATCAAATATCTTTAAGAAGCAAAATTGAAAATTACTAAAATAAATGATTTTTGAAACAGAAGCTTTGATAAAATTTCTCTCAGATATTATAACTGTGTCCTTTTATGAAATAATAAGAAAACTTTCACAGTTATGAATAAAGAATTTGATTTTGAGAACACATCTTTGAGAAATTTCATTCAACTCATCACAAGTAACAGAAATTAACCAAAAAAACTTTGAAGGAATATGAGGCAAGACAAAGGATTTGTACTTAGTAACATTTTGAGAAAATTTTGAATCAATGTTTATCATCTTGTGAATCTCAAGCAGTGGGTGATTATATATGATAATAGAGTTTGAAGACGGAAGAACTCTATTTATACTCAGAGGCAAGACAAAGGATCACACCAATAAGTGAGGTTTACTGTTGGTCTTGTCCTTTCTTATTCCCTTTTGAAGTGAAATTGTAAGCCCGAGGGAATGATATTTTCGAGATCCGGTGAAATTTCCCTTTTTAACAGAAAATATTTTGGTTGGTCAAACGTATTTTGTTGATTTCCTAGAGATTCTTGAAAATTGTCTTTACTTTAAACGAAGTAGTCAGTCTTCGTAAAGTGTGCCTCTACTTTTAATAGACTAGTGAGTAAGACAAGTCATTAAAAGTATTACTCCTATAAGTCAGCACATATATTTGAACTTATGAAGTTCATGTTGGCAGATATGGAAGTTCGGCCAACTAATTTTTGAAAGTTGTTTCAAAAACATTTCAGGTCAGCTGATATGAAAAGAGCTGACTATTTTTTGAAAAACATTAACATAAAGCAAATCATACAAGCATACATATATATCATGAAGAACATAGTATGACATGACTTTATTAATATAGCATGTCTGATAACAGGTTGACGAGAAATTCAGCAGACATGGGTGCATGCATATAACAAAGCAGTTGCTAACCTGTTTTGTGTATATGCCGGCGAAGTGGTCATTCTCAAAATCTAGGACTCATCAGTTGACTTTTATAAGATAGTGCCATAGTCCAGTTTATATTGATTTGACTTTGTGCTTGTGCGAATGAGTGAAGGACATAGTAAATCATTCATATGTTATCAGCAATCCTTCATAAATTAGCAGCCAAGTTGATGTCTACTATTAGAGAGATATGTTGCATCTTTGACTTTTTGTCATATGAGTTCTTGCCTCAAATACTCATAGAAAGATTGTCAGCAACATTTATGAGCTAAAAGTAGCTCCAGAAATCCAATAATACAAATGAGATCTAATAAGCAGATTATTTGAATAATTACTAAAAACATAGCTTATAAGCGTAACCCCAAACAATATGAAGTTAGGGAGCTTGGGTTACTTTTTCACTTTACCCTTTGATCATGTATACTTATGGTTGATTGAAGTCGAAGTTGAGCATATGATCATTGGGTGTATCTTGTAGACAGAAGCTTTTCGTTGAAGAAGAACATTTTCATCATAGATGTCTTTAGACCAAGAGCTAATATTCACAGTGATTCAGAGATGACACAAATTTGATTTCCCTTGAATTACTTTTGGAGATCTTCTGATTACTTTTGCTTTAACTTTCATTGATTAGTTACATATTTTCTCTAGATGGATATTTAGCAAAGTCTTCAAAAACTAAATATCATAGAATGTAGGGATCAGCAGATTCCATGATAGAAAGTTTTTGACACTTAGACATGTCCAAAAAGATACTAGTAAGAACCTCAATTTCTTATGATACAAGATCACAAGTATTTGAACTGAGACGCTTTCTCGAAAAGGTGTTAGATTGAAACAATCGTTAGCCTTATATCAAGATGGCAATTTTTCGAAATATATCAGTGTAATTCATCCATCAAGTATAAAGTTGAGGAATTCGCTAGAGGATATGTCATGGATTTAAAAAAATAATATCCTCAGCAAGTCAAGCTCTTTTTAGCCATAATACTTTTCTTCATGATGCCAATTGAAGAATATACTTCTGTCATTTGAAAGATTTTTCCATAGCAATCACACAGTCATCATAGAAATCCTTTCTCACAAAGGTTTTGAAAACAAAAGTGGTTTTGATTTGTAAAAGCATTTTCAAAATGACTTCCTGATCTCCAAGTCAAAAGATTTTTAGAAATAATAATTTTTGAAAATAAATCTTGTTGACTATGGATCTAATCTGAGCAACATGATCAAAACTCTCAAGTTGTTAGGCTTAGAATAAAATTTAAAGAGTACTAGCTCTGATACCAATTGTTAGGTCCATGTTGATATGCTCAGAATATAGGCTAGAGGGGGTGAATAGCCTATATGACCTTTATTAAAAATTTCATCAGATTTAAAGTTTATGTTGAGGGACAATGATGAAATTATTAATTAGATAGGTCATCTTCCATATATATGCAACATGGCTGATATTGAGAGATCAGGTGATGTGCAATCAGCAGTTTTCAAAGACTGCTGGTGGAAGATTTAGTATACTTTGCTGATGTTAAAAAAGTAAAGCAGCGGAAGGACAAGCAGCATAAGTATAGCAATTTAGATTAAAGTGTCTGTAAGCAAATAGGTACATGTTTATCATAACAACAGTCTTAAATCTTGTATTAGATGCATCAATTACTTTCCACAACCAGATTGCATAAGATATATGAAACATATAATACAGGAAAGATAAAAAAAGGCTGAATGTAATAAAATATAATTTATGTTAAAATTCAGCAGAGGTTTGCTCAAAGACAAACATGTTTAGTACATCAACCTAGACTCTCTAACCTATCAATCTCCCCGGGGTAAAAGGAAAGTGATGTGGGATGCCGGGAAGACTCATAACCAACCCTCATCCTTTAATTCTCGCCAAGTACCTTGGGGAAAGTACATGATATAGCAAAGGGGAGGCGAAAGTGTGAAAAGGATATTAGGCGTTGTTCAAATAACTAGTATTTGAACAACTGAGTGCTAAGCACTCGGCCAAGAATGATGACAATTTATTGCATAATCGACAGCCCTTATAATGTAGTATAAGTCTGCCGATATGAATGCAGTATGGATTATTATGCTCTAGTTCTTCATCGGACATCTTCAAGCTTGGTCAGTCTTCAACGATGAGCATGATACTTAGTTTCTAGCTATGGATTTGAAATATAGCTGCGGAAGAGACTGAGTCTTTCGAAGGAAGAAAGAACTCAACTCAAGAAAGAAGTTCTTGATTAAGCAGAGCTTCTTTGCCTTTTGAAATTTCAGATTTCTCTCCCACAAAGTGTTTGTTCTTACACTTGTGTTTTTCTCACTCTAGGTGTGAAGCTTTTTTTTTTTTTGGCTTGCAGCTTCTCACTTCGTCCTTCTGAGATGAGGAAAGAGAGGTTTCTTTTATAGGCTAGAGAAGATGAAAGAGTTGTTGAAGCTTGGATGAGTTTTACCCGTTAGAGAGCTGGATCATCAATGCATCAGAGTACATTGTAGAGACTGTTGGGCAAAAAACTTTCGTTTAAGCTTTGTCTTGAAGTTTGTCTGTGATTCAGGCTGTCAGGATGGGACGTGACATGCAGGCCTGCTAGCAGCGTACTGTGTTTGGCTTTTTATGGAACATAGCTTTGAGGACTGGGGCCAAACACGAAAAATGAAGTGTCTTTGGGATAATTATGAAAGCGGTGACATCGATGTGTATCTTAAGCTGTTAGGAAGATCTTGTAACGGATCTATTTTGAGTTGTAGCTTCAAGCAACGACCGATGTTTCTCTTGGGAAATATCAACATTCTTGCAGTTGTCTGATGAAGAGCATGGCTGATACTGAGATCTGTCGATGTAAAACTGCTGTGGTAAAGATTGCTGATGAGGCATGACTGGTAGGAATACCTGCTGGTGAGATATTACTGATAGAGATGTTTGCTTGCGCTGGTAGAGTTAATCCATATGAAGGGTCATCGTTACTTGGTAAGACATAGACTCGGACATGTACAAAGATTTCCTAGTCTAATGACTTATGCAATGTTTCATCAAGCTGCCACATTAACCGGTACGCTGCCCTTTTAGCCACTTGTGAAACATGCGTTGTAATGGGAACAAGCAAATCACTAAGTTGGAATATGCAAACATATACATTAGCTGTTTTCACAGGCATATTCCTAACAACAATATTATTTTGTTCAAAGTTCTTCTCGTATTATAATTAGAAAAAGAATAATACCTATTGTCAAACTTATCATTAGTAGGTATAGTTATAGTCTCATGATGACACAATCATATGCCTCCTCACCAACTTTATATATATACTAGGTCTTTGTGCCCGTGCCAATGGCACAGTGTCAGTTTGAGACCGGATCAATGTATCCTTGAGATTAATGTATGCTCGAGGTTAATGTATGCTTTAGTTTTGTAGGATGTAAATAACACTAAACGAAAAGAAAATAATAATGAAATATTAATATATTATAATTCATTTATTTCGTCAAAAAAAAAATAATGAAATATTGAAATTTAAAAAAAAAAGGAGAGAGAGATTTTCAATTGCCACTGATAGTTGTATACACCGTTTATATGCATTTATCGCCTACTGAGAATCATACAAATAGAGTTGTAACTAAGAACTATACAGAGTGACCTGGGTGGCCTGAGTGACTTGGGTGGCCTAGGAAGCCCAAACAACTATTGTTTAATTATCATTATTACGGAACTATCTCTGAGTAAATCACAGAACTATCTCTAACTCATAGAATCCTACTATATGTTCATCACATTAGTCCTTGACGAATACACTAGTCTGACCCGTAAAGTACGGGATCTGATCACATCTATCGAGCCCAAAATTATCTAGGGCTACGGACCACTCTTTTATAAATAGTAGCATCAAACACAGTACAAGGGACATGCAACTATACACTTTTTTCTCCCTCAATTAACCTTATTCTCTCTCTGATAAACAGTGCTAATTCTCACACCGGAGGGACTTTGCAGGGATCCCCTGCGTAGTAACTCTTTTCTTATTTTCAGGCCAATTACAAGTCATTTCACCGAAGTAAATTCCCATCAGGACCACGGTGCAAAATTCGGCATCATCAGTGGTTCCATTGCAGGGAAATGTTTGAAAAGCCCAGATATCCCAAACACAGTTCAAATCTTTAGAAAAAACTCTGGTGATTATGGGCAGGTAACACGGCAACTATTGGCACTGGTAACGATCCCGCTCAGCCCACGGTTGAACAAATGGGAATGACCAACAAAGTGCCAAATCCTGCCGCCGCTGCACCGCCACAAGGTGGCTCACAAGCGGAGGAAACTTTGCACGCCCTGAAGAATCGCAAAGAGGTGGCGGCCAAAAAACCCGCTAAGGCCAAGGGTGACCGTACAAGTAGAAAGGCGGTAGAGCCATAAGCGGGGGCTAATGACCTGCGTGATCTGCTGGATACGCGTCGGGTGACTATTGGTACATCCATGTCAATGGAGGTCAATCCGACCGTTCAGCAGAGGCCCTTAAGGCGCAGACGGCTGCGCTAGTACAGATAATGCTGTGCCAATCTCATTCTTCCTGATATGTAGACCGAGAATGGCCAATTTGATTTGTTGGAGAGAGAAACCTGTGGCCCTTTCCATTGTCCAAGCAAGATTGGTTGGATTAGACAACTTTTCTGTAGGTTATATATTTACTTATGCACAACCAACTCCTGCGTCAATGGGTCAGGCTGAGGTACCCATTCTAACTGCACTGTTGGGTTCCCAAACACCAGCACCCCAACCTACTAAGGTGGTACCAATTATCATAAGTGGGTCGGGGCCCTAGCAGGCAACCTAAGGGAGGACACTCAGGTATGGGAACTGGTCGTTCTGAGAGAAGAACAAGTGAAAGGAAGCAAGACCAGACAAATTCGAGATAATGAGTGCCTGGCCAGACATATGGGCTTCTAAGAGTAGAGTTAGTGTCCGGCACAAACTTCACGACCCAAGAGGTCGTGTGAATGAAGTAGCGGGAAGGACCGCACGGGAAAGAAGTTGCGAGGGGAAATTTGATCTGAACCCTCACAAAAGACACAGCGGGCATGCCCACAGACCAATGTAATCGAGGCGATCAAAATCTCTTCAAAGCCAAGCTTCAATGTTGCATGGGTATTCCCTAGAGAGGGGCAAATCAACAAGTCTGAAACGGGGAAGATCCCTTGAGAGGAAGCCGTCAAAAATTTAGGCGGCCAGCAGGCTCGCCCAAGATGAAGTCCAGGATCTAAGAAGGCGTCTGGAAGCCATTGAAACTGAGAAGGCCAAGATAACATCCAATGGTACCCGCTTCAAGCCATTTGCACGATGGATCCGTGATTCCCCGCCTGACCCGACTATAACGTATATTTCTTTTAATGGGTATGAGGGGAAAATCAGTGCACGTGATGATCTCAACCATGTTGAGATGAAGCTTGCCCTGCTCACCACGGATGACACAATCATCTGCAAAGCTTTCGTGGGTACACTACAGGGTAAGGCTGCTACGTGGTTCACCAACTTACTTGAGGGTTCAGTTAAAAGTTGGCCAGATTTCCAGAGAGTGTTTATGGGGGAATTCAGAATAGCGGGCGCAATACCCAAGGCAAGAGGCGAGCTAAGTAATGTGAAGCAAAAGTCCGGGGAATCCATTCTAGCATTTGTGAAGTGGTTCAAAGATGTCTTAGAGCAAATAAGCAATATTTCTGATCAGGAAGTTTTGACATGTTTTGAAGGAGGCTTAGCGCCCAACAATCTAAAAAATCACTTCTTTGCTCGTTCGCCCGCAAACAGGGCAGAGCTATTTCAGTTAGCCCAAAGGATAGGTAGTGCCAAGGCGCCACTGGAAAATGAGAAAAAGAAAGAAGAAATGGACAACGCGGGACACGAATAGAATGATCTCGAAAACTGATTCAGCTGAGCTTGGTCGCAAAAGGTACCCAATGCGGGCGCTGAGTTAGGCTATTGCGGGCACTTGAGTGCTCATCTTACTCAACTTGTCATGTACTTGAAAACTTTAGCTATCAATAAAACATGTTATTAATATTTACATACATTCAAAACATTATGATGAGCACCATAAGGCAACAATATGCCAACTCATGGGTAGTCATTGCTTACTAATGGATAAGGACCTCTCATCAGCGGGATCCCATAAAAATGCGAGTAACCACGTGAGCAAAAATGTCAAGCTTATAAGCAAGACAAAAGGCTAAGGATAAGACCATTGACAGGAACCCACGATGCCAGAAAAAGTCAAGCCAATAGGCAAGACAAAAGGCTAAGGATAAGACCCCTGACGGGTACCCATGATGCCTGAAAAAGTCAAGCCAATAGGCAAGACAAAAGGCTAAAGATAAGACCCTTGACGAGCACCCGCTATCGAAAAAAGTCAATCCAATAGGTAAGACAAAAAGTTAAGGATAAGACCTACAAATAGCAGGCTCCCTAAAAATGATACGAGGCCGCGCATATGCTAAAAATGTAAAGATCGTGCATTAGGATAAGACTCTTGATCGGGCACCCACAATGTTAAAAAGTTCAAGCTAAACAGGCAAGACGGACAAAGCCGCTTGTATTCTATGAAAAATAGCAGAGGCTATCTACGGTAAAAATGAAGCGACTCATTAGGGCTTGCTAATCAGAGGCCATATTCACACTAAGGTGACACGTCCAAGTCGCTCGAATAGTAAAGGATATATTCTATTTATGCTAGTCATGAAGCGAAACTAACAGAATAAAAGCAGTACACAAAAGCCCAAGTGGTCAACTCTTAAAAGAGGTAAAATCGCACTTCCTTGCGGACGCATCTTACAAATCCGAGCCGTGGATAATGGCAATCGCGGATAAGGGGCCAAGGTGGCCTAGGTGGCCTGAATGGCCTAGTGCGGGTCATGCGACCCAACATGCCTTTGGTGTTAGCCGTAATGTGCAAAGTTTTTGAAGAGAACGCACTAAAGTGAGATAAAAATAGTACGAAGTATAAAAACAATATGAGTGGGACTCCCTACTAAAAAGTTCTAAATATCAGTTAAGGCACATGCACTGTAATGACTCGATGCAGTGAGCAAGAACTAATTGTTATCACCATCTTTGACGACATCATCTTCTTTGCCATCCTGATCACCCTTATTCACATAACATTCAAAGTCTTCAGTTTCTAGATCGCGAAGATGCTAGTTCGGATGTAAGCGCACACGTCTTCAGTAAAGGGAGTAAAGGGAGGCTGACTTCACATGGTAGTATGGAGGACCGTATCAAATTTCTCATTTGGTGCAGGTGAGCAGTCTAGCATGTGTATTTATTTATTTAAAGATAATTTTGAAGCACTCTTGGGTATACTCTTTGGTCTGAGCACGCTCACATGGCAAGGAGTAAGGGGCTACTAAAATACCCAAAAATTATATAAAGACAAAAATGACAAAGTCATGGACAACACGCAGTACAACGGATCAGGCACCCGCATGAAACGCCGCAAGATAAGTGGGCTACCCAAGGCCAAGTGGCCTGTCACCGGGTGGCCTGGGTGGCCTGAGTGACTTGGGTGGCCTAGGTGGCCTGAGTAACCTCGGTGGCCTAGGTGGCCTGAGTGACTTGGGTGGCCTAAGTGGCCTGGGTGGCCTAGGTAGCCCAAGAAACTAGTGTTTATCATTATTACGGAACTATTTCTGAGTAAATCACGGAACTATCTCCGACTCAGAGAATCTTACTTTATGTTCATCACATTAGTCCTTGACGGATACGCTAGTCTGACCCGTAAAGTACGGGATCTGATCGCATCTATCGAGCCATCTAGGGCTACGGACCACTCTTTTATAAATTGTAGCATTAGACACAGTACAAGGGACGCGCAACTATACACTTTTTGCTCCGTCAATTAGCATTATTCTCTCTTTGATAAAACAATGCTAATTCTCACACCGGAGGGACTTTGCAGGGATCCCCTGCGCAGTAACTCTTTTCTTATTTCAGGCCAATTACAAATTATTTCACCGGAGCAAATTTTCATCAGGACCACGGTGCAAAATGCAGCATCATCACATTCATTTGAAGTGAATCATCCAACCATAGAAGTAGCAAAGTAGTCATCCTATAATATGAAGGTGATTAAATATCAGAACATTGTGTGGAAGATTACTTGATCTAGGAAAGATGAACCCGACGCCAGTAATCCAAACCTGCACACACAAATCGTCGAAATTGAGACTTTCGGCCCTTCTGTTTGAACCGATTAAAATCAAAATCAAATCACTTGCAGGTTGCAATCCACGACAGAGGAGAGAAGGACGAATATTTATCCATAATAGAGGAGAAAAGGATGGAAATTGGAGGATCGGGCGTTTGTATGAAAATTGGAGGGAAGAGAGATAGAGAAAAAAAGAAATACAGTTGGGGAAAAAAGTTTGTAATTAACAACCTCCAAAGCTTCGACTAAAATTCTAATTTTCACTTTTCATTCACACACCCCCACAAAAAAAAAATTATTAGTGAGAGGTTAAAAGATATATTGCAGTCTCCACATAACAGGCATGCACTGTAAATGCAAATTGGGTGTGATGATACGCACCTATGACTCAAGATAAATCCAAATTAAAAGGAGCAACTCTTTTCTACAAATCGAAACCCTACACAAAGTGAAACAAAAATTTGGGAAAATGAGCAACTTGAAAGAAATTCATCAAAATTAAAATTTGTGCAAAGGATACAACCAAAGTAGGGGCGAGGGAGGAAGTTTTGGGACCATGTCAAACAGAACATGAACCTTGATATTGACTTTAAAATTGATACATCCCCACCACCCCCTCACCAAAAAAATAAATAAATACAAATGAGGTCAAAGAAAAAGGAAAAGGTTTCCAACATGGCCTACATAAAATCTCCAAGCAAAACCATAACTAACCAAATTCAACATTTTTTTGGACTCAAGTTTGCAATTGACAACCTCCAGAGCTTTAATTAAAATTCTAATTTTCACTTTTCATTTAACACACCCCAACCCCCACTGCCCCCCTCCCCCAAAAAAAAAAAAAAATAGTAGAAGGTAAAAGATATATTGCGGTCTGCCGGTCTCCACATTGCATGCTGTAAATACACTAAAAAAATCTGTATGTTTCTATATCTATAAAATGTATCCTCAGAATACTTAATGGCCTACATAAAATCCCAAGCATAACCACGACTAACTGTAATACTCCACTATTTTATTCTATTATTTAAAATAAAATTGTGACAATAATAATTCTAAGGACATATTATTTTTGGGATAATCTTGTTAATACTATCATTGGGCTTGGCCCATTAATTAGAACCTTTGAATTCAGATTTTTAGCCAAATTGTAGTTGGACTGATTTGGACCATTTGATATTTCTTTGATTTTATTCCTTGTTAGGCTTAGCACACAACTTAGAATATTAGTTCTAGTTTTAAATTTTTTACTTTTTTTTATATTTTTTATTTGAGACGTGTGCCGCGAGGACTCGGGGGAGGGCGTGACAAATTGAACGATGAGTTTGTTCGTTAAGGATAAGGACACTGGGTAGTGGAGTTTTGGTGATTAACAGGGTAAGCTAGTTTTAATAGTAAACGGTGAGAAAGAAACTATAGGGAGAGTCGGCGCTGGGAGATACTGGTGTGAAGGCATTTTGGGAAGACTCAAACCAAGGAAAATCGTTATCCTTCATCTTTTGGGTAAGTGCTCAGTGTTCGATCATGTTTACTTGTACAATTAGCATGATTTATGGAGTATGATATTATGACTCAAACTGTTAAGAAAGATAAATTAACAATAAGTTTTGGGTCTTTGATTGATTGTTGTCGGAGTGTCGGAATCGGGGACGGAGGAGAAATAAGGAAAGCAATGGCCGATTTAAAGAAAAAGGAAAGAGATTAAAAGTAGTAGGTTCGTGGCTCTGTTCCTTTGGTTAACTGTTGTGGTTGTATGCATAGTAAGGAGAGAGGAGTAGAGGAGAAAGAGGGAGACGGTGGAGGATGGGGTTAATTGATGGAGATGTTTCTTTTGTTGGTGGGGTAGTATATGTTGATGAGAGTATGGAGAGTTTTGGTTCCTTTCCTTTTCTTTTTGACAAGTCAGTGAGAGAGAGGTAGACTGGAGGGGTATGGTGGGCGTGTATTTGTGTTCTGTGTATGTATAGTATAGGAGTAATTTATGTACCTTATGTTAGAATATCAATGTATTAATTTTATGGTTATTTATTGTTAATAGTCAGTTTAGTATTTTTGGTGTAATTTAGTATTAGTATTTTGAAATTGTGAAATTAGTATTAGTATTAATTAGTAGGTTAATATTAGCTAATAGTTACGTTGTGTTGGAATGTTAGATTCGAAAGAAAGGAGTTAACTCTTCGTTGCGGTTCGGTGACTTGTTAATTGGGAGCACGCATTAAGAGGTAAGGAATTTCGCCTCTATTTAGCTTATTTTTGTAATACACCTTGATGATAGGTTTCTCGTACGTTCTTTGTAATACCGTTTTTGTCACCATGTCCGACCTTGTGTCGATATTTGTTTTTGACTCCGTCGTATGTGTTCCTTCATACATTCGAAATTGTTTATTTTTGTAAATCTCAGGTGTTAGTTTTGATAATACATGCGATCCCTTTTGATTTGAAAAGTTTGTTTTGATTCAGTAAATTGTACCGTGTGGTACCATTCTCATTTTGAATTCTGTATGATCACTAAGTACGAATAACTTGTCACTAAAAATTAAGTGCCTCTCAAACCTTATTAGAAAATTTGCACCACTGGGCATGTGTGTGCGGTAATCCAGATTTACCATTCAGAACTCAGAATTCCGAACTCAGAACCCCGTTAGGGGCCAAATGTTAGAACTTTTGATTATTCGAACATGCTTACGTGATCATATCTTCTTGTGAATATTTTGTCGTGATTGACTGGTATGGAACGGTCAGTGGCAATTGGACTATTCTGTTTCCTTGGTTATTTGATATCGTCCTTGAAATTCCTTCTTTGAAAACTTTTGAAAATTATTCGTTTTGAATTTGAAAGGTTATGCTAAACTTCAATGATGTACTGTTGGCATTCATATTTATTCACACTCTGATTCGACCTCCTTTGTGTGTCCACCCTCCTTAATTAGTAACCGGAGGGGTGACGTTTGAACTTACTAAGCATTGTTCGCTCGCCCTATTACATTTTTCTTCTCTCCAGGTCACAGGTGAGAGAGTTAAGGTTAATAGTTGGAAATCATAGTTTCGGAGACGGACTAGAATGGATCGTGTTTTGTTCCATTATAATAAACTGTGTAGAGGATTTTGAGGATTTTTTAACTTTGACTAGTCCTGCGAGACCATTTTAATATCTGTTTAGAATTACAAAGGTTGTAAGACTTGTAATTTTATTTTCTGGTATGAGTCGTGGTTTGAATTGCAGAAAATTGCTGGTCGGTCCACTTTCTGAAATTTTTTTCTTTCCAGTCCACCGTTTTTTTTAATCGCTAAAAGGTACTTTGAGAATTTTCTTCCTAAAATGCCCTCAACAACATCGTTGCTTCAGATTTGAGTTTTGAATTGATGTATAAATGATTTCATGTTGTTAATATAGTCTTTCCTTATGTTTGGGTATCAATTTCCATGCATAGAACACGAATTAGATCACAATTTGATCAAATTCGATTTTTTTTAGTTCATTTCGTTTTTCTTTGTTCTTGGGCTGTTTTGACCACTTTAATATATGTTTTAAGCTTCGAATTTGTTTAAAATCAATCCCATATTGTTATCCTAACTTAGTACTACATTTGTGCATAATTTTTCTACCAAAAAAATACTATTTTCGAGATCCAAATCGAGCTTGACAATGTGCTATCCGAAAACAGAGGAAAATTTTCTTGGACTGATTTTGGGACTTTAATCAATGATTTGAGTTTGAATATTGTATAATATCAATACCATACCGTTATAGGAAGTCAATACCATGTTTGTATGTAAATTTCTCAATCAAAAACAACCATTTTGATATTATATTAAATTGGGCATCGGGATGTCTTTAATTCGCCAATCGCGATGCCTTTGTTGCTCATCGCGATGTCTTGGTTGCTCATCGCGATGCCTTGGTTACTCATCGCGATGCCTTTGTTGCTCATCGCAATGCCTTGGTTACTCATCGTGATGCCTTTGTTGCTCATCGTGATCCCTTGGTTGCTCATCACGATAATTAACCCAAGCGATGCCTTGGATTACTCATCGCGATGCCTTGGGTTACTGATGCGCGCGTGTTTTTCTTTTATTAATGACATAATCGTCTTTTCGCCCCAAAAATGCCTTTTTTCGGTTTTAAAAAAAAGATGAGTGGACTGAAGCGATTACAAATGTTTAAAAAGGGACCGGCCTGTAATTCACCCTTTGAATTAAGTTGATATGTTGGTACACATTATTAAGTTAAGTTAGATTTTGTAGTAGCATGGCTGGGCTTGGGCCATATGGTTGTGCCCGGGTTTGGGGCGTTACACTAACCAAATTCAACTTATTTTGGATTAAAATTCTAATTTTCACTTTTCATTAACACCCTACCCCCCCCCCTAAAGTAAAGGTTGTCATTCTTATGCAGGAAAACTGTTTGCAAGAGTTTAAAGTTTTCATTCTCCAATCAAAATCTTTATTTTAGGAATCACTCAAACAATGAGACAATCTCTAAAGATCTGCTCAGTCAATTTTTCAGTATGTCACTAAGAAAAAGATTTTTTACACTATGCCATAATACTATGCCGATGAATGTGTATGAAACACATCAACAATTCTTTCTAGCCACTTGCACCAAGGTTATGCAAGGAGAAAGCTTAGATTGTTCATCACATGTGGTTAAGAAAAACGCATCCAACCAACAATTATTAGGTAAACTTAGAACATAAGTAATCATGCCTCCGAAAAGGAATGCACTCATAAAATCTAACTTTTAAGCCTCTTACTTTTTCCCCCTGATTCGCATTGGGCAAACTGAGGAGCAATCTTGAATTGAGTTTAAGATATAACCTGCATTTGGGAAAAAAATGATTCTTGTAACCGACCCCAAAGTAAAGGTTATGATTCTTACGTAAGGAAACTGTTTGCAAGAGTTTAAAGTTTTCTTTTTCCAATCAAAATCTTTATTTTTTAGGAATCACTCAAACAATCAAACAATCTCTAATATCTAAAGAACCAAAAACGTGAGGAAAGTGGGGGATATGAACCTATCATAGTCTTTCTTTATTTTTTTTCTTTCTACGTATCTATATTAATTTAAAATATTCTTACCACAAATTTTAATATCATTATATTTTCTTTAGCAGTATTTTGCATTCCAAGTCTTTGATTTGAACAAAGATTTTCTATCTTGATACATAAATATTACATAATCTAAGCACAAAGCTACAAACTAAACTCGGTGGAGTTGGTTGTATGGAAAATAATCAAAAAAAATTCAAAATAAACACAATATATTAAGTATGCATTTTTCAGGAAAAAAATTGGTTATCATGATCAGTTGAACCTACGAACACGGTTTATTATATAACAGCATACTTATCGGTCAACATTTTTCCATCAACTAAGTTTGGACTGGAGAAGTCCTCTACAACTTCTAACTTGAGGAGTCCATTTGATTCAAATTTTTATAACATAGTGATGAATACAAGTACATATAATTCAATTAATAAGAGTTTAAGCCACACGTGGAAAGACTCAAAAAAACTTATAGTGATTCCAAAAAAGTGCTAATTTCTGCACTACTTATACTTGGGGGGAGGATCCACATTTCTTCACTAATTATCATTTCTCAATGCAAATTTAATCTAATTTCCTTGACAAACTAATGCTCGAGCTCTTGCCTTCAAGATGGTTTGGTAACCTACCTCAAAAAATACCTGAGCTTCTCTGCACCACCAAGCAAAGATTATAAATTTATCTAGCTCTGACTTATAAGAGAGATTATGAAATTCAGAAGAAAATAAGCCCAGCCGCCAACTAAACAAAGAATAAAACTGTGACGTTTAGTCGTTACTACGACAATAAGGTGAGACATGCACAAGCTTTCCCTACATGAAAGAAAAATAGAATTCAACCAAAACAAATCAAAACACAAGTATAGACACCAACTCTACTTAAAAAAGTAGTAGAGATATGATAAAACAATAAGACATAACTCGTTTGATATAATGCCTAAAAGAGAAGAGTCAATGTTGATTCATATGGCATTGCATTATGTCAATATTTGTTTCAAAATACGTAGGACTCTTTCTATGGGACAGAGGAGTACTTTTTTCCTACAATTTCACCAATTAAGACAAATATCAACACATACCGAAATGCTAGCTTGGCCCCTGAACAAAATTCGAACCCGTTTGATACTACAATTATATATTAAACATTGCAACAAAATGAACGATAAAAACGAAAGATGGAAGAAGTTATAAGTTCCCGATAATAACATTTAAACCATGCAGCTTCTAATCTAAAAATGCCCAATAAGCAAATTTAAAGTCTTAGATTCATCTAGTAATGAAATTAAACCAAATGTAAATAGAACCCACCAATGTAGATAGACAGATATGCATATAAATCGAGGAAAAGTACATTATGAAAACTTTACCAGAAAATCCCAACCCTATTTCCGTATATTTCTCCACCACCACCCTCGATCTTCAACTGATGGGGCTCCATTTTAGTCATACCCATTTGGGGATTGAAGTTGTTAGCCTACTTGGATCTTGGGAGTTGAGAATGTGTGTGATTCATGGGCTTCTTCACAAAATCCTCCCATTTGTCTGGAGCAAAAATAAAAATAAGAAAACAACTAACCAATCCACAAACCGTATTCTTTCTATAAAAAAGTAACTATAAATTACTAAAAAATAAAATAAAATAATTGACCAAATAGATGCAAAAGCTTAGCAGATGAAAATTTGGGAAAACTTACATCTTCAAAGGAAGATTCATTGTCTTAAAACTTAATTTTACTTCAAGTGGGGATGTCAATATTGGACTATCTTTCTAAATAATTGCCCTAAAATTCAACCACCCATCACACAAAATTGAAGCTTTCAATTTAAATTATAAATACAAATCTTAAGGAAACTGAATCAATGGGAGAGGGAAGACGAACCTGCCACATGAAATTGCTTCAATGGGAGAGGGAAGGCGAACCTGCCGCATGAAATTGATTGAGGGAATCAATTGTTTTCATTATCCCTTCTGCAACTCCATTGTTGTTTCGCCGAATTCTGAAGCGCACTACTCATTGCGTCTGTTTGGGGCTTGCGAGTTGCAATCCATGACAGAAATTGAGGATTTACCGATTGGGGGAAAGAGACTCGGAACCGATTGGAAATGAAAGGGACGGGGAGAAAGCAAACGTGGAGATAGAGAGAAAGTGCTTGAGAGAGAGAGAGAGCGGAGCAAAACTGGAGAGAGATGGCAACCGCCGTTCGCACGTGTGAAGTTTGGATTTAATCTGGCTGTAAAAATTTAGTAACTCAGTAAATCTAGCCAGGAGACATCTGTTTGGGGCTTGCGAGTTGCAATCCATGACAAATCGAGGATTTACCGATTGGGGGAAAGAGACTCGGAACCGATTGTAAATTAAAGGGATGGGAAGAAATTAAACGTGGAGATAGAGAGAAAGTGCTTGAGAGAGAGAGAGAGAGAGAGAGAGAGAGAGAGAGAGAGAGAGAGAGAGAGAGAGCAGAGAGATAGCAACCGCCGTTCGTACGTGTGAAGTTTGGATTTAATCTTGGCCGTAAAAATTTAGTAACTCATTAAATCTGGCCAGTAATTGTCTTTTGTCAATTGCACACGTACGAAATCCCTTGTATATATATATATATATATATATATATATATTAATGATTTATATGCAAGGTAATCCCAAAGTTCATTGTGTTTTCATTAATTAATGGATCACTATCATATATTTGTGTCGATTTTCACAGAGTTGGCATCATCACTATCATAGATAGAGTCGATCTTCACTAAGTTTGTATTCACTAAGTTTGTATTTTGTGTGTGTGTGTATATATATATATATATATATATATATATATATATATATATATATATATATATATATATTAATGATTTATATGCAAGGTAATCCCAAACTTCATTGTGTTTTCATTAATTAATGGATCACTATCATATATTTGTGTCGATTTTCACAGAGTTGGTAGCATCATCACTATCATAGATAAGAGTCGATCTTCACTAAGTTTGTATTTTGTTTTTCTTTCATGTCCTCATCTATCTTGTGGATTTTCATTTACTCCTTTTGTCCAAAAGAGATTATTACTTTTGTACTCCCTCCATTCTACCCAAAGAGTCAACGTTTAAAAAGTCTAATTATTAAGGGATAGATTAGTGTCAATGGATTTGGTCATAATTACAAAAATACTTAAGCACAACCAAGATGATTTGGATGGTAAAGATGAAATATTATTAAAATTGTAAGCAATTTTTTTTTAAAGGAAACTCTGTAAGTAAAACATACCAAATTAGTATAGTGAACTATTTGCTTAGAACATAGAAAGTATTTGATTTCTTCAAATAGTAGTCTTATTTTTAAGAAAAGATTTTTATTTAGTGTAATCTAAAACATGTATAAATAAATAAAGTTATAATGTTTTAAAAATTTATTTATCAAATTTATTAGACGGCGAGAGTAGTTTCTAGGTTTCAAGCCTCAACACGAAGCATCATTATTTAGACGGTATTTAAATCCTAATTTTTTATTCATTCAACCAAAAATGCCAAAAAGGAAAAAGAAGAAAAAGCTAAATGAGTACATTGACTAATTAGTACTCTCTTCGTTTATAAATAAGTGTCCTATTTTGAGATTTTAAAGTAAAATTGATTTTATTTAAAATAAAAATAAGACGTGTATTTTTTAAATTATAAAACATGTATATTGTAGTACACGAAAAATATTATAATTATGTGTGTTATGGTTTTAAAAAAATAAACTTTAAATTTTTATTTAAAAAATAATTAATTTAATTTTAAAAAATCAAAACAAGATACTTAATTAAAATGGAATAATTGTTTTGTAAGGAAAATGTAAACTAGGACTGTCGGGCCGGCCCAAGGGGCGGGCAGGCTGGGCACCTGCTCAGGGCCCAAATTAATAAGGGGCCTAAATTTTTTTAACTATTGTAATATTAATATACATGTAAACTAAAAATAGTATCCAAATTTATTGAACTGAGGCCCAAACTCAAAGCTTTTGTTGTTATTTTGAATTATGTTTGTTCAATTGTTTGTTGAGATTTTGTTTATTTGTTAAATTTTTAATTATTATTTTTCTTTTTACAATGTTTTTGTGTGTTTAAAAATTGAAAGTAACATTAACTTTGTTTATTTGTTAAATTTTGAATTATGTTTGTTCAATTGTTTGTTGTGACTTTTGAATTTGATAGTTTATTCACATCTTACATAGTTATATTGAATTTTCAATTTAGTTAATTACTAATTTGAGGTTATAGCTCTGAGTGATTAATAAGAGAACCATGAAATAGAAATGCGAATCAACAAGAATCCCAAATTATTCTTACGATAATTGTTGATTTGAGTAATTGAGTATTTTTTTTTTTACTTTACGAGACTGAAATTCGATAAGAATTTATTCAGTTTTCTAGATAATAATGTTTCCCCAAACTTAATTTTAGCTCAGTAGGAACCCGTTATTAAAATTGTACTGATAGCAAAAAAAAAATTTGTCTCTCAAAAATTAAATTTAAAAAAATACATGAAATTAATATTTAATAATTAAATTAGGGCCCTTCTTTTAACTTTGCCTCGTACCTATAAAATGCTAGGAACGGCCCTGAGGACTGTTGGAAGCATATCCACCACCCATACCCATTGTTTTGTATGGAAAAGGTGAACTAGGACTGTTAAACTCTCTCTCTCTCTCTCTCTCTCTCTCTCTCTCTCTCTCGATCTCCACTTAGTTCAATTTTGTCTTCTGAAAAGCTGCTTTTTTAACGAAGCACTGATACATTTTCTTACTTCACCATATTTGTTATCAATGGCCTGGACATGGATAACATGCTTTGCAGTGATTGTTCTTACTTTGTTCCTAAAATCATGGCTGAAGAAGAACAAACAGAGAAACTTTCCTCCGAGTCCAAGAGGGATTCCCATTTTAGGTCACCTTCATCTTGTAGGGAAAAATGTTCACCAAGATTTGCGTAAACTAGCCCAAAAGCACGGACCCATTATGTACATGCGTTTCGGCTTCGTACCTATCATCGTCGTCTCGTCACCTCATCATGCTGAACAAATCCTGAAAACTCACGATCTCGTTTTCGCTAGTAGGCCGCCACACGAGGCCGCCAAGCACATATCGTACGACCAAAGAAACATATCCTTCTCCCCGTACGGTAGTTTTTGGCGTGATATGCGTAAGTTGATCACCTTAGAGTTGCTTAGTAGCCTCAGGATCAAATCGTTCCAACCCATGAGAGAGGAAGAGCTTGGCATTCTCGTTGAATCACTTGAGCAGGCAGCTCGGGAACGTGTTGCCGTTGATCTCAGTGCCAAGGTTGCTTCCATGAATGCAGATATGAGCTGTCTTATGATTTTCGGGAAGAAGTACAAGGATGAAGATTTTAATGAGAAGGGGTTTAAAGCCATTATTAAAGAAGGTATGCAATTGGCTGCGACTCCTAATCTCGCCGATTACTTTCCGTACGTTGGCAAGATTGATTTTCAAGGACTAACGCGGCGCATGAAGGCTGTTGCCGATGTTTTTGATGAATTCTTCGAGAAGATTATTGATGAGCATGTTGATTCTAAGGAACAAGGGAAAACTAAAGACTTTGTTGATACCATGCTGGCCGTAATGAAATCTGCTGAAGCAGATTTTCAGATTGAGCGCGCCCATATTAAAGCTACCATGCTGGTAATTTTTATTTTTACTATTTAAACATATATGTATATATATTTTTTACTTTTTAAACATTTTCGCTGCTAAAGGTGTTCATAAATTTGATTTAGTATCACAGGCAATGTTAGCACTCAATTCCAAACATTAGAATCAGAATTAGAAGAGCAATTTGGTTTCTACAGATTTCAAATTATTCTTCCGGTTTCGATTTTGAACTTTAAAACTGTGAATCCAAACATAGCTAGAGTGTTATTAATAATCATCCCGTCCTTACTCTGATTCAATGATTAAAATAATCTAATCACCGGCGGTTAAGGTAACAGGAAGCCGAGTGTAACGGAAGTGGTAATCTGTGGCGTGGATAGGATCCTCTATTCTAAAAAGGTGTTCCATCTCCTATTCCAATCGTCGGATCTTCGCCACATGTGCATAGAAATAAATAACATTAATTACTCCGTGATTTTTGGTGGACATATGGCGAAGATCTGACGGTTGAAACGGATATATATATATATATATATATATATATATTGTTTCATTTGTCAAGTAAAAACCTTTTATAATTATAGTTTTACTTGTTGGTACCTTTTTTAATTGCACTGGCTAGAAATATATTCATTTTTAGAGCTGATACTATTTTTTTTTTTAGATAAACCAAAGAAAAAAGTGAAACATTTTTTTTTTTTTGGAGAAAGAGGGAGTATATATTTAGTACCAGTTCTTTCCGTCCAATCCCGTTACCTAAAGGTGACTGCCGTTAATCCATGCTCTGATTCAAACTTGACGTCTTCCTTTGTTTATTTTTACATTGAATGTGTGATCTTTCTTGGCAGGATATGCTTGCTGCATCGATGGACACATCGGCAACAGCGATCGATTGGCTAATGTCTGATCTTATAAAGCATCCGCGAGTGATGAAGAAAGTCCAAAACGAGCTGGAAGAAGTAGTAGGCATGGAAAGGATGGTGGAGGAATCAGACTTGGAGAAACTAGAATACTTGGATATCGTCATAAAGGAATCCTTCAGGCTCCATCCCGTGGCACCGCTACTTCTCCCCCACGAGGCCATGGAAGACTGCACCATTGACGGCTACCATATACCTAAAAAGTCGCGAGTCATGGTAAATGTATGGGCCATCGGACGAGACCCAGATGTTTGGACTGAACCGGAGAAGTTCTTCCCAGAGAGATTTGTTGGAAGTAATGTAGATCTTCGGGGACGCGATTTCCAGCTTCTCCCATTTGGCTCGGGGAGAAGAGGATGTCCCGGTATGCAATTAGGCCTTACAGTGGTTCGGCTAGTTGTGGCTCAGTTGGTGCACTGCTTTAATTGGGAGCTTCCGAATAATACTTCGCCAACAGAATTGGACATGACTGAGGAGTTTGGTCTCGTAGTTACTAGAGCCAATCATCTAATGGCTATTCCCACTTATCGCCTACGCAAATAATGAAGTTCCTAAAGGATGTCAAGTTATTCCTTTGTTTTGAACTACTTCTTTAGGGACTACAAGTTCTGTACTTTTGAAAAGATTGCAATTCGGACACTAATTGTTTGAAAATGTTTTTTGTGTCACTATACTTCAGTTATATTACAAGTGAGCCCATTTTTTGGACGGACGTTACTTTAGCCGTTAAAAATGGGCCACTGTATTTTACGCTATTTTAACGGTTGAAGTAATGTCCGTCCAAAAAATAGGCTCGCTACTGAAGTACGGTGACCCAAATAACATTTTGAAACAATCAGTGATTGAATTACAACTTTTTTCAAAGTACAGTGACCCGATTATATATTTTGTTTTTTTATCTATTATAAACTTTCTGTAGTAGCAATTGAAAGAAAGTTGTGCCCTAAACATGTGACGAGAATACAATTTGAACATCAATTACTACTATTCTAACTGTAGCTTGTGAAAGGCATTTTTATGAAGTTACTTACAGGTCTGTAGACTTCTTGCAAAGCTCCCTACCTTGTAAGAGGATTTCCTCCATATAACAGTTTTATTTCACAAGTTTTGTAAAAGCTTTTCTTTATTGTTTCTTCTTCCTTCTTTCTATTTTCTTTTCTCTTTTTTTCCATTTGTTTTTGCTTTTTACCTTTTTCTGAGAAAAATACCAGAAGCATATCGCAATAGTTTTTTTTTTTTCAATTCCAAAAACCCATAAATATTTTTCAATATTCCAAAAACCGAAGAAAATTAAAGTTTCATACCAAATGTAGAAAGCGAGAGAGATTTGATTGCCCCAGATTATTTGGACTGCTGTATATTGTGAAGGTTACAATAAGTCCAATCCATGATTGAAAGGATTAGCTAAACTTTACATTAATAATGGGATATACAAAATACTAATAAAGTGTATGCTACACTTTAGGTGATACAAATTGCTGAGATTCTCTTGTTGTTTTAGTCCGAGAAGTTGAAATATTTTTATAATATTCTATAACTGTGTTTCACATGATTTATGGTTAAATAAGTTTTAATATTTCATTTTGATGGTTAAGTAGAAATAAAATAGTGTTAAAATTTGGAAGTATTTAAATGAACTCCAATTCCTCTGCGTAAATAAATAATTGTACATATATGTATTACTACCTCCGTCCTAAACTAATTGTCGTTTTAGCAAAGTTTTTCTTTCTCAAAATAATTTTCGTTATAGGATTTCAAGAAATATTTGTTCTTATTTTGCCAAAATTACCTATATTTATTACTCTCATTAAAGAGGGTTGGTAAGAAAAAAGTGAAAAAGTACTCATACAACTTACCTATAATAATTAAACGTAAATAAGGGTAGATCAGTCTTTTTGAAAGCTTTATTAATGTGTACAAATTGTTAAAACGACATTGAATATTATCCTCTTGTAATAAAAAAAAGTTAAAGAAGAAAAGTCGAAGAAAGAAACTCAAATGAAGGTGATTTTTCACCTATATTAGTCATCTAATTAATACTTCATCCGTCCTTAAATTATTATTTTCCTTTTAATTTTGTATCGGTCTATAAATAATATCTTGTTTAAAATAAAAACCAATGGGTGCCATATTCTCTATTGGAAGACGAACCACTCAATTTTACCTCTACGTCAATATCCTCAACTCTTCTGTTAAGATGCTGACGTCACATAATGAATTCGATTGGAAAGTCAAAAAAATAAAAATGTACTTTTTATGTCTTTAAATTATTATTTTGTTTAGCTCATCATACTGATTAAAAGAATAATTAATTTAATTATTAATATTAATTAAAAAAATAATTGAGTTGAGTATTAAAATTTTTATATTATATAATTTTTCTTTAATGTTCATAGACATGTGATCCATAATTAAAGTAAAGAAATAAAGTAAGAGTAAATTGATAAAAGTAATGTCGTAAAAAAAAAAATTCAAATAAGATACTCCCTCCGTCCCTAAATTATTGTCTTCCTTTCCTTTTTCGTCCGTCCCAAAATAATTGTCTTGTTTGAAACTTTCCTTTTTAGAACATCACTTTTACTATTTTACCCTTACTTTTTCTTCCTACTTTAATTATGGACTGCATACACATGGGCATTAAAGGAAAAAAACAACACACTTTTTCAATACTATTCCAATATTAATAATCAAGTCAATTGAGTTTTCTTAATCCGTGTGCCGGGTCAACCCAGACAATAATTTAGGGACGGAGTGAGTAATTATTTAGGTACAGACAAAAAAAAAAAAAAAAAAACCAAGACAATAATTTAAGAAGGGAGGGAGTATAACTTTATTACTGAAAAGCAATTAAAAAAAGAACTTTTTTTATGAACGGATGAATCCCGCCCTCCAAGGGTTTAACTTGAATCAATTTGGTTACACGGATTGGAAGGTTCTGAATCCCCATTGCTAATGACTCAAACTTATAGGTTACATGACATGGAAGACATTTGCATCATCAGCCACCTTCCCTCTTTTTTTTTTTTTTCATTCATCACTTTCATTTTAGCTACTGTCTTACCCTTAATTGATGTTAATATTTCCCAAAAAAAAAAAAAAAAAAAAAGCTTTATCATTTTATTTAGTGTACGAAATAAGTAGAATCTGATTAGCGATTCCTCTATTCCAAAATAGTGTTCCATCTCCTATTCCAACCGTTGGATGTGCACTACATGTGCATAAAAAATTACGGGATAATTAATAATGTTTATTCATATGCACATGTGGCGCACATCCAATAGTTGGAATAGGAGATGAAACACCATTTTGGAATAGAAAATCCGATCTGGTACTACAAAAGTAACAGAATGATATCTTGCATTAGGCACTTCGTTGTATGTTTAGGCGATACGAAGGAATAGCCAGTAGATGATTCGCCCTACAAGCAACAATACCGAACTCGTCTGTCATATCCAAATCTTCTGGCTTCATGTTATTTGGGAGCTCCCAGTCGAAGCAATGTGCCAACTGAGCCACCACTAGCCTAACCACCGTGAGACCTACTAGCATTCCGGGACAAACCCTTCTCCCCGAGCCAAATGGCAGAACTTGGAAGTCATGTCCCCGAACATCTATGCTACTTCCAACAAACCTCTCCGGCAAGAACTTGTCTGGATCAGTCCAAGTATTAGGATCCCGACAAATTGTCCAGTTGTTCACGAATACTCGTGTCCCTTTAGGTATGTGGTAGCCGTTAACCGTGCAGTCTTCCCTTGCTAATCGAGGCACTAGTACAGGTGCAATCGGGTGGAGCCTGAAGGATTCTTTAACAACCATGTTCAAGTATTTTAGCCTCTCGAAATCTGATTCCTCGACCATCCTATCCATCCCTACCACATTGTCCAACTCCTTTTGCAGTTTCTTCATCACGTGTGGATGTTTAATAAGATCAGCCAGTATCCAATCTATCGCTGCTGCTGACGTATCCATTGCAGCAGACAGCAAATCCTGCACGCGAACAAAACAATTTCATCTGAATTCAACATAAAATTACAACATTGAAATCGGAAATCACTTTTTCAATCTACGTATGTACATACTACGTACCAATAGAATGGCTTTGATGTGTGTCCGATCAAAGTGAAATCCAGCCTCTCCGGATTCCAATATGTCCAACATTGTGTTAACAACGTCTTTCGTATGTTCCCCTTTCTTCCTAGATTGAGCAGCGTCATTAAGTATCTTCTCGAAAAAATCATCCCAAGCTTTGTTTATAGCCTTCAAGCGCTTCTTTAGTCCTTGAAGGTCAAGAACCCCAATAAAAGGGAAGTAATCAGCAAAATTTGGAATCACTGACAATTGCACTCCCTCTTTAATAACAGCTTTGAACCCTTTATCGTCGAAGCTCTTATCCATACTCTTCTTTCCCAAAATCATTAGACATGTCATATCAATATTCGTGGCCAATACTGCCTTAGTGAGATCGACAGAAACCCCTTGTTGGGCAGCCCGTTTCAGATATTCAACTAAAAGGCGAAGCTCATCCCTTCTCATTGCTTCAAACGAACTAATCTTACTGGTATTAAGTAATTCTACGGTGCACAACTTTCTCATGTCACGCCAGTAAGGTCCGTAAGGGCTAAAGCTTAAGTTTTTCTGATCCCAAGCAGCATATTTAGCAGCCTGACTAGGGGGCCTACTACAAAAGTTCAGATCCTGGATTTTCAGGATTTGCTCGGCAGCTTGTGGTGACGAGACGATGAGATGAGGGACAAAGCCGAAGCGTAGCGAGACGATGGGACCATAGACTTTGGCTAATCTGTCGAAATCGAGGTGAGGCATCTTTGATAACAAATGAAGGTGACCGATGATCGGTAAGCCTCTCGGGCCTGGAGGCAATCTCTTGCTTTTGTCCTTCCTTAGCCTTGCTTGTAGAAGATAAGCCACTATAACCACTGCAATTGTTGACCAAGAGAGTATGGAAAGCAATTGTTGTCCTTCCTTAGCCATGCTTGGTGACCTATGATCTAATGTTTGATACAGTAAGGATCAGTGTTTATATAGAAGTTTAAATCGGGAGACGTATAGGGGTAATATGAGCATAAATAAAATGTAAACAAGACATATACTAGAGACTGAAAAATACAATTTTTTTTGCCAGCTGTTTCTCTATGTTTTTCCGTCCATGGTATTTCTTACTCCTTGGTCTCAACGGCAACTCTAAAGGTGCTTTTTTTTTTTTTTTTTTAATTGACATCAATAGTGATTCCCTATTTACTCATTAGTGAGTCGAATCTACTACCTATCGGTTATAGGTGAAATGTCTTACCACCAGAGCTGTACCTACTTATCAACTCCAAAGGTGCTTCATCCTACCAAAATGAAGTAAATTTGTATTCCAAGGAGTGCTTCATCCCTTGCGCTATTTTAGAGTAAGATGTTTTATGGCGCAAATAGCTTCGCATTCACTATCAATATTACCTTTTTTTTATTATTTTTTTCTTTTGGATATTGTTTAAACACTATCTAATAAGGAATATTCTTTTTTGTGTATTGAAGCATGATGGTTAAAGTCTTAAAGATAGTTGGAAATATTTAGAGCAGAAATCACACTAGGGTATAGAGCGACAATTGTACCAAATAATTGGAGATGGTCTAAGAACATAGTCATATTTAACAAGTAAAACATTTTGATATTGTTGTTTTATTTGTTTATACATTTTTTTAATTATACTATAATGATATTTTATTTTAAAAATTCATTTTACTTTTTTAGGACAATCTAGAAAAGATAGCGACACTATCTTTCAAGGGGCAGATGAATTATTTGTTTTTAATTTAAATCCTTTATTTCGTATATACCCTCTCTATCCCAAAATGAGCCTCATTTTGTTTTGGGTAAATTATAATTAACCCCCTCAATTATAGGTTGCGTTTGAATTGCCTCCCTCAACTACCAATTGAAGCAATATACCCCCTCAACTATAACATTTATTGTAATCGTAGTTCTGTTTAGACATTGTCATTTGAGTTAACGTAAAATGCTCACGTAAGACTCATATGACCATCTTTAGGCATTTTTTTTTTACCATAGTGCCCTTTTAATGTTTTAATTAACTATATTTCCCTTGTTGTTCTAAGACCCTCTTTGTATAGGCCTGGCAATTCTAACCCATTACCCACGAACCCACCCAACCCAATCCATTAATTACCCAACCCAACCCAACCCATTAACAAGGTAAGTAAAATCGGGTTACCCATTTTAACCCAATAAAATTTTCGGGTTAAGTCGGGTTAAACCCGTCGACCCGTTTCAACCCGCGTATTGATCTAACGCCTCGCTTTCAGTCTCACACACACACACACACACACACACACACGCTCTTCACTCCGTCTCTCTCTCTCCAACAACGGTCCCCCCTCCAGCGCTGCCGTTCCCCACTCCGGCCTCTTTCTCCGACAGCTCCGGTAAACTTCTCACTCCGTTCGCGATCTTTCCTGAAATTTTCTCACTCCAGCACCCACCGTCGATCTCTCTCTGCACAGCAACAACGCCAACAACGCCAAGCTAACGGTACCCAAAACCCTAATTTATTAATGTTCAGACCAATCGATTTAAAATCGGAATTTGGGGTTTAATTTGACTTCATGATTACGTTTCTCTGTTTTTGATTGAATCATCGTCCATTATTGTTTCAGTTCTATGTTTCCATTTCATCAATAAGTTTGAAATCTGTGTTGGGGTTTGATTTTATGACTTTTCAGTTAAATTGGAGTTTGAAATTGGGGTTTGATTTTATGACATTTTTAAATTGGGTTTGAACCCTAATTTTTTTTAGTTTGTTTATACTGTAAGCTAATGTCTTGGTGGTGCTGAATGTGCAGAATGAGCCTGTGTATGAGTTGTAAAAGTAGCCAGAATGAGCCAGTGTATGAGTTGTAAAAGTACTCTGATGCCATACCAGTAGTGTGTCTTCAACCTAAGAACAGAAGTCAGCTTCCATGAACCAGAATGTAATTCAAAAATCAAACCTTGATTCAGTTAGATCTATGTAGCTACTACCAAAGCATAGGATAGGACAGTCGGTTTTCCACAAACCTGTTTCCAGGGTATGGGTAGAAATTATCACCCTTCAAGATCTGGGGTGGTGGACTGTATTCAACCCGCGGTTAGATCCTGTCAGAAGCCGAGAATGGACCTATGGCAACCAGAGTTTGGATATCTAGGTGCTGATTCAGGTGTCCAGTCCGTGGCCAAAAAGACTTGCGAGCCAAAAGGTATACATGCTGATCGAATTGCTGTGTCCATCTGTATTATACATGCTGATCGAATTGCTGTGTGCATCTATTCTTAAAGAAAACTAACTAATTTTGGTTCTAATTGTTTTCTATTTCAAACACCATCCTATTTCAGAACAAGAATTTATCTACTGAGGTTTTCTTTTACTTTTTGTTTAAACAGACATCATCAGCATGGGAGATGGCAAGCAAGGATAGGTCGTGTTGCTGGAAACAAGGACCTTTACCTCGGGACATTCAGTAAGTCCTGCAATTAATATAATCAACAATAACCCTTATTTAGCTATAATAATGTATAGTTCTTTTACTCAATTAAGTTTAGTGTCTTGCATATTGACCAATTTCATTTATATCAATTTGTTCTCAATTGATCTTTGCAATTTTTAGGGTTTCTTTTTTGTTTTTTTTAATTGCAATCTTGTTTCTCTTTTTGAGCCACTATTGATACCTTTCCATAAGGCTGATTTTTTTTTTTTCCATAAGGCTGATGATCAGTTACTTTGGGACAGTAAAATAGTTACATTTTTGGTGCCCCCAGACTTTTTTCTAAGGCTGTTTATCTCATATCTCAAACAAAAGGGTTCCCTGGCCCAAAGTGGAATTAATCTTGAAATGATTTTGGGTGTATATATATTAATCCATTGAATTTCAACATTAGGCACTCAGGAGGAGGCGGCAGGTACTCTTAGATTCTATAGAACTTCAATTTGTACGCTTGAACGTTCACATGCTTCGTGGATTATTGTTTGAGTTAAATACTGGTCACTGTTGTAAGGAGAGAATGTCCATGACTGTAGAAAACTCATGTATTTGATTTTCTCATTTGTGCAGCAAATGGGTCACAGGTCTACGCACGACTGAGCATGGTCTTGATTCTTTAAACGAGACAGACCCTATGAATATATTTGCATAGTAGTTTGGCAAAGATATGCTGGGAGTGATTTTGAAGATAAATCTTTCATTTGTATTACTACATACATTTAAGAACTCCTTGGCGTCAATTTAAGTTCCACATTACTTTGATTTTGTTTCAAGTTCTAAATTCCATCATAGAATACGGGATACTGTGATCTTATTGTGGAATGGCTGTAAACGATATGAAAGTATATGCACGAAATGAGGCTGTGAAATGCTCTATTTTTACTCGTTAAAAAAAAAAAAAAAAAAAAGAGGTTGTCTTGGTAAATTTCAAGCCTGAACCAAAAAAAAAAAAGAGAGAGAGAGAGAGAGAAGTGAGAAGTGCTCTATTTTTTACTTAAATTTCAAGCCTGGACAAAAAAAAAAGAGAAGTGATATTTAAAATGGATCAGGTAAAGTAAAACTGAGACTGAAAAAAAAAAAAAAATGGGTTGACCCGTAAATTTACCCGACCCGATAGCTACCCGACCCGTTTGACCCGAATCTGAATTGGGTTGTAACAGGTTCGGACCCAAACTAACCCATTACCCAGCCCAACCCGACCCGACCCAACCCGCATGACCCAGTTGACATGCCTATCTTTGTACATAAAGATGGTCATTAAAATAATTTTTTATATTTATTTTGAATATTATGGTAAATATCATACATACAGATGGTGACGTGGGTCTTTGGTGGACAAATTTAGTGAATTCAAACCGTGGTATCTAAATAGAAGGTGCAATTTAAAAAAATGTTATAGATAAAGGGGGCGCACTTCTTCAATTGTTAGTTAAGGAGGACAAATTAAACTCGACCCATAGTTGAGGAAGTTATGTGTAATTTACCCTTTTGTTTTTTGCAAAAATTAAAAAGTTTACTTTTAGACTATTTAAGTATTCTCTAGATTTGTCCAAACAGTCTTGGAAAAGAGAACCAAAAAGGAAGAATAGACCTATCCACCTTAGTTTTCCGTTTGTCTTTTGTAAGAGTTAAGAACGTTGATTTTTTGGTTATTTTGGTAGTATATATATACACATAGTATGTGTATATATATACTAATGTCTTTCAATTCACACTATAGTATAGCACTGCAAGTACATATAAATTGGATGTGATTGAATAAAAAGGTAAAATTTGGTAACTTTATTATATGGACAAACGAACATTATTTTTAAAATAAAAAAATTTAAAGCGTGGACAATCAATTAGGGAAAGTGGGTACACATACATGAATCCTAGTAGTGTTCGTACTATAGTATTGTTATTATGAGCCCGTTAGGTACAGTGTTTACAAAACGCAATGTTTTAAAAATGTAGCAATTTAAAAAATGCAGTGTTTTAAAAACGGAGGTCTTTCCTTATAAATACGTTTGGGATATCACTTCAATACGCAGTTTTTTTTTTCCTAAGAGCGTTTTAAAACCTGCGTTTTGAGAAAAAGTTAGGAATTCCAGCATTTAAAAATGCAGCTGCGTTTTAAAAACGCTGTGTTTTCTGCCGCAGTATTGAAACACATTTTTTGCAAATAAACTGCGTTTTATCACTGTATTTTGGCCAAAACGCTCGACCAAACGGGCTCTAAAACACTGTAACATGATGGCTAATAAATGTGAACTTAGCAATTTTATCGAAAAAACAAAACACTCATTTTAGAACAAATATATATATATATATATATATATATATATGAATCGTAGTAGTGTTCGTACTATAGTATTGTCAATAAAATGGAAATATGAATCCTAGTAGTGTTCATACTATAATATTATCATTAAAATCAAAAAGTAGTGTTCGTACTATAGTATTGTCAATAAAACGGAAATATGAATCCTAGTAGTGTTCGTACTATAATATTGTCATTAAAACCAAAAAAAGAGCACTCATTTTAGAACAAATATATATATATATATATATATATATATATATATATTGTGAAAGATTAATCAATGTTCACAGAGGCTATTCAAGATATACTATTTATTTTTATTAGTATTTTTGTAATAAATCAAAATATGCGATATTAAAATATGTATTACAATTTTTCTCGGTTATCCCGTCCATAGTGCATTTTTTTGAATTATAGTTTTAATGAATGAATATTTTTGGTGCAAAGATCTAAATATTTTTGGTATATAAAATGTCTAAACATTTAATTGCTATCTCGATCCAAATAATTATTAAAAGCATGTAGTTAATTTTCATTGTTCGCTGCAATAACTTTATACTAATTAAGGAAAAGAACTTTTACGAGACCTCTGATAAAATAACGAAGTTTTAAAATCCATTCTAAAACCATTTGAAACCTATAATGTCTCTACACATGATTAATTCATGAAAGAAATCATTAACAAATACGTACATTCAGCAAACCTTAACCACAATCAAACAACATTCATATGTTCTATACATAATACTGACTAAAGTGACATCTAGTGCATATTTCTGCAGCTACTTTTGATTGTACTACATTTATATCTTTGAGGTCATAGTCCACTTTAGCTATTGGCAGAGTATAAGTTTATAATGTTTTGATGGCTATACATCAAATTTAAGCGCCATCCAGGATTTAGTTTGTAGTTAGAGATCATTAACATGATAATACAAATATGATGATAAACTCAAGCGAGTGAAAAGTTACTATGTGTCAAGTTGCTTCACAAATAAGTCATTGACTACTGTTTTGTTATACAATGTCAACAAAAAATGTTTATTTAAAAAAAGATGTAAAAAAATGTCTATGTTATGAATGAGTTGATAACTAAATTCATTTTTTTCACACGTGTGATTGAATTTGGGCCTTTTGAGATCAGATGTAAGATATTTAAGTATTGTTGTTGTTGACAAATTAGTTGAATGTCGTTTCTGGTCATTAATAGTTACAAAACAATTTTGCAAATCAATTTTTTCAAAAATATGGCAAATTTTTTAATTATAATTACGTTTATTATGTAATATCTGAAAAAACCAACAATCTCCAAGTCTGAGCAAAAATGCTAACTTGGAGATGTGAGAGTCCATTTATCGAAAACGGGTATCACAACCATAGGTCAATTTTGTAAAACGATACACTAATTTTACAAATCAATCAAGAAAATTTGGATATCATACAAGATTATTCCAAAACACCCTAAACTAAATGACAACGTATGCAAAGCACGGGTTAAATTACTAGTTTTTTTTTTTTTTGAAAAGGAAGATACTTAATTTGGGACGAAGAAACTAAGACAGAAGTTCGATTCAGGATAACATTAGAGATAATATGTACATATGAATAAAATTTAAAAAATAATAAATACTAGAGATATAATGGAATGGAGTGCCTTTATAACATTAGTTTCTAGATTCTTTGACGTCTACTATATGTTAATCTATTTATTTTCCTTGGATGTCATTATTTCATATTCATAATCACACATGACAAATGCTAGAAATATAATGGAATGGAGTGCTTTTATAACATTTGTTTCTAGATTCTTTGCCGTCTACTAAATGTTAATCCATTGATTCAAAAATAATTTTGTCTCTCAACTTTTAGCTTTATAGTATGACTTAAATATCAATTTCGTCACTCTATTTCTCTCAAAAATTCAATAACTTCACTTTACTTTTCTTTTTTTTCACACTTTAATCACTCTATTTGGACTTTGATCATTGATTTAGTGAGCTTATTAATTCTCCTGACCAAGTAGAGTAATAAAAAATAAACTTAGAGCCCGTTTGGTCGAGCGTTTTGGCCAAAACGCAGGGATAAAACGCAGCTTATTTACAAAAAATGTGTTTCAATACTGCGGCAGAAAACGCAGCGTTTTCAAAACGCAGCTTCGTTTTAAAACACTGGAATTCCCAGCTTTTTCCCAAAACGTAGGATTTAAAACGCTACTAGGAAAAAAAAGCTGCGTATTGAAGTGATATCCCAAACGTATTTAGAGCCCGTTTGGTACAGCGTTTATAAAACGTAGTGTTTTAAAAACGCAGCGTTTTAAAAAACGCAGTGTTTTAAAAACGGAGGTCTTTCCTTATAAATACGTTTGGGATATCACTTCAATACGCAGCTTTTTTTTCCTAGGAGCGTTTTAAAACCTGCGTTTGGGAAAAGCTGGAATTCCAGCGTTTAAAACGCATGCGTTTTAAAAACGCCGCGCCGCAGATTGAAACACATTTTTTGCAAATAAGCTGCGTTTTATCCCAGCGTTTTGGCCAAAACGCTCGACCAAACGGGCTCTTATAAGAAAAAACCTCCGTTTTTAAAACACTGCGTTTTTTAAAACGCTGCATTTACGTTTTGTAAACGTTGTACCAAACAGGCCCTTAATAATTTTGGGTAAAAATAGATTGATCAAATTACTATTTAAACCTTATAGTATTTATTTGATTCCACCTTTTTAAACTTTATTCGTGTGGTCCCATATATCAAATTTTTTGGCCAGTTTGCTCCTTTTCTTGGTTATTGTTAGAAGTTTCGTCCAAACTTTTCCAATATAAATGATCACAATACTCATCTTTGATGATACTTGAGGCGTTGTTTGATAGGCCATATACCGCAGAAGCAAACGAAAAGTTTTTGATTTGAGCAATCGAAAAGTTTTCGATTGTTTCAAATGACATTTGTTGTTGCGTATCATCTTGAATGACGAGTGAGTAGGCCTGAGATACTTACCGTAATTGAATGAACCAAAGGCAGCCAAACGAACAAACAAGGAAAACTAATAGACTGATGAAGATGAATATGATAACGGAGGAAAATATAGCCACACTCTCTTAGTTGAAGTCGGCTGGACTCTAGTCCATATATAATAGACTTAATAGTCCTAGGTTATAACCTGGTGTCTTGAGTCCTAAGTAAACGAAGTAAGGAAACTCATCAAATAACTGAATAAGGAAAGTAAGGAATAGAATATTATCGATCTCCCCCCACCCCCACTACTAGAAAGCGGACAATTACCTATGAAATTTTTTGTGGGTAATTACATGTGGAATATTGATATTATTGACGGAATTCCATAGGTAAAGTGGCGGGCGTTCAAATTATCGACGGATTGTGTTCCGTAGGTAATTTCCATTGGAAATTTTTGAATATTTTGAGAATATTCTAATATTTTCGTTGGTAATTACATAAAAAAAAAAAAAGCGCCAACATTACCGATGGAATTTTTGTAGGTAATTATACTATTTTGTAGATAATTACCGACGAAAATTTCGTCGGTAATTACATAAAAAAAAATATGCCAATATTATTTCGTCGGTAATTACACTATTCTGTAGTTAATTACCAACGGAAACGAAAATTCCGTCGGTAAATAAATTTTGACCAAGTCAGAATAACCCTCGAAACCCTTTTCCCAACCCCCGAATTTTCACAAAACACACAAACGGCGCACTCACTCTCTCTCTCTCTCTCTCTCTCTATATCCCGCACTCTTTCTCTCTCACGTCTCCGACAACCCGTCTACTGCTCCTGGTGCCGCCGATTGCCCTACCCACGAAGGAAGCCCCCGTCTCTCTGCTTCTCATTCCCCCTCGTCTCTCACTCTCTCTTCCCACCAGTCCACCGCCCCTCTCTCTCTCTTCCCACCAATCCGCCGCCCCCCAATTGTCTCTCCTTGTCGAACTACGGCACTCCCACTGCTTTAGGTAAGCTACTATTATTATTATTTTTTTTATTTTTCAGCCCCTCCCCCTCTTGCTAATTAACTATTTTTTTAATTCATCGACTCAGACGATCCGCCTCCACCACTATCCTCGCCGCCGCAGATCCGCCTCCACCACTGTCCTTGCCGCCCTTGCAAATCCTCTTTGTTATACAGGTTTTTTCCCCCATTTTTTCATTTTGTTTTTTGTTTATTTTTTGTTTAGTCGATAATTAAAATAGCTATGTTTGTAATCAGGGCCGTTCCTGACAATTTATAGGCCTGAGGCGAAGGAACAAATAAGTGCCCTAATAAACTGATAATATGCAAATGTGAATGTCTATAATACAAACTTTATACTTCAAAATATACTTCTTATTACATTTAACGAAAAATACTATGTTTTTTTTTTACAAATCTCAATAAATACATCAAATTTCAGCTCAAAAATTTCGTCACTTGAAAATATCTTGTCAACTGCAAAGCCATCCATTATCCATCAACTTGAATATATCTTGTCTGCTGCAAAGTCATCACATATCATATATCACCTACAAAACAAAGAAGCACAAAAATAATCATAGAAAACAACTTCTTCGAGCATTTCTAGATGCAAAATCAGTAATAATAGTATCGACATCAACACTTTCAAGTATATCCTTCTCAATACATAAAATTGCCAAACCGTTTAACCTTTCTTGTGACATTGATGATCTCAAGTAGGTTTTCAATAACTTCAACTTTGAAAATTTCTTTTAGCTGATGCTACGGTCACAGGCACACTTAACATGATTCGATAAGCAATTGAAACATTTGGATAACAATCTGCAGACTTAACAAACTCAAGAATTTCAAGTGCTGACATTGACACATTTGGCAAAGTCATTTGCAATACTCTCAATTCAGAAAAAAGATCATCTAAATCAACGTCAGACGAACTATCATGAGAAAAAGTGGTATGAAAATTAGTGCAACATTCCCTTAATTCATTGTCATCCAATGATTTAAACTGATTTGAATCAAATAAGAACCCAAAAATACTTTCAAATGTCTTTAACTACTTAAATCTATTCTGCAAAGAAGAAGTTGCTATATCCATAAGAGCTAAAAAGTAGTTAACTCTAAATGACTCATCGGGAGATTGTATTTCTTCATCTCGATCACTTTCATCAAATTGTTTTCTCCTTAAAATACGACGTCTAGTTGGGAATGTAGGTTCTATGTTCATATCTGATGCAAGATTTTTAGCAGTATTCATACTTGAGTAAAACCCTTCATTTCTAAACTTTTCAAAAAAAGACATTACACCTTCCAATTGCTTCAAGGTAGCATCGATGCACATAGATTTAGATTGCAACTTCTTACTCACCATGTTAATAGCAAATAAAATATCGTACCAGATAACCATACCAAGTAAAAGCTCAAAACTTTCAACTGCACTTGCTAAACTTTCTGCTTCACTCTTTGACTTGGCATCATCACAAGATTTATTCAATTCTAACAAAGCCGCCCTTATTTGAGGAGCTTGAAATCTAATGACTTTAACACTTTTGATTCGACTCTCCCAACGAGTATTACACAAAGATTTAACAGTTAAGTTTGAAACATTATTAAGTAAAACTTCCCATCTTTTAGGAGAACTAGAAAATAATGAATATATACGTTACACAATTTCAAAAAATGAAACAGCTTTAACACAAGAATGCGCCATATCACTAAGAGTAAGATTAAGACTATGGCAAGCACATGGCACATATAAAGCTCTCAGATTTATTTCTAGTAATCGTTTTTTTAACTCCTTGGTGTTTTCCTTTCATATTAGAATCATTGTCATACCCTTGACCCCTCACATCATCAACACTAAGATCAAGAGATTTAAATGCATCTAATAATTCATTAAAAAGTCCCAAACCAGATGTATCATCCACCTTCAAAAATTCTAGAAAGTACTCTTCTATTTTTATTTTGTTACCCGACATATTTACACATCGTACTATTAAAGTCATTTGTTCTTGATGGCCCACATCTGGGGTACAATCAAGAATTATAGAAAAATTGTAGCTTAAGATAAACTTTTTATAACTTAATTATAATGCCATAGTGAGTGCCATTTTTCTCCAACTCAGAAATATTTATTATAATAGTATATTTTTTGTTTCTTCGCCTTTTGTGCATCAGCAATGAGCAATCAACATATTACATATGAAGAGAGAAAATTTCTCTGCATCAATTTAGTGCATGTCATTCACTCATTCTTGTTCTCATAATCTCATGCTAATTTCTCTGCATCACTTTATTTATTTATTTTTGTTTATGAAGAGAGAAAATTTCAAAATGTCATAAAATTTCAAAATGTACGGATGTACCTTAATATTCGATGTTGAAAAGGCAGCTTCTTCCTTCACTTCTCTCTGTTGAAAGTCTGGAATCTACAGGTCTTTAGCTTACCCAAATGGCGGGATCAACGGGGCTTTTCTTCATTTATTCGTCGAATTAGAGAGTCTTGATTCTTAATAGTTGACAAGACAAATCGAACCAAAAAATCCCCTAACTCCCAAAATTAAAATTACAACAACAAATCTAATCAAATAATATTCATCAAAATTCCTCAAATCGAATGGTCAAAGAAATTAAAACTAGAGATTGGGACTGAAAATTGGAAATTAAAGAGAAAAGATATATGTATTACCTTAATCGAACAAAGGAATCGAAGAAATTGAAGGAAGAGAGAGTGAGCCCCTGTTGTTCTGTTGAGAGAGAAAGAGAGAGTGTTCGTTGATGGAGAAAGAGAGAGAGTTTGCGAGTTGTGATGATGTGAACGGTAAACTTCGAATTCGCCCAAAATCAAAGCCATTCAACCAATCAAAATCTTCAAGAATCCGAAGAGACGAAATTGGCCTGAATGTCTGCGGCCCTCCGCCCTCCACACGCTCTTGTCTGATGTCTCGGTGTTTCCAATACTAGAATTGTAGGAGTAAATTTTTTTTTCTTCATAAAAATTACTGTTATATATATATATATATATATATATATATATATAAATAATTAAATTTGGGCCCCCCAAATTTTTGGGCCCTAGGCCGTTGCACTCCCAAACTACCCTCAAGGCCGGGCCTGTTTGTAATGTTATACTGAAATTTCCATTGAAAATTTATTTACTATTGTTCCTTTTTGTGCGTATTGATTATGGGTACTGTGGAGTTAGATTTTTTAGTACATGGGTGTTGTAAAAATTAGGGGTTATCTTCGGTAAATGATTTTTTAGCATTATTGTGTGTGTGTATTATGAGATTTTGTGTGTCTGTGTTTCCAACTTTAGGAAATTAAAAAGTAATAATTTTTTCAGACACATTTTTCTCCTCATATGAAACAACTAGGAATGTTTTATCTTAACTTTACTTTTTAATTTCTATATTTTTCTCTCAGCTTCAGTTCTTAATCCTTGTTTGAAATAATTAATCTATTTAATTTGATTGGCAATATTAATTGTTAGATATCATGATAATTCCCATTTTGCATTTCACTCTTAGACCTTGGAGAAAAATGAAAGACGAAGGGAAAGAAAGGAATATAATTTAAGAAATAAATGAGACATCAAAAATAGGATTTGAAAGAATATGTACATGACCTTTGTGCTTGAAAAGTTTATAACTTTGAGGGACGGTCCAATAGTAGAGTTGGGTCTCACACTGTAAAAAAAAAAAGAAAATCTTGAAAACTAAGAAAGATATATTGTGTAATAGCATGGATTATATTATTTGGAAAGGTTTACAAATTGTCAATCAAACATGAATAGGATTAAGTTGTAAAAAAATCATGAGAAATAAGAAATATATTGTAATACATGAAATATATTATTTAGAAAGGTTTACAAATTATCAATCCTAAATATAAACACTAAACACTAAACACTAAATATAAACACTAAACCCTAAAACTAAACACTAAATATAAACACTAGACCCTAAAACTAAATACTAAACACTAAACACTAAATGCTAAATATAAATACTAAACCCTAAAACTAAACACTAAATATACACACTAAACCCTAAAACTAAATACTAAAACTAAACACTAAATATAAACACTAAACCCTAAAACTAAACACTAAATATACACACTAAACCCTAAAACTAAATACTAAAACTAAACACTAAATATAAACACTAAACCCTAAAACTAAATACTAAGTTAACAAAGGCGGGGCTAAGAAAGAGCCTTGGTAATAATATTATACTTAGTGGAGACATAAGCTAGACGAATAAAACCACACCAATGAAGTTCACGAGCAAAATGATAATTGTTGAATATTAATTATTTAGATTTGTTTGTATTCATCACTTAAGTTTTTGTTAGAAGTAACGACTAGGTCTGCGTGTCAATTGGTGTGACAACTTGTACTTAGATTTAAGCTTTGTAATAAATATTAGGATTACTCTTTGGCCCCAACAATGTCCTTTAGTCATCGGTCATTGTCTACCAGCAAACTTCCATCAGCAATATGTGAAGACCTGAAGAATAACTGATGAAGATCACATTCTAGAGAACAGCCAATATTAACAACAAAGTCACTCCTTGACTTTTCTTCAAACTTAAACACGTGGTTCATTTTTTGAACCTTTCCTTTTTATGCTATTTCTCAAGAAAGAACACTCTGCAAACAACGTTTTGTCTAACCATTTTGACAAAAGTTTGCTGTATTAGCTGGAGTCAACAATGGATGACCTATTTCACCAATCAGATTTCAACAATATCTCTATGCATTTAATGCCTCCAACTTTGCATTAATACATCCCATTTGAAATCCTCAAATCTGAAGTTCAATCCAACGGCTACATCAGTCTCTCTTAGTATAAATAGAAGGACTTGAAGCATTAAAGACACCTTTTTGCAACTTAAACCACTCTCAAGCTTCAAAGTACTCAGTGCATTCAAGAGCTCCAAAGCGACATTCTAGCATTCACTTCTGCGAAGAGCATTACACTTTGATTTCAAGCTTTATTGCCCTTCATTGATTGTAATTTATATATTTCAAGGCACACAAGAGTTTCATCTTTCTAGATTATAACTCTTACCATAAACACTTTGTCAAATATTTTTGTACACGATCCATTAGTGATCCTTGTAATAGATCTTAGTGGAAAACATAGTGCACTTTTTCAAATCCAAAGTTGACCACTTTGGTTGTGGACGTTGCACTTTTTCATAAGTGTGAACCACTTCAAATACTTGTTCTTTATTTTGATTGCACTTGTTTTACTCTTGTTTCACTTACTAAATTATAGTTTCCATCTTGCTAAGAAGAACGACTGATCTTGTCTATTAGCACATTAGCCCTTCTGCTTTGTCCACTTGTTCACAAGTTATTCCACTGCCAGCTATTCTTTAGCTTATCTACAGTTTTGTGAAGTAAAACTTACTAAAGTTTTAAATTTGGACAGGCTATTCAATCCCCCCCCCCTTTAGCCTATTTGTGCCTTACGTGACTAACAATTGGTATCAAAGTTTAACTCTTTGAAAACTAGTTTTTCTAAGACTTAACTCTTATGAGATTAAAGATCCAATGACACATCACATGATGGAAACCTCAAATGTGAATCACGTCCCAATATTAGACGAAGCTCACATTGATGTTTAGAAGGACAAAGTGAAAAGATATATGAATTCTATCACAAACATTTATGACTATGTGTTCATGAAGGTCCCAGAACTCCAAAGAAACCAAATGTGTTAGTTGTTGTTACTGGTGGTGTTGCTCTAAAAGTTATGAAGCCTGAAGATGAATGAGATGATGAAGATAGAAGAAATGATGCCCTTGATGGAAAGGCTATCAACATCATTACTAGTTATGTTGACACTAGAAAATCATCAACTTGGACACTTCCAAGGATATGTGGGATACACTGGTGGAATATTTAGAAGGAGATCAAGAAACAAAGAATAATAGGATGTATACATGCATACAGCAGTTCGATACATTCAAAAAGGATCCCAAGGAAACTCTCAGAAGCACATATGACAGATTCAATGAGGTAGTTAACAATTGTTATTCTATGAAAAGAAAGATATGAACATGAGATTTCTAAGTGCATTAGGCAGTCAATGACATGTAAAGATTACTGCCATGAAAGAATCTAAAGACTTGAATAGAATGACTCTTAGAGCTCTTTATGGAAGTCTTAAGGTTTATGAACTGGAGATAAGGTGAAGAAATGGAAAAGAGTTTCAAAAATATGTCTTTACCAGCCATGTCTGAAGAACCATCCTGTTCTAAACCTGTTGAAACACCATCTATATCTGCTAATGGTGATTATGTTCTCTATGATGAACTTTTTGCCATATTTGTCAAGAAATATCAACGTTTCAAAAAGTTTAGCAAAAAGGCTTCTTACCATCAGCCTTTTTAGAAAGCTGCTGCTCCTCAAAAGGATACTGAACTTGTCTACTTTAATTGTAGAAAGCCTAGCCACTTTGCCTCAAAATGTCCTAAACCAAAGTACGAATTTTACAAAAAAATGTCCTTCTTCAAAATTTGAAAAATAAAGAGGGATGATTGTTGAGTACTGCAATGAGTGTAATATGCCTACTTGGTGTGACATTGAAATTGTTTAATATATATTCTCTCTGATCCACCCAAAAAGTCTGTTGAAAAGTTTAATAATTAAAAATATATAAGTAGTATTGACTTTGATCATAATTATAAAAATGATTGAGCATAATTAAGATGTTTATAGTATATGTGGAGTGTAAACTTAAAAGATTTATGGAGATTATAGACATAAGTTTTTTAAGTGGACTCATTACGTGGAACATTTTAAAATAGAATAATAAACTATTTGCCAGAAAATGAGGGAGTAGCTTTGTAGCCTATTTTTGAAAAAAATTGATACTCCAATTATTAAATTATTGTCCTGATTGTTTTTTTAGTCAAACGTACTATTTTTTAAATAAAAACTAAAATTTTATTTTTATTTTTTAAATCATAAAATACATAATTTGTACTCCCTCCGTTTCACCCAAAGAGTCTACGTTTGAAAAGTCTAATTATTAAGTGATATATTAGTGTCATTAGAAATGATTATAATTACAAAAATACTTAAACACAACCAAGATAATTACAACACAAGTGAAGGGTAAAGATGAAAGATTATAAAAATTATAAACATAATTTTTTAAAAGTAGATTGTTTAGATGAAACATCTCAAAATAATATAATAGACTATTTCCTGTAACGGATGGAGTATTACTTTTTGGACGCTACAATGGATGTTTTATTCAAGCAGCAATCTACAAGAACACTGTTAGACAGTAAAAAGTAGTTCAACACTAAGGTAGAGGTTGATATCCTTTAGGAACTTCATTATTTGCGTAGGCGATAAGTGGGAATAGCCAGTAGATGACTGGCTCTAGTAACAACGAGACCAAACTCCTCAGTCATGTCCAATTCTGTTGGCGAAGTATTATTCGGAAGCTCCCAATCGAAGCAGTGCACCAACTGAGCCACGACTAGCCGAACCACCGTAAGGCCTAATTGCATACCGGGACATCCCCTTCTCCCCGAGCCAAATGGGAGAAGCTGGAAATCACGTCCACGAAGATCTATGTTACTTCCAACAAATCTCTCTGGGTAGAACTTCTCCGGTTCAGTCCAAACATCTGGGTCTCGTCCGATGGCCCATACATTTACCATGACTCGCGACTTTTTAGGTATATGGTAGCCGTCAATGGTGCAGTCTTCCATGGCCTCGTGGGGGAGAAGTAGCGGTGCCACGGGATGGAGCCTGAAGGATTCCTTTACGACGATATCCAAGTATTCTAGTTTCTCTAAGTCTGATTCCTCCACCATCCTTTCCATTCCTACTACTTCTTCCAGCTCTTTTTGGACTTTCTTCATCACTCGCGGATGCTTTATAAGATCAGCCATTAGCCAATCGATCGCTGTTGCAGATGTGTCCATCGATCCAGCAAGCATATCCTGCCAAAAAAGATCACATATTCAATGTAAAAAAACGAAGGCGGGCAACAAGTTTGAATCAGAGCATGTATTAACGTCCATCAATAATGTAACGGAATCAGACGGAATGGACCGGTACACCCCATTTTCGTGATCAAATTGATGAAATGATGAAGTAAAATTGTTATTATCATTGTTATTACTATTATTATTAACATAAAATACTTACAATGTTACAATCTAATAGTTAAAACTTTTCTACTTCTATAAAAAATATCAAAACTTTACAGAAAATATAGATAAAATTGAAATAAATCAAATATGCTCCAAAAAGTACTCTTGATATAATCAAGGGTTTAAACCAATATATGAATTAATTTTGCTTAATAATCATGTTAAAATTACATTTTTAATCGTTCAAAAAATGTCAATAATCACTGAAAGCTAAAGTTATATTATAGCAATAATAAATAGTACTCCCTCGGTATTTATATTATCGTCTTGTTTGATATAGCATACGAATCAAAAAATAATTGACTTAATTATTAATATTTGTATAGAAAAAGTAATGATAAAATTGTAAAAATGTTGTCCTAAAAAGAAACTTTCAAATAAGACAATTACTTTAGAACGGATAAAAAAAAGAAAGTAAGACTATAATTTAGGGATGGAGGGAGTATTATACTCCTCGTTCCCAAAAAACAGATATATTTCTAGTGCAATTACCTGCGTGGTAGCTTTAATATGGGCGCGCTCAATCTGAAAATCTGCTCCACCAGATTTCATTACGTCCAGCATGGTATCAACAAAGTCTTTAGTGTTACCTTGTTCCTTAGATTCAACATGCTCATCAATAATCTTCTCCAAGAATACATTAAACACATCGGCAACAGCCTTCATGCGCCGCGTTAATCCTTGAAGATCAAGCTTGCCAACGTAGGGAAAGTAATCGCCCAGATTAGGAGTCGCAGCTAATTGCATACCGTCTTTAATAACGGCTTTAAATCCCTTCTCATTAAACTCCTCATCCTTGTACTTCTTCCCGAAAATCATAAGACAACTCATATCTGCATTCATTGAAGCAACCTTGGCAGTAAGATCAACGGCAACGCATTCCCGAGCAGCCCGCTCAAGCGATTCAACGAGAATGCTAAGCTCTTCCTTTCTCATGGGTTGGAACGATTTGATCCTGAAGCTACTAAGCAACTCTAAGGTGATCAACTTACGCATGTCGCGCCAAAAACTACCGTATGGGGAGAAGGTTATGTTTTTTTGGTTGTATGACATGAGCTTGGCAGCCTCGAGTGGCGGCCTACTAGCGAAAATGAGATCGTGTGTTTTCAGGATTTGTTCAGCATAATGAGGAGACGAGACGACGATGATGGGTACGAAGCCGAAACGCATGTACATAATGGGTCCGTGCTTTTGGGCTAGTTTACGCAAATCTTGGTGAGCATTTTTCCCTACAAGATGAAGGTGACCTAAAATGGGAATCTCTCTTGGACTCGGAGGAAATTTTATCTGTTTGTTCTTCTTCAGCCATGATTGTAGGAAGAAAGTGAGCACAATCACTGCAAAGTACGTTATCCATGACAAGGCCATAGATAACATATATGGTGAAGTTTGAGAGGCGTTTTACTACTGTTTTGGACAAGACATTAGCAGATCGAAATTGTCAGAAAAATGTATCAGGGCTCCTGTAAAAAAAAAAAGCAGCTTTTCATAAGACGAAATTGAATAAGTGGATATATATATATATATATATATATATATATATATATATATAGAGAGAGAGAGAGAGAGAGAGAGAGAGAGAGAGTTGAACTATATGGAGAGGAAGAGCCTATAACTTATAAGGATAAGAAATGAGTGTGAATATGTATCCAACTCGACATGCCTAAACGGTTCGAACCGTCGGTTCCAAAACCGTCGACAACAAACCGTAACCAACCAAAAATTACGGTTACGGTTCGGTTCAACCGGCTAAGCCGGTTCGGTTTGATTCCAAACCATAATTTTTAATTATTTTTTAATATTTTCTTATAATTTTTTTTAAAAGATTTCATCTTAAAACTTTGTACAAAGCATTTTTTGAATTTTTGAAGCTTTGTAAACTTTTCATTTTTGAAATTATAGAGTAAATAAGGCAATTTCAAAATTAAAAATTTAAATTTTGGCGATTTTTCACGGTTTGGAACCGGCGGTTCCGGTTCCGGTTCCAAACCGGCGGTTCACGGTTTTGAGAAATTGGAAACCGAAACCGAACCATGTAGGCGGTTCCGGTTCAGGGCGGTTCGGTTCCTCACGGTTCCGGTTTATGCGGTTTTGGGCGGTTCGATTCTGTTCGAACGCCGGTTCGAACCGTTTGGGCATGTCTATATCAAACAGTTCTAGTACGTTTACCTTTTCCTTCCAAAAATAATTAGGTTTAAATAGCAAATTGGTTAGTCTACTCTAAATTTGGCTAAAATTGTAATTTGACCATCCTATTTTGATAGAAAATTTATTAAGTTCACTTTACAATTTTTTTTCTCAATTTTATCATTATACTTGGCATGTTGAGTCAATAAGCTCACTGCACTTGACTTCCGTTAGTTTTGTTGAATGAAGGACAACAAAAAGATTAAAATGCCCTTTACCTTATAATATTTTGATGGCTTAAATCGCTATTTAGTCACTCTACTTTGACAGAAAATGCATTAAGATTAATAGTATAAAATTTTGTGTATAAAATATTTAAAATAATCAAATCATTTAAATAAGTTATTTCAAATATAATAAAATGACATAATTTCATAGTAATTCTTAACAATATTAAATAAAAATTAGGTTAACTTATCGAATTCTTAATCAAAATTAATCTAAAAGATTATGTTGGTCTTTTCTAAAGCAATAAATTCTTTAGCTTGACTTTTTTTTATATAAAACTAATTATATTAAACAAATGTATTATATTATTATGAGATATTTATTATTGTAGAATAAAATAAGCTTAAAATATTATTATAAATTATTCATAAGTAATTATCGATATTTAAATAAGGGTTAATGATACCACTAGAAAAAATCCGTTAAGTCAATCATGTGGTACATGCCATTTTTCAAGGGTATTATGGAAAATTCCTAAGAAATTTAATTATAACAAATTTTTATCTTAATCTAATTAAAAGTATTAGTCATTTATCTCAATGTCGTTATAATATTAAATATTAATGTTAATTTAATTAGGATTAGTAATAGATTAAATATTAATGTTTTAGTAATGACATTTTCGGGTTTTTAGGATAATTAAATATTAATCTTTTTCCCCAGTTGCTCAATTTTTGGGTTTTTGTTTGTTCTCGGTTGCAATGAATTTTAATATTTTAGTAATGACATTTTCGGGTTTTTAGGATAATTTTAAACTTTTTATTAAAAAATCAGGATGGAGTGATAAACTTGATATTTATGTCTAAATGCAGTGATTAAATTGATAGTTATTAGTAAGGGTATTTTTGGGATAAAAAAATAGTAAGTTTTTCATCCAAAAATCTGGAGGGAGTGATTAATGTGGGATTTATGCCAAGTATAGTGATAAAATTGAGAAAAAAAATTGTAGGGAGAGTGTAATAAATTTTCTGTCAAAGTAGGGTGACCGAATTGCGATTTAAGCCTTTAAACTTTTGTTCATTAACTTCATGCTCATATATTTTTAGTCAATTTCATCATTGTACTTCAATTTTGCAGCTAGATTCGTCACTCTATCTAGTTGCATTAAAAATTTCGGATGGAAAACGTTAAGAAAATTATTAAAAACTCAAAATTATCCTTATATATATATATATGATAAAGTTAATATAACACTTTGTTTTATGTATTTGTTAAAATTTGTATTAGATGACTCATCTAAATATATACTACACTGAAATAAGAATTTAGAACTTAAATACCGTGATTAAAATGGGATATTTATAATGGTTAAAAGTGTCATTTTTTGTTATTTCATCAAACACACAAATTGCGAATGAGGCATGATATTATGAGCTCGAGCGTGTGAAATTATTACAAGTTTAAGTGTTATTGATGTTAGATTAAATTTATTTGGTTCTATACATCGTCAGATTAAAATTTCATTTTCTAAATAATGACATATACATTTCAAATCATAACAACTTGACAACATTTGACCATCTAACTGTTCTAAAACTAATATTATTAATAATACCACAAGTTCAAGCTCGTAATATCATTTGACTAAATAATTTGTGAACCAGCCACTTAATAATCAAAACATACCAACTTAAATTCGAGCGCACATTTAGTACATATTTCTAGTACACATAACATTGCTCTAAATTTCGTATACGAGCCGGATCAGTAGAGGTTTAAAGTTATGCAGAACGTAGAGGTCACTTTATTTTATTTTCATTTTTTGGTTTTTTTATAAGGAAGGCGGCACTTAACTAAAAGGAATTTTTTTTTATAGTCAATTATTGTCCTCTACTAATTTTTTTCTCGATTTGTTTTCTTGTATAAAGCATCTAATCTGCCGGATAAAATTATCAAATATCAATACATTAATCACTACTTGAAGCAATGACTTCAAGAATAATGATATATAGTTAAAGCCAAAGCATCTTGTTTATTATCCAAAAGTTGTCACGACTTGACATGGCATCAAGTTGTGGTTAATATACTGATTTTCCATCCGGCAGAGAGATCGGATGCTTTATTATTTTATTGGTATTAGTCAAGTATAGCTATTTGACGCGAGCTTTTATGTTTTATGGTCTCATGACTAAAAAGTTTGATAACTTCCTAAAATGCCCTTAAAGTCTTTCAAACCCTGAATACCTCATTTTCTCGCACAACTCAAAATAGCCGTCTTTTCTCCCTCCTCTCTCTCCTTTCTTGTCGTGGCCTCCCTTACCACCATATCCTTCGCCGTCATTCGCTGTCGTCCTCGTCCTCCGCCTCCTATGTCACTACTATTGAGGTAATTTTCTCTCTCTTTCAAACCCAGTTAATCAATTTCTCTCTTTCTTTTCCGTACCCAGTGAATGAGTCGATCAAAACGACTTAAGGAATCGATTAATCAACCAGGATCGATTAATCGACCCATGGGTCGATCAATGAGTCGATTGATCGACCCATGAGTTGATTAATCGACTCAGGGTCGATTTGAGTCATTTCGATCGACTTAGTAAGGGTATTTTGAGATTTTCGAATGAAAAGTAGCCATAAAAGATGTTTTTGAGTAAGCGTGGCCCTTTATGAATTTGACACGTTTGACTTGGCTATTTATGAAGAAACTCCTTATTTTAAATGAAGCATCTATCATGAAATTAAAAAGGCAAAACATATAATCGGGCCACCGTACTTTGGGAAAGGTTACAATTCGGCCACTGATTGTTTGAAAATGTTATTTGGCCAGTTATCTTGCAAGCGAGCCCACAAGCACGTTAATTTTAATTAAAATTTTTATTTTACCCTTGTCTTCATTAAGGGAGATGAGGACAAAAATAGGGGTAAAATAGAGATTTTATTTAAAATTAACGTGTTGGTGGGCTCGCTTGTAAGATAACTAAACTACAGTGGTCCAAATAACATTTTTAAATAATCAGTGACCAAATTACAATCTTCCCAAAAGTACAATGACCCAATTGTATATTTTGCCAAATAAAAAACCAGGAATATGAAAATAACAAAAAATAAAAGCCTTGTTGCGAGGAAACATTAAGACTCGTTCATAACAAAAGCTACATGCTCAATAATTTCCTAACATTGAACCAACACGTTGAACTAAACTATTAAGAGGACCTGCCAAACTGTCCTTTGCCGATGAATTTAGGAAAAGTCGAGAACATAGTCTACGTGAATCGACGAGACCCTAGTACGTGTGAATTATATTTTAAGCTTAATTATCAATTTGGTTATTGTACTTTGCAATTTTTTTAGTAAGCTCACTTTATTTATATTTTTTCTTAATTAATCACTATACTTGTCATTTCGAGTCAAAAGGGTCACCCAGGCTAACTGCAGTTAATTCTATGGACGGAATCGCGTGAAAAGACATTACTGCCCCTAAGATAATTTTCAGGTTCATGTTAATCAAACTTTATAAATTACTGTCCCTAACATGTAAACTTAATAGTATACAAACTTAATCCTAAAATAATACAAATTAACTTAAAACTATGCATACAAATATTAAAAAAAAACATAATACAGATTTTTTTAAATACAAATATATTAAAAAAAAACATGCACACAGATTTAAAATACAAATATAAGAAAAGCATGCATACAAATAACATAAACAAATAATATAGATTATTTTTATAAATTTACAAATTAGCAAATAAATTAACTTAAAATAATAAAAAGGCTTAATTAGCACTACTCTAAACTTTTTGTGCGTTATTCATAAATATTTCATTCACTTTTATAATCTTCCTAAGCATGCACATAATTAAACAAAAGTAGAAACTTTTTGCTTTTCATATGCATGTATATAACTCGAAAAAGACTAGGTACCGTCCATTTCATTTCAAGCTGTCCATCTTCAAACTTTTGTCAAGATCAATATTTATTTGTGAGAAGATAATTATGTGTACGTACGTAAATTTAATATTTTAAAAATATTAATTAATGTTAATGCTTTTGTAAGACTATTTTTACCAAGTCGTATTATTGACATGCAACGCTAGTCCTTGTATCTAGTCTTTAAAAATAACTAGTTATTGAGCCCGTGCTCCGCATGAATTTAATTTAATTATGAAATTAATTGATACATATTAAAAATATTTTTGAGAAAATTATCATTATTCAATATCTTGTTAACTTAATGTCTGACAAATGTTAAGTATTGTCAATATATGCAAATTAGTGGTTGTTTATTATAATATTTTTATTTCAGAATAAGTATTTTTTATTGGTGGCCAATATATGTATTTTCGTTTCTAATCATTTTTTTAAATTTGTAAGTATCCTTTAATGATATCAAATTATTTGTTTTTTGTTTTTGTTTTTTTTTTCCACCTTGCATTCAATAAAGATATTTTAGACATATATTTGAAGATTTTTAATAAAATTAAAAATAAAATAATTATTTTGGGTCATATTGAAGAATGATATATTTTTTCTGATCAAAGGAGAATTGTTTAAGGATTGAATATAATTATATTTTAAAAATAATTTTTGAAAATCATTCAATTATTTTTTAACGGTGCTGCTAACGTGGAGTATGTGGGCCCCTATCTCGCATAAATGACTGCTTGCGTGGACTATGTGTTCTTAGTTGTATAAAAAATATGTTTGATAAAATAATTATGGTGAATAGTTATCTTCATTAATTTGATAGAATATTATACTACAATTTAAATTGTTTTTTTTCTATTCAATAAGGTCACCACTGGATGGTCACGCGTGCAGCGCATGACTTGAATAAGGACATTTTCGGGTTTTTAGAAAAAAATTAAGAGTTCCATCCACGAAATTGAACGGAGTGATGAACTTGACTCGAAATGCCAAGTACAGTGATTAATTAGGAGAAAAAGTAAGTAGAGTAAGCTTACTGAAATAAATTGTAAAGTGCGGTGACCAAATTGATAATTAAGCCTATATTTTACCACACTCTTTCATTATAATTCGACTATGCGACAACCTGTAGGCCAAAGAATTAGTGAGTGTAATTTCAAAGTCATTTTAGTATTTTTAATTTCTACGGAGAATTTACCCTCCGTTCCAAAAAAAGAGACATGATTAAGGTGACATTTAAACTAAGAAAAATTACTTATTAAAAATATTTTGTATTTTTTAATAATATGTGTGTGAGAGTGAGATTCATAAATTAAATACAAAATGGCAAAAGTAACGTCATAAAAAAGAAAAATTTTAAAATGAGCAATTGTTTCCAGAACGACCAAAAACATAATACTCTAATAATTTTTTTAACAACCGAGGAAGTATTAGTCAGTAACCCGTCTTCATTTGATAGAGAAAGTAGAGTGTGTGTAAAGTGTGAGCGCCCCGGATCCGCCCTTCGGAGAAGGCCAGCCCCTTTCGAGCCTTTTACCGCTCTTGTCTTGTGATTTTCCTCTATTTGATTTTATGGTTTGATAAACATAAAAAAAACATGTTTATCTTTGAAAACAGAGTCTCCACTCTCGTTTATAAAGTAAACGGGAGAAAAACTTTAGATTATGGGTTTGGGGCCAAGTTACGATTTGGGAAGGTTTACGCACCCAATTCGCCCTTTCGGTCTCTACACATTTTGCATGCTCGTATTTAATTATCGCAAGTTTGTTTATTTACAGAATATATATATTGCATGTGTTTATAATGTATTTAAAATGCATTTAAATAATTACATATATTTATTACATATATTTACATATTAAACAAACTAACGAACTGAAGGGATTACCTTCTGTCGTTTTATAGAAATCGAGCCACGTTCTAGGCTGTTGTTTATACTGGATCAAGCTAGTTTGTAGCCTGACCGTTGTTCTTCCATTGCTACTAATCGAGGAAAGGAAGACTTACGTACGTTTTGTGTGTTGAGACAGAGTCAATACTCTTTTCTCTTTTCTTTCTCTCTTTTCTTTTTCAAAAAGAGACTCGATAGAGAGAGAGGCGTGTGTGTGTGTGTGTGTCAGGGAGAGAACTGATGATTATTGTTGTTGTTTAATTTGTGGGAGAGCTGGGAGCTCTATTTATAGGAGGCCTGGGAGATGAAACTCTCGGGGCCAAGAAAGGAGGAAAGTTCCTTTGGCCTTCAAAGTCTTCAGCAGCCGACGGCTAAGCTTTGAGGACAAAATGCAGGTTTGGTGCGCAGCGCACCTGGCATGGTGTCCGTGCACCAAACCCTGTTTGGGTGTATCAGCGCACAAAACCCTACTTTTGGCTTTTCCAGGCTTTGTGTCTTGCACTTCGGCCCTTCTAAGCTGTGTATCTTCAGTCTAGACCCTTGATGTTGATCTAACGGAAGGTTGTTTGTGTGTAGGACGTCGTTAGTCCTGTTGTGTCTTCGAGTTTGACCCTTGATGTTGATCTAATCGAAGTTTGTTATATTTGTTGGACGCTTGTTGGTCCGTTGTGTATGTTGTTTCCTGAAATAACCATAGAAACATGTGTTAGTCCATTTGTAAATAAATAGTTGTTTATTGGACAATTCGTATAATGTAGGTGTGCTGGGTGTCTACAGAGCCCCTCGACTTTGTTTGCTTAGAAGTAAGCGAGCGTCGTGGAAAAAGATAGACATCAAGCTTCGTACTAGTAGTTCGATGGTCAAACTCTGCATCGGAGTTTGTGTGACCATGTGTATATGCGTGTGGGCAGTGTTTAAAAACTCGGCCTAGGCGCCGCCTAGGCGTTAGGCGTTTCCCAAACGCCGAGAAAATGATCAAATCGGCCAGAAAAATCACTATCGTGATAAATCGCCGCTATCTCAGCCTAGGCGCCGACTAGGCGCCGTCGGCACCGCCTAACGTCCCATCGATGAAAGAGATGGAGAACTCCGGTGAGCGAAGGAGAGAGCGAGAGTGTGCCAGAAAGAGAGAGCGAGAGTGAGACTATGAGAGAGAAAGAGAGCGAGAGTGACTGTGAGAGAGAAAGAGAGCGATAGTGAGAGAAATCTTGTCGTTACCGTTGCTGTGGCCGTTGCCGTCGTGTGTGAGAGAGAGGGAGGTCCTTGCTGCCGTCGCGTGTGAGAGAGAGACGGAGGCCTTGCTACCGTCGTGTGTGAGAGAGAAACGGAGGCCTTGTTGGAGTCTGACTGTAAATCCTTAATGAAAGAGAGGAAGAAAGGGAGAGAAGAAGGAAGCGGGTGAGAGAGAGAGAGAGAGAGAGAGAGAGAGAGAGAGAGAGAGAGAGAGAGAAGGCAGGAGAGGGATTGAAAAGGTGAGGCTTCGGTGGGACCGGTTGGGTAGAAATATTGGTCAGTGCGTTTTGTTTCTTTTTGTGTGTGTGTATGTTTGTGGTTGTTGACTTAAATTAATAGTGAGAGAAAAGAGAAAGGGAAATAAAGAGTTTTGTTTGTTTTTGTGTGTCTGTGTGTATGTTTGTGGTTGTTGACTTAAATTAATAGTGAGAGAAAAGAGAAAGGGAAATAAAGAAGCAGAGAAAAATAAAGAGAAGGGAAAAGATTAGTTTAAGTTATTAATTATTTTTCATAAGTTATTAAAATATTTTCTCTTATTTAAGTTATTAAAATATTTTTTTCTCTCTTTTACTTTAAAATTATATTGAATTTGATTTTAATTTTTAATTTTGTAATGTGATCATTAATTTTAGTTTATTTGGCTATATTTAGTTATTTATTATTGTTGAAACATATTTGGTATGGACCTATAGTGTAATTATGTCTCAATTTTTAGGCCCCGCCTAGGCCCCTAGGCGCTAGGCCCTGCTCTGGCGCCTAGCGCCCACCTAGCGATTTTTTGAACACTGCGTGTGGGTGACAACATGTGTCAAAAAGCGACCGGATCTCTAGGGGAGACTACCTACGTATCTCTATAAAGAGAATCAGGTCAAAGCGTAGTTCAAATCTTTTCAGGGAAGAAATTTGAAATGAAATCTGCTGGGGATGGGCGACAAGGTCTGTCCTGTGGTGACCGAATCTCCAGGGGAGACTGCCTACGTATCTCTATAAAGAGAATCAGGTCAAAATGTAGTTCAAATCTCTTCAGGGAAGAACTTTGAAATGAAATCTGTTGGGGATGAGCGACAAGGTTTGCCCTGTGGTGACCGGATCTCCAGGGGAGACTGCCTACGTATCTCTATAAAGAGAATCGGGTCAAAACGTAGTTCAAATCTCTTTAGGAAAGAAATTTGATGTGAACTGCTGTGTGTGGGAGTGGTTCATTTTCGACCCCGGGTCTATACCCGTTGGGAAACGACCAAAAGAAAGCTGTACCAATGCAAAATGAGGCAAATTAGAGTTTAGGATAAGCTGTAAATTGACATAAAGTAAAGATATTGTTTTTATGTGGCATCCGTGGGACGGATTCTGAACTGTGTTGGACGGTAGGGCCGTTGAGCGGTTGATTTCCATGTGCCTCGGGTTTGAACCTGTGGGGAAAATGACCCGGTAACTAGGTGTGCAAACGTGTGTGAATGCACTGTAAATCTGTGTGGTGTCCAAGGGACACTTTGCTGGATGATGCACACGACCATTGATAATGCTTCTGTTGAAGTATGCTGTGTAGGTTCCCATAGGGATTGTTCTGGAAATGATGGATTGGACGGCAGGGCCGTTGGGAGTAGCTCCGTTGGGAATTGCTCTTGAAAATATGTTGATAGTGGACTTCCGTTAGGGCGTTCGATTAACGACCGTTAGTTGGACGTTAAGTTGTCATTAGGAGGGTTTGGTGCAAATTGCAAAATGCTGAAACTTAGAGGGAAAAGGGAAAATTCCCTTTCTTCTTAAAAAGAAGGAACGACAGTAGCAGGTAGCTTGTTGCTACCGTGCTTCTGTCTCTCTCAACTCTTCATTTTTTCTCAGATTTCTTCCAAATTTCTTCCGAAATCACTCAAATTTTTTGAGGTTTATCACCTCAAAATTGTTTGTAGCGATAATGGCCAACAATTCGGACTTAGAAAATGAGATTCACGTCGATGTGGGTGCTGGTGACGAACAAGCCAACGAAGTGATGGCGCGAAATCGGGTCCGCTATCCGTTCTCGGATAGTAATCCAAACGATATCCATCGTGACCAGAATAGTCACGTCTCTTCTTTAGATCCACCCGCGGTGAGTTTTCGGAAACCCATTTGTTCCGCAAAGTATGCTAAATTTGAAATTTTTGTATGATTTGCCCGACTCTTAATGTTAATCCTGCAATTGTTAGTATCCAAGTAGCAAGTATATATTGTTGCATGTTGAATCTAAGCAAAAAATGTGAATTTATACAATATGGGCATAAATAAGTATGTATGTTTGTGAATTTTGCATGTTTAAAGTGCCTACTTTAATTGCAAATTTGAATATGTTAGGATAAAAAATTTTCGAAATCGAGAGTACGTATGTATAGAGGGATGAACAATGATGGAAACCCCCAAGTTGATTTTGTTGGGATGGCTCAAAATGTGTGAATTTTTCTTACCCGAAGTTGCGCGAAAGTTGCACACCAACTGTTTGAAAAAAAGCTTCAATGAAGAAAAGTGAAGAAAAACCCTCACTAAACACTTGAAAATATTTTATTTTGATCCCGGGATCCTGGGGATGAGATTTGGAGGATGTATGGAAAAAAGAAAAACTTTCAAGTTTTTTTTTTTTTGAATGGAAAATATGAATGAGCGACATAATGTGCATTTATGCAAATGAAATAGAAAATGTGCGCATGTGCTTTATGCTGACACGCTGAAATTTTTGTGTTTGTCAGTTTGTTTCGCAGTCACGGAGGAGGATCACTCGCATCTAGGCGAACGGGGACATGGTGAGGGAGATCTATGATCGACTCCCTCAGCTAATTTAGGAGAGGGTACCAATGAGCTCTTGCTCAATTGGTACCGCTCACTTCTCTTAACGGAGAGGTTGAGTGTTCAAGTCTCACCAGAGACGACACCCTGGTACTAAAATTGTCGGGTGTTCAAGCCTCGCTAGAGGCACCGTTGTTGTTCAAGCCTTACCAAAGGCCCATTTAGTACTGCTCATTTCTCTTAACAGGGAGGTTGAGTGTTCAAACCCTACACCATAGCCACCCTGGTACGCGAAGAGGTCGGGTGTTTGATCAATTTGTTCTAGCCACACCAAAAAGGCATCATAGAGTCATTGTAGCCTTTCAAGGCATTAAATAATAATAATAAATGTTGGGGTAAGGTCTATGTCCCCTCCAACCTTTTTTAAAAAAAAAAAAATTAGAAGAGGGTGAATGGTACCTGTCTTGGTACGTTCATTCAGAACTTGGGCGGTTTCATCGGCTTCAGCCTCATCAATGAGGTGTTGCGGTGCTTCTGGTGGGACACCACCCATACCTTCCACCTTTCGTGGGGCGAGGTGACTATGACGCCTGCAGATTTTTCGGCGATCACGGGGCTACCAACTGGTCAGGGCCGGGCTATTGATCCAGACTTTCAGTTGCGACATCGTCCTGATGCCGTTGTTCAGCTGTTAGGATTCGCTCCAGTGTACAAGAGATTCAATGAGATTTTCGTCAGCTATGTTAGGGAGTGGTTGCTCCAAAATGTCGGCCTTGTTAATACGGCCGATCGGTCTGCTGTGACTCGATTCGTTCGGGTTTTCTTGTTCTTGGCTTTGGGGATTACCCTTTTTGCCAATGCTTCCTCAACTTTGCGAGTATCTCTACTCGGCTGTCTGAGGAGATTGCGCCATCTGGGCGACTTCGAATGGGGGCAGGCTGGACTGGCAGAGTGCTATTTATTTATGGATCACGCCAGCCGAAATGTTGCCAGTAGCGTAACTAGCTATAACGTGGCTTGGGAGGTAATATTCAAAACTAACATCTCTATTTTAAAACTTGTTTTGTCATTTTTTTTAAAACTAAGTGCTGATTCATTGTTTTTGATTTGACATGCTTGGGCTTATGCGGTGTTCAGCTTTCACCCTTTCACTCTCCACACCAAGGTGATGACCCCGCCATTTGTGGTGAACTTTCAGTCTTCAAACCGGAAGTATGCTCGAAGGGTCCCTGCTCGGCCCTGTTAGGTCTCAAGGTGCTCAAATAGGCTAGAAGGGGGGGTTGAATAGCCTATGTCCAAATTTTGAAATATTGATTTAACAATTACTTCACTTAAGTTAGAAAAGATTTTGCAGCGGAAAAGAGTGAAGTATAGGACAAGTTCAAGATGACTGATCTTGATAGGACAAGATCAGCTGTTCTCAAAGCTGTTGGAATTCTGGAAATAAATAATAGCAAATCACAAGCACATAAAAGATATAGACAAGTGATTTGATATGGTTCACACTTATAAATAAGTGCTACGTCCACAACCAAAGTGGTCAACTTTGGATTTGAAAAACGTGTACTAAGTTTATCCACTAGAATCTTTACAAAGTAGATCACTAATGGATCGTGTATATAAAATAGTTGACCAAGTGTTTGCGGGAGAATTAATATCTACAGAGATATAATTCTCGTGTGCTATGAATGCAAGGATTGCATTCAATGAAGAGCAATAAAAACTTGAACGTCTAGGAATAGTACTGCTCTCCAAAGAATGTTGTACAAATTTTTCGTTGAAGCTTTTATGAACTAGCAGTTGAAGATGAAGACTATCAGAATGTTAGTTGAAGTTTGTTCGATTGATCGCTAGTTGTCTTCAATGCTGTCATGAAGTCTTCTATTTATACTTAGGGAGAGTTAGGTAGCCGTTGGAGATCTTCAGCTTTGGAGAGTTTGAATTTGAATGTAATTAATGCTCTAATCTTGTTGTTGATCTTTGATAGGTGATTCTGTAAACTTCAGACTGACTTATGCAATATTGCCAAAAATAGGTAGATGATAAGAACAGACAGAGTGTCCTTTTCTGAGATGATTGCCTAATATGGCATGGATCATTCAATGCTCTTTGCAGGTTATCGTTGTATCATTGTTTGACAATAAATACCGCAAATAGTCTTGAGGCATGTCACCAGTGAAGTCTTGATCGGACGATCTTTTAGATTTTCAACATTGTTGATGAGTCTTGGCTGGAATGAACTTGTCCGATAACTTCAAGAGATTCGGCTAATATGAAGATAGCTGATCTTTACATGTCTGATCAATGATAGGCTAACTTCTGAAAGCTAGGCTAAGTACAGAAAGCAATCCTAAGCTATTACAAGCACTTGTCTAAGTACAAGTTGCCACTCTAACAGACACGCAGCCCCATTAGTCACCTTGACTTAGACTTAGGTTGTGGATACAAGCAGATCTATATAATATACAACAATCTCCTCCTATTTGCTTGCGTCCATGACCTTATCAATACAATGGAAGCTGACCATGTCTGATTCTAGTAATAACTTGCTAAATAAATAATATATTATGAGAGCATGTCCTACATGGACTTACAAAAGAGTCAGTGTATTCATGATTATAAAGTGTTTACAAATAATGAGTTTAGACAAAAGAACACTTGTAATAAAACTGTGTTTAGAGACAAATAGATAAAGTGCTTTATGGGATATGTCTTTAAACCAGTGGTTTAAATTTCATGCACGCAGAATAAGCAAATTAAATATAAAGTATGATAGTTTAAAGATAGCCATTGTTCATTAAACAAGAAGTTTAATTACAATGTTTAAAGAAAATTTTCGACATAGGACAAGAATAGATATACCAAGTAAGTTGAAGCTTGTCCTTCTTGTCTTGAAGCAGCAGCCTTGAGTTTTGCAATTTCAGCTTTGGCTTCTTCTAGCTCTGTAGATAGATTTTTGTTGTCAACTTTGGCTTGTTCTAGCTCTGTAGATAGATCATTGTTCTTAAGCCTCAACATGGCATTCATTTCACGAAAATCGGTCAGCTGATCATTGTGAAGTCGACTCATCTCCTCCTTCATGGACGCAAGCGAGAGGTCCATGTTGGAGAGCCGATGGACAGATTCCTGAAGGTCATTTCAAAGAAGTGTATATTGCTTTTTCGTAAGCTGCCGAGTAGCACGAGCAGAGGTGTGTACAGAGCGAGTCGCACTGCGCTGAGCATTAAGTATCCGTTTAAGGCCAACGTTGAATGTCTTAATTATGAATTGTAGACCTTGACCAAAAACATCACATTTGGCATTGAGCAGAGCGGTGGATGAGGATGAAGAGCTAGAGAGATGACCGATTAAAGCATTTTGGCACGCAGTAACCGCTGCTTGGCACGAAGCGGCAGCAGTCTTAGCCTTGCGGGCAGTAGAAACAATGTCTTCCATATAAGCAGCCGTAGTTTCAGTCGTATGAGACTACTTGGCCGAAAGATGTTGCAGAGACTTGTAAATTCTGGTACAGATGATGTCAAAATTTTTTATAACCTCCTCGATAGAGGTAGGACTAGAAGAGGCAGAAGAGGAAGAACGACTGAAGGAGGATACGGAGCGGGAAGGGGAAAGGCGAGAATGCCAATCAGGTGATTTGGACTGGATGGTAGATGAATGACCGGGGAGATATTGGAGTGGGAATGGTGTAGGAGGTGAAGTACCTGGCAGGTAGAGCCAGACTCGAGGTACAGGAAAAAGTTTTTCAATATAGGCAGTGAAGGATTGGGAGTGAATAAAAATAGGAAGGGAGAATGGAGTGGGTATATGAATAGATTGGAAGAGGACATGGAAACGAGGGTTAAAGCCAATATAGGTGGCAACTACTTCAAAGAAGTCGCAAACTATAGGATTGGTAAAAATGGAAGGATGGTTAATAATGGTAGTGATAGGGGGTTTTGGAAGAGAGAGAAATGGAGAAATGTCTGATTCGGCAGGAGGGGAAAGTCCTAGATCCCGGTGAAGGGCAGTCCACTGTTTAAAGATCAGAAGATCCTGGACGGCGGAGTTGTGAATAAAGAATTGTTGGGACCAGGAGGGAGGAAGAGGGTCATAGAAAGAGCCATACCGGAGAACAATTTCCCCAGCAGACATCGGTTAGCAAGGGATTCGCTTGGGGTAGTCTAAAGTGGATAGGAAAGGATCGGTGTCGGCAGGGTTAGGCTTAGGTCAACTGTCCTTGAAGAAAAGTAGTTCTTGTACTTCAGGGTGAAGATGGCTATATGGGTTGTGTTTGGTGCGCTTTGGAGTGGGTTGATTAGGAGAAAAGGGTAGAGGACGTTTGGAATGGGTAAGAGGAGAATGATCAGATGAGAGGGGTGGATTGACTGAGTCAGAAGGCGTGAAAGGGGTAGGAGACATTGGTGGTTGGTCAGTAGAAGGAGTGGAAGAAGTTTGATTATCAGAAGGCACAAACTTTATCTTTTTGGAACTTTTCTTGATGCATTTTCCATGCCTAGGCTTTGAGGAAGTTGGAGGAGGTTGATCAGATCGGAGGTTGTCCGATGTGGGAATGTCTTGTGTAGAAGGAGGTGTGGCAGTAGGTTTGGATAGGCCAAAAGTTTCATCTGTAGGAAGTAGAGTTTGTTGCATATTAGCCTAGATTTGCTTGAATCCATAACCTAAGCCTAAGTCAAGGTGACTAATGGGCCTGCGTGTTTGTTAGAGTGGCAACTTGTACTTAGGCATAGCTTGAATAGTTTAGGGTTGCAAATTTGTAAGTTGCCTTGAAGAAGATAGCCTATAGGACATCGGACGTCCTCCCACATAGGCAAGTATGCATAAGCAGAGTTCTTCAAGATATCGGACAAGTTCATATCAAGCCAAGCCTCATCGCAATGTTGAAGAACCTTAAGAACGTCTGATAAGAGAACTGCCGAAGACATGTCCTGATTTGAGGCTTTCATTGACTTCGATGCAACGTTAACCCGCAAATCACATTCAATGAAGGTTTCCATTCTTGGCATACACTCGAAAAGGACATTCCTCCCGCAAGCAATGCACCGCCTATTTTTAGCAAAGTGTCGAGACAGATCGCAAGCTACAGCCGCCTATCGAGTCAACAACCGATTAGAGCATTAATTGCTCTTAAATTCAAATTAGAAGACCACCAACGGCTCCAAGCTTCCTCCCGCATATAAAAGGAGACTCCATTGCTGCATTCAATACACTTCAACAACTACAACTCGAATCTTCTTCATCTTCTTCAAGTGCATTAAAGCTTAAACGTCCTATCGTACTTCCTTCTTTGAAGAGCTTCTCTAAGACGATCAGTCCATTAAAGCTCTTCATTGATTGCAACACCTAGCTTTTCATAGCTCACGAGAATTGTATCTTATTGATATCAATTCTCCCACACAAACACTTGGTCAACAAAATTTTTGTACACAATCCATTAGAGATTTAGTTTGTAAAATATCTAGTGGAAAAACTTAGTACACGATTTTCAAATCCAAAGTTGACCACTTTGGTTGTGGACGTAGCACTTATTTATAAGTGTGAACCATATTAAATATTCTGTCTATTTGTGTGTGATTGTGATTTGATTGTGTTGCTTTAAATTTCCGATTTCCAATGTTAAGAACCGCCGATCTTGTCCCGCCAAGATCGCCCATTCTCAACTTGTCCCGTGCTTCACAAGACTTCCGCCCGCAAAATTTTTAAAACCCTAGTGAAGTAAGATTTTTGAATCAATTTCAAAAATTGGACATAGGCTATTCAACCCCCTTCTAGCCTATATAGAGCAACCTTGGACCTAACAATTGGTATCGAGCTTAACTCTTTGAAAACTAGTTTTTCCGAGATTAACCTCTTGAGAGATTAAAGATCATGGCTGCTCACCAAATGTTGGAAACCTCAAACGTGAACCATTGTCCTGTCTTGGATGAAGTTCACTTTGACATCTGGAAAGATAAAGTCAAAAGACATATGAATTCAATTGATAAACGTTTGTGGAAATGTGTCACGATGGACCCGTAATTCCAATGAAGCCTAATACACCGGCCGCGGTAGATCCAACCGCCGCACCCGAAGTACCAAAGCCGAAGAAGAGTGGGATGATGAAGACAGAAAGAATGATGCTCGATGGAAAGGCCATCAACATCATTACCACCGTGTTGATATAAGCACTTATCGCCAGATTATCAACTTGGACACAAAGAAAGGAGATGTGGGAAGCCATCCTTGAATATCTTGAAGGTGATGGCGAGACAAAGAACAACAAATTATATACCGCATCCGTAAGTTTGACTCCTTCAAAAGGATCCCAAAGAGTCTCTCGCGAAGTGCCTATGACAGATTCTATGAGGTAGTCAACTCTTGCTATTCATTAGGAAAGAAGTATGAAAAGAAAGAAATAAACATGAGATTTCTAAATGCACTAGGCGCCTATGGCATGTTAAAATCATCGCCATGAAAGAGTCAAAAGATTTAAACAAATTGACTCTTAGAAACCTTTATGCTAGTCTTTCGCTTTATGAGCTTGAGATCCAACAAGCTCAAGAAATGGAAAAGAGTTTTAAAAACTTGTCCTTACCACCATGTCTATCGAACCTTCCTGTTCAAAACCCGATGAAACACCTTCTACATCCAGTGAAGATGATGATATTCTTTCCGACGAAGCCTTTGCTATGTTTGTAAAGAAATATCAACGTTTCAAAAGGTTTAATAAACCATCATCACATAGGCAGCCTTCTCACAAAACCGTTCCTTATAAAACAACCGCCAACCAAAAATTCTCGCTCCTTATAAATCGCAGACCATCAAAAGGATAATGAGCTAGTTTGTTTTAACCGTAGGAAACCAGGCCATTTTGCCTCTAAATGTCCAAAGCCAAAATATGAATTTTATAAGAAACGTCCCGAAACTAAATTTCAAAAACAAAAAGGGATGGTGGTCAAGACATTGATGAAAGCACCGCCTACATGGTGTGACACCGACACCGATGAGGATGACTCTTGTGACTTTGCCGAAGAAGCCAACATATGCCTTATGGCCAGGAGTCACCACATGATTCAGTGAGGTCACTACCATTTCAACAAGATGACAATGATGATGATGATGAGCTTAATGAACCATCAAAGGGAGAGCTCATCAAAGCTAACAAAGACATGCGGAAGAATTTTCAAAATTCAAAGCCGCCTATGTGAAATTAGCCAAGAAGCATGAACTAGCTGTCGAGAAATCAACCTTGATGTCTAAGATCAAAGATCTTGATAGACAGAAGTCGAAAGTATCAAATTGCAAAAAGAGAACAAAGCTTTGATCGAAAAAGTGGATTTCCTACTTGAACACATCAAGAAGATAAATTCGAGAAAGATGACCTTCAAAAGGTTGTCAATACTTGGAATAACTCTAAAGGAAACTTTGATGCCATTCTCTCAAACCGTAAAACTTTAGATGACAAACCGGCATTGGTTTCCAAAGTGAGTTCAAAGTAGGTAGTTCTTCTAGTTCTCAAAAGGATGAGACATCTCAAGTGATTGTCAAGAATTGGTTGTAGAAGTTTCTTATGACCAGCAGCCTCCCAAAAGGCAAGGACTTGGCTTTAACAAAGTTCCTTTTGTTTATCCCAAGAACACAAAAGACAAGTCCAAAAGAAAGCACCGCCAAAGAATGACTCGCTAATAGTGAGTCTCGAGCAACTAAAACTCGCCATTAGTCACCCTAAGAAAACAGGATGACTAATAGCAAGTCTAGGAATTCTCACTCAAACCTATTAAATTTGTCAAAGGCAAGACCGCTGATCCCAACACCGCCTATAAAAGGGTAAAAGAAGTGAATTCGCAGATAAAAAGCTTAAAGGACATGTGCTCAGTAAATACAAAATCTTTTGATAAGAGGTCTACCTATGGTAAACCTAACATCAACAAGAAAAGGCATTATCACCTAAGTCCTATAGGCCAATTATCGCCAGAAAGATCATTCCAAAGACGCCGATATTAAGAAGCCTCAAAAAGAAATCATTACTCATGTTGAAGGATTTCACAAATGCTCTTTCGCAAATGCCATGGTCATGAGATTCATGAATGCCTTCGAGATTCACACCTAAATCTAGAGGATTTACTCCTCCAAAGGTTAAACAAGTGTGGATCCCAAAAGGTTGCTAACCTTGAGGACCCAAAAATAAAAGGGGACCATATTCTTAAATGTCTATATTTCAGAATGCTTCATGGTCACAATGAAGAAGAGAAAGATCTATGGTATCTAGACAAAGGATGCTCAAAGCATATGACCGGTGATCCAAATCTTCTTCAAGCATTGTTGAAGCAAAAGGTCCCTCACCATATTTGGAGATAACTCAAAAGGGAAGACCATTGGTTATGGAAGTATAATCGAGGCAATCTCTCCATCAACAAAGTCTCTCTAGTTGAAGGTTTAAAGCACACCGCTAAGCATATCACAATTCGTGATAAAGGGCTAACATGTCGCTTTTCCTCTAGTCAATGTCTCATAAAGGACAATGAGACATGTTCAACTATCCCGACAGATTCGAAAAGGGAATGTCTATGCCGTTGACCTAAATGCCGTTGGAAGAAAATCAAATCTTTGCTTGGTTGCTAGGTCATCAACCGACAACACTGGTTGTGGCACAAAAGGCTTAGTCATCTCAATTTCAAATACCTGGAGAAGCTATCAAAAGACAATCTAGTTGTTGGTTTGCCTAAAATATCACCTGAATCACACGCTCGCAGAGCATGTCAACTAGGCAAACTACATAAATCTTCCTTCAAAAGCAAGCCTTGCCTATCAACAACTGCACTCTACGCCTCTTGCACATGGATCTGTTTGGACCGTAACTACTACAAGTCTTGGTGGCGCAAGTATACTCTTGTGGTAGTTGATGATTACTCAAGATTTACTTGGGTAGAAATGATGTCCTCCAAAGATGAAGCATATGACATCATTATCGAACTCTTCGAAGACTACGACTCGAAGCCGGATGATATCTCGATGTCGATCGTACAATGGAACAGAGTTCAAGAACAATGGTGTTGCCAAATATTGTGATGACCATGGAATTGGTCACAATTTCTCGCAGCTTGGCACACCTCAACAAAATGGAGTTGCTGAAAGGAAGAACGTAACTCTCATTGAAGCAGAAAGACAATGATTGCCGAAGCCAAACCGCCTATGTATTTCGGGCGAGCCGTGAACACCGCCGCTTCACACAAAACAGTCCATCATAAATAAATTTCATAACAAAACTCCATATGAAATATGGAGAGGCGAGCTCCCAACATTGGATTCTTTAAAATATTTGGTTGTAAATGCTATGTTCTTTACAATGGTAGAGAACATAGAGGTAAGTTTGAATCCAAAAGTGATGAAGGAATTTTTCTCGATATGCCAAGTTTTCAAAAGCATACGAGTTTATAATAAAACTTCACTTAAAGTTGTTGAATCGTACATGTTTCTTTTGATGAATTTGATTTCATTGGGCCACATTTGGCTCCTAAGGTTACTAATGATTCGATGAATATGAGACAGTACGTAATGCCTAATCCCGATCCGCCGATCCTCCTTCTTCACAAGATCTTCCAAGAGTCAACCCGTTAGAATCCTCAAACGAACCAACAAATGAACACTCAAAACCCCGAATCCCCTTTGCCTTCCACACCGTAAGTCATACAACCTACCTTGGAATTAACCTACCCTTTAGAAAACCAAGCTTCAATTACTTCTACTTCTCAAGAATCCAACTCGCCGATACAATAGGACAAGTTCAACCCGAAGTTAGGGAAGTAAAAGATCATCCTATCACTCAAATCATTGGAGATCTTAATGCCGGTGTTCAAACTAGACAAGCTTCAAGAAATGAATGCATGTATTCTACCGCATTTGTATCTAACATTGAACCCAAAAGATTGATGAAGCTCGAAGATCCAAGTCGGGTGGAAGCTATGCAAGAAGAGCTAAACCAATTTGACAGATGCCAAGTCCGGTCACTAGTCCCTAGGCCTAAAGGACAAGCGCTATTGGCACAAAGTGGGTTTTCGAAACAAAATGGATGAAAACGGCAACATTACAAGAAACAAGGCAAGACGGTAGCCCAAGGATACGACAGAGGAGGGTATTGACTATGATGAGACATTTGCCCCGTTGCAAGATTAGAGGCTATCGATTATTCTTGGCCTATGCCTCTTACAAGGACTTCAAAGTTTATCAAATGGATGTAAAGAGTGCATTTCGAATGGAGAACTTCAAGAAGAAGTCTATGTTGAGCAACCACCGGGTTCATAGACTGCTCAAGGAGAGAAGATGTCTACAAGCCGAGGAAAGCCCTTTATGGACTTAAACAAGCTCCAAGAGCTCGGTATGAGACCCTTTCAAAGTTCTTGATATCTCAAGGCTTTGTAAGAGGTCAAATTGACACTACTCTTTTCATTATGAAGCATAAAGGTCATTCCTTACTTGTTCAAATATATGTTGATGATATTATCTTTGGTTCTACTAATGAAAATCTTTGCAAAAGGTTTGAAAAGCTTATGCAGAGTAAATTTGAGATGAGCATGATGGGAGAGCTCAACTTTTTCCTTGGTCTTCAAATTCAACAAAGTTCAAATGGTATCTTCATCAATCAAGCCAAATATGCAAAGGATGTTATCAAGAAATTTGGTCTTGAGAATGCAAACTTCAAGACTCCTATGGCTACTAACCGCCATCTTGACAAAGATGAGAAGGGCAAGAAAGTGGACATGACTCTCTACAGAGGCATGATTGGTTCACTTTTATACTTAACCGCTAGTAGGCCCGATATCATGTTTGCCGTTTGTGTTTGTGCTAGGTTTCAAGCCGATCCAAAGGAGTCTCACCTACAAGCAATAAAAGAATCATCGATATCCGATAGATACTCCCAATTTGGGAATCGGTATCCTAGAGATTCATCTTTTAATCTTATAGGCTATTCGATGCCGATTTTGCCGCATGTAAAGTTGACAGAAAAGCACAAGTGGGACATGTCAATTCTTAGGAAATAGACTTGTCTCATGGGCCAAGAAGAAGCAAACCTCTGTTTCAACTTCAACAACCGAAGCGTAATACATAGCCGCGGTAGCCGCCGCCACAACTGTGGATCAAACAAAGAACTAGTTGACTATGAGATCAAAACCGATGATTGTCCTATAATGTGTGACAACACATCAGCAATCTCGCTCTCAAAATCCTGTCATGCACTCCAAAACAAAGCACATTGATGTGAGATATCACTTTCTTAAAGATCATGTTGAAAAAGGTAACATCGCATGCAATATGTGCCTACAGAGAATCGTAGCGTACATCTTCACAAAACCACTTGATTCAACCAGGTTTGCATATTTAAGAGGAGAGCTTGGTATGCTTGACCTCAATCCTTAATCCTTTCTAGCTAATTCTTTAAGTTATTTCATAAACCGTTATTAAACCGCCTATGTGATCGCCGATCTCAACTCGCCGAGTAAATAGACAACCTTGGGTAAGTGTCTATCTCCACATCGGCAGCCTTCGATAAAATAGGCAGACTCGATAATATAGGAAGACTTAAGGGCGCCATACGTATGACTCATCGTAATAAATGCGGACTTCAAATTTTATCAAATTCCATTTAGTGGCCTGTCGAGGTATAAAAGGGTAAAATGTACAAGAACTCTTCACAACTCTCAACAACCGCCATTTTCAACTTTCAAAACCTTTCAAGCTTCCAATCCGTAATCCTCTCAAATCCTCAAACCTCCAAAATCTCAAGTCTCTATACTTAAAATCATCAATGGTAAGGATTTCTACACCTTCGATTCATTTAAATCCAGGTTTAGGATCTTGTTTTGACCTAATTTAAGGTTTTAAAACCGTCCGCCATTGATGAACTGTGCTATATTGCGATTGTTGCTTGAATCATGCTTTGGGTGTAAAATGTGTTGTAGAGATTCCTGTGGTACTATGTTTTCTTTATATCGCTTGTTTGCTTGAATCGACAAACTCGTAGATATTTGAAAACCCGATGATGAACTGTTCTTATATTTTGGTTCAATTTGTCTATATTTTGGGTTTTGATCTCGAACAGCACTGTTTATGTTAATATCTCGCCGATTGCATGATTATCTCGATTCTTGCATATCCGCCGATTTCTATATATGCGTTCTCACATCGCCGATCATGTAGGGAAAGTCTAAATCCTCAAAGGCCGCCGCCACCACTTCATCTTCCGCCCGCTAAGCCAACCAGGGCCGCATGGCCGCCGAGCTCCCAATCGGATCCTTCCTGTGTCAAGTTATCACCCGGGATGACTATCGACCGAGACTCCATCATTAGCACATCCGCGGTGATGCCCTTCTAAAAGATTTGGCCGAGTGTGGCCTTCTCCCTGTTCCAACTCAACGACACCCACTACAAAGAACTATCTAGCCGAGGAATTCTATACAAGGATGATTCGCTCCTCCTCCGCCTAATGCCTCGAGCCGCCAACTTAAGCTATATCAAGGGCTACATCGAGGCCACTACATCAAGTTGACCTACAAGGATGTTGGAGAAATCCTTGACCGCCTGTGAAGGCAAATTGGACTTGACCGATGCCGAATCGGCACTTGCTTGGGAAATGATGAGGGGTCTCGCCCAACCGAGAGGTTCTCCGAGATGTCCAGGAACCTCTTCCCGTAAAACCCCTATCATATCGCCCGCTCGACAAGAGCATCTTATTCAAAAATGGCTCGAGGGACATCTTCACCTCCCAACACTGATGTGGACCAAAGCCGTGGTCCTTCGCAAGCAACTCAACCGGGCAAAGATCATCTTCTCAATGCTATCCCGAGCGTTGCGAAGTCCAAGCTCACCCTTCCATGAAGAGGCCCTTTGTAAGGGTTATTAATGTCATCCTCCGACGTTATGAGGAGATTGATGAGCTGGTCGCTCGACGACCTCATCAAGGTGTCCAACACCTACGTCTTCACGGCCAACAACATCACCCGCTATCGGGATGATATGGCCAAAAGGACAACCAACGCGGCCGAGGCCGCCGCCGCCGCTATCGCATCGGTGCCGCTGCCGCGCACCCGCCGCCGGCTATCGCTATCGGTGGCCCTCTACCCAAGCCGAAGGGTAAGAGGAAGGTCACCTACCGCCGCCGGGTTACCCGAGGAGGAGGAGCCTACACCCATTGGGGCCGCCGCTCGAACATTTTGACCTCGCAGCTAGATCATGATCCATATGAGCTCGCCGAGCCCCTACCAAAAGCCTAAACACTCTCCCTCTCTCACTCCCAAACTCAAACAACCAGAAGCTCGCTCAAAGGCACTGCTGAGAAGGACACATCATCCTTCCAACCACCGACCTCTCCAAACCCTCTAAACCTACCTCCCAATCCTCCAAACCCAAAACCAAACAAACCCTCCTACCCACGACGAATCATTTGGCCTTCCTAAGGTCTCATCCACACCGCACCGGCCGCCTCCACACCACCGCTTCTCCATCACTGCTCCTCCACCGCCAGCTCCCTCCAATCATCTCCACCACCCGCTTCGCCTCTTCCACTCCTACTAAGTCCAAGCATGGCAAACGTTTTAAAAGAGTGCAAAGAAGAAGGTACATTTTGTGGGAACCGCCGATGAAACCACTTCTCCTCCACCTTCACCACCTATGCCTACTACCACTACCACCTCACCGCTTCCTCACCTCCTCCATCTCGCTCCCATCCAAACAACCACCACACAAGAGCCATCATCTCACCCGCCACCTCTTCTCAACCACCATCCTCCAAACGACCTATCTCTCCCTCTTCCGACCCGCCTACTCCCAAACGCCTCAAAACCAATCCCTATAACCACCTACACCCCGAGGTGTGCTCGCTGTCCTTCGAGACAGCAGCCTAAACCCAACCATGCCGACTCGACCCTTTCTTAGCCACCCTTGACTACCCCAAGAGATTTCCGTCGCCCTATGTCTCAGTGAAATCATCTTTCAATGGGGTGCCTACTATGACCCTCTTCCTCCCGCCCGGTCACAACTCTTTTTCTCCCACAACTCGCCGGTTCAAGATCTTATGATCTTCAACCAATGGGTTGCAATCCATAAAGACCTAGGCCTTCCCCTTCCCACCAAATCGACATCTCCCCTTCCTCTCTCTCGCCTAAACCCCCGCCTTCACCATTATCGCCATCCTTCCATCCTTTTTCACCCCGTGGTCTACACCTTCATTGATGTAGTCACCACTTACCTTGGCTTCAACCCTCTCATCCCTATTCTCTTCCTTTCTCCTAGCCTTTCCCCTTTCTTTCTCCTCCCCCTTCTTCATTCACCCCTTTCCTATGTCATCTACATAGAAAGGCTCTTCCCTGTTCCTCGCCTTCCCTAGCCTTCCTTCACCTCTATTGATATTTCCTCCACCATCCATTCTCCTCATCCTCTAGCCAATCCCTCTCTCCCACCCATCCTCCACCCTCACCTACCCAAGCCACCACCATCCTTCCCTCGCCAGACCATCATCTCTCCGAGTCATCCCGACTCGCTCGATACCTATCCCGCCGAGGCCGTACATAAATTTTTGAAAGATTTTGAGGTCATCTCTCGTTGACCCGACCAAGGCCCCGCACCAACTCTCTCGCAGATCGCCTCACATCACCCATGTGCAGCCGACCGCATGACCCAAGTGATGGAGATTTCAAAGGGTGCAAAGGCCGCTTGATGCCTCGCCACGATCCATCTCGCCACCAAGCCGCTCTTGCGCCGATCTCACCTCTTCCTCCAAGACATCCGCCATCTTCGAAACCAACTGGGACAACCTCGCCACTAAGATGATGCAGTCGTCGACATGGTTGAAGCCGGCTACAAGCTTGTGCTTCACTCTCAACGCCAGCAATCGCTCTGTTCACTCCTCCGTGCGAGCGACGCGTAATCTCACGACCAAGCACTTGGCTTACTATCGCAAGGAGCGCAAAACTACCGAGCACCGCCTCGGCTTTATTGATGCCTCGCTTGCGCCCATGAAGGAGGAGATGGCCGACTCAACAATGATCGCAGACCAAGCTCATTGAGCATAATGCTCGCTCAAGCGTAAGAACAAAGAGCTCTCCTCCGAATTGGCCGATACTAAAGAAGAGCTAGCAAGAAGAAACGAAGAAATTGCAAGACTTAAGGCCGCTGTTGACTCTAAATGGGCATCAAGAGCTATGGGCAATCTTCATCGTGCAAAGGCAAAGGTCGTGCATCATCTAGGTCATCCTCTCGAACCGGCCGATAATATTTTGTATAATCTTTTGCTAAACTTTGTAATTAAACAACTTGTTTAATTAACAATGTCTATGTTTTAAAACTTTCATGTTTATTATGAACTCGCTTATTATGTGATTGCATGAAATTTAAACCACCGGTTTAAAGACATGTCCTATATTGCCTATTCTCGCCTATCTCGCATGTCTTTAAATTCACTTCATTACAAGTGTCTCGATGCTTAATTTCCTGTTTGTAAACACTTTGTAATTCTTGAATACAATGACCTTTATGTAAGTTCATCTAGGGCATGCTTATTTAATATATCAATCTTACAAGCATGTTATTACTAGACTTGAACATGGTCACCGATATTGTATTCGTAGGGTCATGGACTCAAGCAAATAGGAGGAGATTGTTGCATCTTAGCCTAGATTTGCTTGAATCCATAACCTAAGTCTAAGTCAAGGTGACTAATGGGCCTGCGTGTCTGTTAGAGTGGCAACTTGTACTTAGGCATAGCTTGAATAGTTTAGGTTGCTTATTGTAAGTTGCCTTGAAGAAGATAGCCTATAGGACATCGGACGTCCTCCCACATAGGCAAGTATGCATCGCAGAGTTCTTCAAGATATCGGACAAGCTCATATCGCCAAGCTTCATCGCAATGTTGAAGAACCTTAAGAACGTCCGATAAGAGAACCGCCAAGACATGTCCCGATTTGAGGCTTTCATTGACTTCGATGCAACGTTAACCCGCAAATCACATTCAATGAAGGTTTCCATTCTTGGCATACACTCGAAAAGGACATTCCTCCCGCAAGCACTGCACGCCTATTTTTAGCAAAGTGTCGAGACAGATCGCAAGCTACAGCCACCTATCGAGTCAACAACGATTAGAGCATTAATTGCTCTTAAATTCAAATTAGAAGACCACCAACGGCTCCAAGCTTCCTCCCGCATATAAAAGGAGACTCCATTGCTGCATTCAATACACTTCAACAACTACAACTCGAATCTTCTTCATCTTCTTCAAGTGCATTAAAGCTTAAACGTCCTATTCGTACTTCCTTCTTGAAGAGCTTCACTCTAAGACGATCAGTCCATTAAAGCTCTTCATTGATTGCAACACCTAGCTTTTCATAGCTCACGAGAATTGTATCTTATTGATATCAATTCTCCCACACAAACACTTGGTCAACAAAATTTTTGTACACAATCCATTAGAGATTTAGTTTGTAAAATATCTAGTGGAAAAACTTAGTACACGATTTTCAAATCCAAAGTTGACCACTTTGGTTGTGGACGTAGCACTTATTTATAAGTGTGAACCATATTAAATATTCTGTCTATTTGTGTGTGATTGTGATTTGATTGTGTTGCTTTAAATTTCCGATTTCCAATCTTAAGAACCGCCGATCTTGTCCCGCCAAGATCGCCATTCTCAACTTGTCCTGTGCTTCACAAGTCTTCCGCCTGCAAAATTTATAAAACCCTAGTGAAGTAAGATTTTTGAATCAATTTCAAAAATTGGACATAGGCTATTCAACCCCCCCTTCTAGCCTATATAGAGCAACCTTGGACCTAACAGAGTTTATTTGGATTTGGTCTTGGCGGGTTCTGAAATAGGTTTTGGAGGAAGAGAGGATGGTTGGCTGGTGGATTTAAGAATGGCTGGTTGAAAGGTTGTGGTATCCTGTTCAACAGCCTTCTTGGATTTCGCAGGTTTCTATTTGGGTTTAGGAGAAGAGAAAGGTAGAGACGATTGTTTTTGCCTTTTTGGAGAGAGCTCATCGGGCTCATAAAAATCATGATCGAGCTGTGTCAGGTCAAAATCTTCAGGGAGTTCAGCGCTCGGGGGCTTTGGCTCCTCCTGAGTAGGAAGCCCTTCAGAAGTGTATGTCACTTTCCTCTTGCTTTTCTTGATTTGAGTAGAAGGACCTGCAATTGTTGAAGTAGCAGCAGCCCTTTTGGCTAAGTCTTCTCTGTATCGAGTGATATTGTTCGCAGTGAAGACATAGATGTTGGTCACCTTGATAAGATCATCACTGGCCATTTTCTTTTCAATTTGCTCGAAGCCATGCATGAGGATATTAATTACCCTTACAAAGGGTCTCTTCATTGCTGGATTGGCTTGAACATCAGCCACACTCTGAAATATCATTGAAAATATAATCTTAGCCCAATTAAGCTATTTGCGAAGAACAACAGCTTTTGTCCACATCAGCTGTTGAGAAGTAAAGATGTCCCTGGATCCATTCTTGAACAGGATACTTTTGTCAAGAAGATGACTGATGTGATATGGACCCTCAGGGAACAGATTTCTAAATATTTCAGCATAAGGCTCAGGTTGTGTGGATCTTCTCATCATGTCCCACGCTTGGGCAGATTCTTCAGTAGTTAAGTCCAATTTGCCTTCCATAGGCAATCCTAGGATATGACCAATATCCTTGTAGGTCAACTTGATCAGGAAACCCCGAATATAACCTTTGAGATAGCTCATGTTGACTTTCTCAGAGTCCTGAAGGTCATTTCAAAGAAGTGTATATTGCTTTTTCGTAAGCTGCCGAGTAGCACGAGCAGAGGTGTGTACAGAGCGAGTCGTACTGCGCTGAGCATTAAGTATCCGTTTAAGGCCAATGTTGAATGTCTTAATTATGAATTGTAGACCTTGACCAAAACATCACATTTGGCATTGAGCAGAGCGGTGGATGAGGATGAAGAGCTAGAGAGATGACCGATTAAAGCATTTTGGCACGCAGCAACCGCTGCTTGGCACGAAGCGGCAGCAGTCTTAGCCTTGCGGGCAGTAGAAACAATGTCTTCCATATAAGCAGCCGTAGTTTCAGTCGTATGAGACTGCTTGGCCGAAAGATGTTGCAGGTACAGATGATGTCAAAATTTTTTATAACCTCCTCGATAGAGGTAGGACTAGAAGAGGCAGAAAAGGAAGAACGACTGAAGGAGGATACGGAGCGGGAAGGGGAAAGGCGGGAATGCCAATCAGGTGATTTGGACTGGCTGGTAGATGAATGACCGGGAAGATATTGGAGTGGGAATGGTGTAGGAGGTGAAGTACCTGGCAGGTAGAGCCAAACTTGAGGTACAGGAAAAAGTTTTTCAATATAGGCGGTGAAGGATTGGGAGTGAATAAAAATAGGAAGGGAGAATGGAGTGGGTATATGAATAGATTGGAAGAGGATAGGGAAACGAGGGTTAAAGCCAATATAGGTGGCAACTACTTCAAAGAAGTCGCAAACTATAGGATTGGTAAAAATGGAAGGATGGTTAATAATGGTAGTGATAGGGGGTTTTGGAAGAGAGAGAAATGGAGAAATGTCTGATTCGGCAGGAGGGGAAAGTCCTAGATCCCGGTGAAGGGCAGTCCACTGTTTAAAGATCAGAAGATCCTGGACGGCGGAGTTGTGAATAAAGAATTGTTGGGACCAGGAGGGAGGAAGAGGGTCATAGAAAGAGCCATACCGGAGAACAATTTGCCCAGCAGACATCGGTTAGCAAGGGATTCGCTTGGGGTAGTCTAAAGTGGATAGGAAAGGATCGGTGCTCGGCAGGGTTAGGCTTAGGTCAACTGTCCTTGAAGAAAAGTAGTTCTTGTACTTCAGGGTGAAGATGGCTATATGGGTTGTGTTTGGTGCGCTTTGGAGTGGGTTGATTAGGAGAAAAGGGTAGAGGACGTTTGGAATGGGTAAGAGGAGAATGATCAGATGAGAGGGGTGGATTGACTGAGTCAGAAGGCGTGAAAGGGGTAGGAGACATTGGTGGTTGGTCAGTAGAAGGAGTGGAAGAAGTTTGATTATCAGAAGGCACAATATTTATCTTTTTGGCACTTTTCTTGATGCATTTTCCATGCCTAGGCTTTGAGGAAGTTGGAGGAGGTTGATCAGATCGGAGGTTGTCCGATGTGGGAATGTCTTGTGCAGAAGGATGTGTGGCAGTAGGTTTGGATAGGCCAAAAGTTTCATCTGTAGGAAGTAGAGTTTATTTGGATTTGGTCTTGGCGGGTTCTGAAATAGGTTTTGGAGGAAGAGAGGACGGTTGGCTGGTGGATTTAAGAATGGCTGGTTGAAAGGTTGTGGTATCCTGTTCAACAGCCTTCTTGGATTTCGCAGGTTTCTGTTTGGGTTTAGGAGAAGAGAAAGGTAGAGACGATTGTTTTTGCCTTTTTGGAGAGAGCTCATCGGGCTCATAAGAATCATGATCGAGCTGTGTCAGGTCGAAATCTTTAGGGAGTTCAGTGCTCGGGGGCTTTGGCTCCTCCTGAGTAGGAAGCCCTTCAGAAGTGTATGTCACTTTCCTCTTGCTTTTCTTGATTTGAGTAGAAGGACCTGCAATTGTTGAAGTAGCAGCAGCCCTTTTGGCTAAGTCTTCTCTGTATCGAGTGATATTGTTCGCAGTGAAGACATAGATGTTGGTCACCTTGATAAGATCATCACTGGCCATTTTCTTTTCAATTTGCTCGAAGCCATGCATGAGGACATTAATTACCCTTACAAAGGGTCTCTTCATTGCTGGATTGGCTTGAACATCAGCCACACTCTGAAATATCATTGAAAATATAATCTTAGCCCAATTAAGCTATTTGCGAAGAACAACAGCTTTTGTCCACATCAGCTGTTGAGAAGTAAAGATGTCCCTGGATCCATTCTTGAACAGGATACTTTTGTCAAGAAGATGACTGATGTGATATGGACCCTCAGGGAACAGATTTCTAAATATTTCAGCATAGGGCTCAGGTTGTGTGGATCCTCTCATCATGTCCCATGCTTGGGCAGATTCTTCAGTAGTTAAGTCCAATTTGCCTTCCATAGGCAATCCTAGGATATGACCAATATCCTTGTAGGTTAACTTGATCAGGAAACCCCGAATATAACCTTTGAGATAGCTCATGTTGACTTTCTCATCTTTGGAAGCAGGAGAAGGAGGAAGAGTCATCCTTGTGTAGAACTCCTCAGCAATGGCAGTGCTGTAGTGAGTATCATTCAGCTGAAAGAGTGGAAGAAGACTACATCCTTCTAAGTCTTTTAATAAAGCTTCTCCAGAAGAATATCTTCGAACCGATTCAGTATCAATAGTCATTCCTAGATGATAAATGGTTCTTGGAAGATTTTTAATAGGAATTTCAGAAGCTTTAACAGCTCTTGAAATCTGTCCAATTTTATTAGCAATGCTGGCAGAAGTAGAAGTTTGTGTTGATGCCTATATGCACAATCAGCAGAGTTAAAAACAATTCAGCAGTTCTTTAGAAAAACATACACTGTTCAAATTCAAACCCAGAATATACTAATAAACAAAAGTTTATTAATAGCACAGTTCATAGTCAGGGTTTTAGACAAGAGTAGATTCTATCATTTTCAGGGAGTATAATAGTATGAATTGGAAATATACACATATAAACAACTTTAAACACATTTGACACTCAGAGATTAGTCATAAGCAACACAATGACATGAAATCGAGCATTCGCAATTCATCAATTATGCAAGAACCAAACAGTTCATATAAGTGATAAAGTTATAATTTTTATCAAAATAAAACTTGAATTGAGTGAATTTAAGAAGGTAATGTTACTTACCATTGAAGATTAATGCACGAACGAGATAAAAGATTGACGATTTCTGAAGCTTTTAAACTTTGAAGTTATAGCAGAATTTTGAAAAGGCGAAAGGCGGTTTTTGCAAATAGTGAACAGTCAATTTGTGAATTCACTTTTTATACTTCTGACAAATCTCAATAAATGACATTTAATGAATTTTGAAGTCCGCATTTAATGTCTTGAAAAGTAACTGTTCATATAATGTTCAACTTTATCTTACTGTATTGAAGATGGCCGATCAGAAAAGAAAAGAACTTACTTATGGTTGTCATATAATATCGGCAGAGTTACACTTGGCTGATAAGATAGACAGTTTTATAAGTAGACAAAGTGTAATAAATTAGAACATTCTCCAAAAGATTAAGGATTGAGATCGAGCATACCAAGCTCTCCTCTTAAATATGCAAACCTGGTTGAGTCAAGTGGTTTGGTGAAAATATCAGCTAACTGTTGATCAGTAGATACATACTGCATGCTGATGTTACCTTTTTCCATATGATCTTTTAAGAAATGATATCTCACATCTATGTGCTTTGTTTTGGAGTGCATAACAGGATTTTGAGTGATTGAGATGGCTGATGTGTTATCACACATTATAGGGCAATCAACAGTCTTTATCTCGTAATCTACCAGTTGCTGTTTAATCCACAGTAACTGTGAGCAGTAGCTACCAGCAGCTATGTATTCTGCTTCGGTTGTTGAGGTTGAAGCAGATGTTTGCTTTTTTCTGGCCCATGAGATAAGTCTATTCCCTAGGAATTGACATGTCCCACTAGTGCTTTTTCTGTCAATATTACAAGCAGCAAAATCAGCATCAGAATAGCCTACAAGATTAAAGGATGAATCCCTTGGATACCTAATACCCAAGTTAGACTTATCAATTAGATATCTGATGATTCGTTTGATAGCCTGCAAGTGAGACTCCTTTGGATCTGCTTGAAATCTAGCACATACGCAAACAACAAACATAATGTCAGGCCTACTAGCAGTTAAATACAAAAGTGAGCCAATCAAGCCTCTATAAAGAGTCATGTCCACTTTCTTGCCCTTTTCATCTTTGTCAAGATGGCAGTTAGTAGCCATAGGTGTGCTGAAACTGTTTGCATTTTCAAGTCCAAATTTCTTGATAAGATCCTTTGCATATTTGACTTAATTGATGAAGATACTGGTTGAGCTTTGTTGAATTTGAAGTCTTAGGAAGAAATTGAGTTCTCCCATCATGCTCATTTCAAATTTACTCTGCATAAGTTTTTCAAACCTTTTGCATAGATTTTCATTAGTAGAACCGAATATAATATCATCAACATAAATTTGAACAAGTAAAGAATGACCTTTATGCTTCATCATAAAAAGAGTAGTATTAATTTGACCTCTCACAAAGCCTTGGGTTATCAAGAACTTTGAAAGGGTGTCATACCAGGCCCTTGGAGCTTGCTTAAGTCTATACAGTGCTTTCCTCAGCTTGTATACATCTTCTCTTCTTGAATTGTCAATGAAACCAGGTGGTTGTTCCACGTAGACTTCTTCTTGTAGTTCACCATTGAGAAATGCACTTTTAACATCCATTTGATATACCTTGAATTCTTTAAAAGATGCATAGACTAGGAATAGTCTGATAGCTTCTAATCTTGCAACAGGAGCGAATGTTTCATCGTAATCAATTCCCTCCTCCTGTCTGTATCCTTGAGCTACCAGTCTTGCCTTATTTCTAGTGATGTTTCCATTTTCGTCCATCTTGTTTCTGAAGACCCACTTTGTTCCAATCACTGTTTGTCCTTTGGGTCTAGGAACAAGTGACCAAACTTGGCATCTATCAAATTGGTTTAACTTTTCTTGCATAGCTTCCACACAGCTTGGATCTCCCAGAGCTTCATTTATCTTCTTGGGTTCAATATTTGAAACAAATGCTGTAGAATACATGCATTCATTCCTTGAAGCTTGTCTGGTTTGAACACCAACATTAAGATCACCAATGATTTGACTGACAGGATGATCTTTAACTTCTCGAATTTCAGCAGGTAGATCTTGTCTAGAATTATCAGTAGAGTTTAGTTCTTGAGAAGTGGGAGTGTCTGAAGCTTAGTTTTCAAGAGGATATGTTAATTCTAATACAGGTTGAAATACTTCTGGTGTAGAAGGAATAGTGGATTTTGGACTTTCTGAGTCAACATTAGCTTGTCCACTATCGCCTCTTGGAGGTTCTATCAAGTTAATCCTTGGAGGAACTTGTGAAGATGTAGCTTTAAAAGAATTTGAACTAGGCTATTCTGTACCTGTCTCACACTCATCGGAATCATTAGACACCTTAGGAGCCATATGTGGCCCAGTAAGCTTCTGGGATTCAAACTTGCCTCTATGTTCTTTTCCATTGTAAAGAACATAGCATTTGCATCCAAATATTTTGAAGAAATTAATATTGGGTGCCCTACCTCTCCATATTTCATATAGAGTTTTGTTATGAAACTTGTTGATAATAGACCTGTTTTGAGTGAAGCAGGCTGTGTTTATAGCTTCAGCCCAGAAGTACATAGGAAGCTTTGCTTCGGCAATCATGGTCTTTCTAGCTTCAATAAGAGTTCTGTTCTTTCTTTCAGCAACTCCATTCTGTTGAGGTGTGCAAGCAGTAGAGAAATTGTGACCAATTCCATGGTCATCACAGTATTTAGCTACACCATTATTCTTGAATTCTGTCCCATTATCTGATCTGATATCAGCAATGTCATCCAATTTCTGAGTTTGCAGTCTTCTGAAAAGTGCTGTTATGATGTCATAGGTTTCGTCTTTAGAAGACAACATTTCAACCCCAGTGAATCTACAATAGTCATCAACTACAACTAGTGTATATTTGCTGCCACCAAGGCTAGTAGTAGTAACTGGACTGAATAAATCCATGTGAAGGAGCTGTAGTGGTCTGATAGTTGATAAGCATGGCTTGCTTTTGAATGAAGACTTAGTTAACTTTCCCAGCTGACATGCTTTACAAAGCTTATCATGATCTGCTGATATCTTCGGCAGACCAACAACTAAGTTGTCCTTTGATAACTTAGATAAGTACTTGAAGTTGAGATGGCTAAGTCTTTTGTGCCATCGCCAACTGTTATCATTTGATGTCTTTGCAGTCAAACATATACTTGATTTTCTTCCCACATCGTTCAAATCAACCACATACACATTTCTTTTTCTGAAACCAATCAAGATTGTTGAACATGTCTCACTGTCCTTGATGAAGCAATGGCTTGCTGTGAATTGACATATTAATCCCTTGTCACAGAATTGTGATATGCTTAGGAGATTATGCTTCAAGCCTTCAACCAGAGATACTTTGCTTATGGAAAGATTTCCTCGAACAATGCTTCCATAGCCAACTGTCTTCCCTTTGGAGTTATCACCAAAAATTACTAAAGGACCTTTAGCTTCTATTACGTTGGAGAGAAGATCATGATCTTCAGTCATGTGCTTTGAGCAGCCACTATCCAGATATCATAAATCTTTCTCCTCCTCATTAACGGCCATGAACCATTCCTAAAATTTAATCATTTAAGAATATGGTCCCCAGTTTATTTTTGGGTCCTGAGGGTTAGTGGCCTTTTGGAACCCATACCTGTTTAACCTTTAGAGGTGTGAACCCTTTGAGTTTAGGTATGAATCTCAGAAGGCATTCATGAATCTTGTGACCATGACCTTTGCAAAATAAGCAGTTATGAAAACCTTGAACATGTTTAACAAGTTCTTTAGCAGTTTTCTTACTATCAGCAGTCTTGAGAATGACCAATTTACTGATAGCCGGCTTATTGGATTTAGGCTGATAATGCAACTTTCTAGTGATATTGGGCTTAACAATAGTAGACCTTTTATCAAAAGATTTTACATTTTCATGCAAAATTCCTTTAAGCTTTTTATCAGCAGGGTTGGGGTTAGCAATCTTACCTTTGACAAATTTAATAGGCTTGAGTTGAGAGTTCTTTGACTTGTTATCAGTCATCACTGTTTTCACAGGATGTCTGATAGCATATCTTTGTTGCTCAATCTCCCTATTAGCAGTGTCATATATAGGGGTTGACAGATTGCTTACCCTTGGACTTGTGTGGTTTGTTTTTGGAATAAATATATGGGACTTTGTTAAAACCAAGTCCTTGCTTTCCCTTTTGAGAAGAGTGCTGATCATAGACAACTTCTTCAGCCATTTCTTTAGCAATCACTTCAACTGTCTCATTTCCTCGAGAACCAGATGAACTTCCCATATTGAATTCACTTTGAAAACCAATACCAGTTTTGTCATCAATAGATTTTTGTTTTGAAAGAATGGTATCAAAATTTCCTTTTGAATTATTCCAAGTATCAACAACCTTTTGAAGGTCATCTTTCTCAGAATTGATTTTCTTTAAGTGCTCAAGTAGGAATTCAACTTTTTCAATTAATGCTTTGTTCTCCTTTTGAGTCTTGATATTCTCAGCTTGTTGTCTATTGAGATCTTTGATCTCAGACATCAAGGTAGATTTCTCAGAGACAACCAACTCATGCTTTTTGGCTAATTTTACATAAGCGGTTTTAAATTTGGAAAATTCCTCCAACATGTCTTTGTTGGCTTTAATGAGTTCTCCCCTTGAAGGTTCATTGAGCTCATCATCATCACTATCATCCTGTTGAAATGGTAGTGATCTAACTGAGTCATGGGGTGATTCTCTGGCCATAAGACATATATTTGCTTCTTCAGCAAAATCACAAGAATCATCCTCATCAGAATCTGCATCACACCAAGTGGACAAGTTGCTTTCATCAATGTCCTCAGCCCCCATCCCTTTTTGTTTTTGAAATTTAGAATCGGGACGTTTTTTGTAAAATTCATATTTTGGCTTTGGGCATTTTGAAGCCAAATGACCTGGCTTCCTACAGTTAAAACAAACAAGCTCATTTTCTTTTCGGTTAACAACAGTTTTATAAGGAACAACTGTTTTTGTAGGAGCTGCAGTCTTGTAAGGTGATTGCTTATAGGAGGATTTGTTAAACCTTTTGAAACATTGATATTTCTTAACAAACATGGCAAAAGCTTCGTCAGAAAGAATATCATCACCATCACTAGATGTAGATGGGGTTTCATCAGGTGTAGAACAAGAAGGTTCAACAGACATGGCTGGTAAAGATAGATTTTTAAAACCCTTTTCCATCTCTTGAGCTTGCTGGATTTCAAGCTCATAAACTGAAAGACTTGCATAACGATTTCTAAGAGACAATTTATTCAAGTCTTTTGATTCTTTCATGGCAGTGATCTTTACATGCCATAAACTGCCTAGTGCATTAAGAAATCTCATGTTTATTTCTTTCTTTTCATATTTCTTTCCTAAAGAATAGCAAGAATTTACTACCTCGTAAAATCTGTCGTAGGCACTTCGGAGAGTCTCTTTAGGATCCTTTTTGAATGAATCGAACTTCTGGATGCAAGTGTATAACTTGTTGTTCCTTGTTTCTCCATCACCTTCTAGATATTCCAATATAGCTTCCCACATTTCTTTAGCTGTATCTAGGTTGATGATCTGCTGATAGGTGCTTATGTCTACGCAGCTGGTGATAGTGTTGATAGCTTTTCCATCCAGAGCATCATTCTTTCTATCTTTTTCATCCCATTCTTCCTAAGGCTTTGGGATTTCAGGATCAGCAGTAGGATCAAGTGCAGCTAGAGTGTTTGGCTTCATAGGAATTCTTGGTCCATCTGTAACACATTTCTATAAACATTTGTCAATAGAATTCATATGTCTTTTAACCTTGTCTTTCCAAATGTCAAAGTGAACTTCATCCAATACAGGACAATGATTTACATTTGAAGTTTCCAACATTTGATGAGAAGCCATTGGATCTTTAATCTCTCAAGAGTTTAATCTTGGAAAAACTTGTTTTCAAAAAGTTAAGCTCTGATACCAATTGTTAGGCCTTAAGGTGCTCAAATAGGCTAGTAGGGGGGTTGAATAGCCTATGTCCAATTTTTGAAATATTGATTTAACAATTACTTCACTTAAGTTAGAAAAGATTTTACAGTGGAAAAGAGTAAAGTATAGGACAAGTTCAAGATGGCTGATCTTGATAGGACAAGATCAGCTGTTCTCAAAGCTGTTGGAATTCTGGAAATAAATAATAGCAAATCACAAGCACATAAAAGATATAGACAAGAGATTTGATATGGTTCACACTTATAAATAAGTGCTACGTCCACAACCAAAGTGGTCAACTTTGGATTTGAAAAACGTGTACTAAGTTTATCCACTAGAATCTTTACAAAGTAGATCACTAATGGATCGTGTACATAAAATAGTTGACCAAGTGTTTGTGGGAGAATTAATATCTACAGAGATATAATTCTCGTGTGCTATGAATGCAAGGATTGCATTCAATGAAGAGCAATCAAAACTTGAACGTCTAGGAATAGTGCTCTCCAAAGAATGTTGTACAGATTTTTTGTTGAAGCTTTTATGAACTAGCAGTTGAAGATGAAGACTATCAGAATGTTAGTTGAAGTTTGTTCAATTGATCGCTAGTTGTCTTCAATACTGTCATGAAGTTTTCTATTTATACTCAGGGAGATTTAGGTAGCCGTTGGAGATCTTCAGCTTTGGAGAGTTTGAATTTGAATGTAATTAATGCTCTAATCTTGCTGTTGATATTTGATAGGTGATTCTGCAAACTTCAAACTGACTTCTGCAATATTGCCAAAAATAGGTAGATGATAAGAACTGATAGAGTGTCCTTTTCTGAGATGATTGCCTAATATGGCATGAATCATTTAATGCTCTTTGCAGGTTATCATTGTATCATCGTTTGACAATAAATACCGCAGATAGTCTTGAGGCATGTCACCAGTGAAGTCTTGATCGGACAATCTTTTAGATTTTCAACATTGCTGATGAGTCTTGGCTGGAATGAACTTGTCCGATAACTTCAAGAGATTCGGCTAATATGAAGATAGCTGATCTTTACATGTCTGATCAATGATAGGCTAACTTCTGAAGTCTAGGCTAAGTATAGAAAGCAATCCTAAGCTATTACAAGCACTTGTCTAAGTACAAGTTGCCACTCTAATAGACACGCAGGCCCATTAGTCACCTTGACTTAGACTTAGGTTATGGATACAAGCAAATCTATATAATATACAACAGGCCCGACACCGAGGTGGTTTGGACTGCGATTATCAACTCCAGTCCTAAATCTATCAGCTTCTTCCCATGGGTTCAGCTGCCTGCTTCTTATGGTTCGGCCCAAGCTGCCAACAGTTGTCAAATTTTGATGGTTTCCATCATGTGCGACTCTATGTATCTGGGCGATCGGGTCAATCGCCAACATGGGCCCAACGTGGGCTAACCTCTGACACCGCCTTCACCACCCTTCGGGATAATGACACCTGATGTGATGCCGAGACGCGACTGGTATCTTGCGAGGGAGGCCATCGATCCACGTAGATATGTGGAGATGGATTACGGGGTGTTTGTGTAGACCTTGCTGTATCCTCCTCCTCCTGCTCAGGAAGCGGAGGGTTCGTTTCCTATCTTCGTGGGAGAGATTGGGTCATTTGCGGGTCGGATACACTATTCAAAAGTCCCGCGGACGATTGGTTATGGAGAGGGGGAGAACTACAGGGAGGAGGACCTGAGCAGAGGTGAGATTCCACCACACGACTATCTTTCGCGAGGGAAAGATCTGGTATATTTCTGATCACACTGTACACATGCTATTTGTCTATTTTATCTACATGTACTTGCATATTTATAAAAAAAAAAATGTTGTATGAACAGGTGCCGGCTAGCTCCTATTTAAAGTTGTTGAGCAGATTTTACAAGTTGTCTGATCTATATTGGACACTGAAGGCCAGGGCTAGTGATTTCACTTGTCGAGGTGGTGCGGACGCGACTGGGCCGCGTCGCAGAGGTGGCGGGAGCGGAGGCTCCAGATATGCCAGTACTAGCAGGTCGAAGAGAGGAAGACAATGATTTCCTTTCCTACTATTTTTGCTTCTTCTTTAAAAAAATGTATTTGTAAGCAAATTTTATTCTGTACATTGTTTATTATTAATGAAAAATACAAAAAAGAAAACCTAGGGTCTCAATTCTAATTGCTTTTAATTACACAAATTGTGCTGTGAGGACAAAAATGGGCATTTGGCCAAGGTGACTAATGGTTGATGCATAATTGGTGGCTTTCGACAGGCGAATCTTTTGCATGTGAGGCCTGAGGGAAGGAAATGATTTCTTATCCTAGAGGCTGCAGAATTTGAAAAATAGGTTTAATGCTTATTCTAGAGGGAACTGTGGTGAGATTGATACAGAGGCATATGAGATGCTCCGTGGCTTCAAATGGGATGAAGGGGAGAAGGCCCTAGTGGATACGTGTATACCTTTCAGGCATGATGTGAATTGGAGAGCTGGACCACAAAAAAGTCCAAATGCATGGATTGGTGTGAGGCGTACCAGGCTTGGTGCCCGCGCACCAAACCTGTCTTTTCTTTCCTATTGTTGAATTTGATGTGCTGTGACATGTCGGGATGAATTTTCTTTAGCCTAGACTCTAGGCTGCTGTAGTCTCGGGAGTATTCTTTCTTTTTACTTCGCTTTATAAGGCCATTTAGCCCGAACAACTTAATGCAAAGCTCTTTCCTTCTGTCTTCCCCTTTCGTTTCTCGAGAAAAACCTCTCGTCCTTAGGCAAAACACTCTCCCATTGTTTAAAATGAACAATCCCTTCGAGACTATTGCAGATTACGAGGCCCGCATGAATGACTGGTTCCTTAGTCTCAGTGCCATCGAAAAGGGGTATCTTGCGGACACCTATGATTTCTGATGTGTGTTTGGATGGAGACGTATTCGAATTCATTGGCATATGATACGGGGTGCATCCCGCTTTGGTCCTCAGAAGACCACCTTTTTAACTTTTCTTTGAACGAGATGTGTCCCACATTCAAAGATTTTTGTGCTCTGATGGGCATGTCCATTGATGGTCCCATTGCAGTGCCGTTGTTGAGGAAACCTCCTTGGTGCTCATCCAAGAATTGTTCGATTTCACTATCCGAGAGGCCCGTAATATGTTGTACGGTCGACTTTTCAACCTGACCCAGCTTCCGAGGATCATTGCCAATTATCAATCCGACGATGCTTATTTAGAGCATCGGCAAACGGCTCTTTTCTTATGCATGTTAGGAAAATTCTTCCTAATTAACTTTGACGGTTAGGTTGACATACGGGTCTTGGATGTTGTATTGCATGCCAGGGGATGGGTGAGCAACATGATTCTTCTCATTCTGACAGACACTCTTCTCGGCCTTGACAGTTATGCTAACAAAAGAAGAACAATTTCCTTCTAACAGCCGCATTTTGTTGCATATGTGGCTAGAGGAACGCTTCACGAGGGTTCTCCCTCCGGTACCCAGTACGAGATCTCACTAATTAATTATGCCAAGAGGGGTCACTAACATGATCATTTAGTGACTGAACAGGATTGGGTAGAGCATTTTCTATGTGTCCCTTCATTTGATATTGTATGGGTTGTGTCCCATTGGAAGATCCGGCGATTTATACCGGGGACCCACCGATTCGCACAAGTCATAATTGTAGGACTTCGTGCTGTGACCTTTTATTATGCTTCCCGAGCGATGCGCCAATTTGGGTTGGAGCAAAGACTACGTGACACTGGCCTCCCTGAGTTCGGGACAAGCGAGCTTAATGGTGACATTTGTAGGGACCTTCGAGGTTGGTGGGGCCATGAGATAGGGCCACGCACTGTCCTTTCTTTAGATCACACCCCTTTTGAGAATATTTGTTTTTCCATCAATTATCTGACATGGCTAGTCCCACAGTCGATGGAGCATTCATTCAACATAAGACTCACTCTTGAGTGTCTGCTTGGTAAAATTTTGACCAATGGAGCAGGTGCTCGTTTGCTGGAGATTGGTGAATCTATGGAAGACTCCAGTCTAGAGATTTATGCCAGGGATCCTTGGTAATTTCATCGCAGTTGGGGGATCATCCCTCAGGATTCACAAATATCTGACAGGGTAGAAACCAGTGGTAGTAACGAGCGCGAGAGGAGGAGCACTAACGAGATCAGGGGAAGTTTGAGAGGCTAGCGTGGTGAACGCCGTTGGAGATAAAGTGTAGTGATGGTGTATGTATCTGTATGTGAGAAAAGATTAAGACAGAATATGAATGCATATAAGTCTTATCTATGTATTCCTTGGTTGCCAAACCAGAGATTTTGTTACAAATTAAAAGTGTGTTATTATAATAATTATGTGAGTAATGGTTTTTCCCTTTGTGTGATCATAACAACATGACAGGAGGAACAAAACAAATATTTATAAAATGTGTAAGTAAATGACCGAACCTGAAGGCTTCCTACGTATCTCATGAAGAGAATCAGGTCAGATCGTAGTTTAACCTAGATTTGTGAGAGACGGAGATTTTTATTTCTTTTTCTCCAATGTTTTATCTCTCTCATTTCTTTTTTGAACTCTAATTTTTGCCTAGGCCACCCTTTCTGGTTTTCGACCTACCGAGTTATTTTTAGAAGGGGGAGAAAAGTATTTACAAACACAAGTAGAACTGAATACACTATAGCTGAGCAGGCAACTACGCGTAATACTTCTTGAGCTTGTCCATGTTGAAGGACTGAATGACATCTTCTCCATTTTAATTGGTGAGGAAGATTGCGCCGCCTGACTGTATGAGCCTGACTACGTACGGTCCAATCCATGGTGATTTCCACTTTTCAAAACTGTCAATGTAGCTAGGCGGTTTTTCTCGGAGAACCAAGTCGCCTACTTTGATGTCTCGAGCTTTGACCCATTTGTTGAAAGATCGAGCAATCCTCCTCTGATATGCTCGTGTGTGCTCTAAAGCCATCAATCTCCTTTCATCCAGGAGTGCCAGTTCGTCGTACCGATGCTTAAGCCAATCAGCTTCAGCTATCTCGGCTTCTATCATTACCCTTACGGAAGGGATTTCAAATTCAACAGGCAATATTGCCTCCATACCATAGGCAAGAGAAAATGGGGTAGCCCCAGTAGGCGTACGAATAGAAGTACGATAACCCCAGAGTGCTAATGGCAATTTGTCGAGCCAATCTCTCCCGATATCTGCCATTTTCCGAATGATGTTTTCTAATGTCTTGTTGATTGCTTCTACAGAACCATTGGCCTGCAGCCTGTAAGGTGAAGACTTGTGCCATTGTACCTTGAACTCATCCAATACTCGATTGATTTCTCCTTCGAAGTGTGTTCCATTGTCAGAGATCATTTTAAAAGGTACCCTAAATCGGTAAATAATGTATGTCTTGATAAATTCTGCAACCTTCTTTGCATTCAGAACTTTGTATGAAGCGGACTTTGTGAAGTAGTCAACGGTAACCAGAACATACTCATGGCCGTTCGATCCTTTCGGATGCACTTGCCCTATGATGTTAATTCCCCATGTTGCGAAAGGCCAAGGTGCTGTAGAATTGAATAACATATGAGGAGGCAGATGTTGCAAGTTGGCGAACCTTTGAAACTTATCGAAACGCCGCACCTATCTGATACAGTCAGTTTCCATTGTACTCCAGTAATAACCTTGTTAGATTATTTTTTTTGAGAGTATGTGCCCATTCATGTGCGGACCACAAGTGCCCGCCGTACAGCTGATTTATGAATTGCTTAGCTTGCGCTTGATCGATGCAAAGGAGATTAAGTCCTTGATAATGCCTTTTGTACAGATTGTCACCACTGATTACATATTGGGAAGCCTGTCTTCGTAACGCAATCCTGCCTTTTCTCTTAGTGCTAGGTTGATACTCACCCTTCTTTAGGAAATTCCAAACATCTATGTACCAAGGCCCATTAGCTCTCTCTTGGTCCTTTTCAATGGCAAAACAAAATGCTGGTGTATGTTTCGTCCCAATGATGAAGGGGACATTGAATTCAGCGGGGATCTCAACTAGCGATGCCAAGGTTGCCAGAGCGTCCGCAAAGAAATTTCTATCTCGGGGGAGATAGTAAAATGATATGAACTTAAATTCCTCTGCTAATGCTGTTAAGCGGGCATGATGCAGCTGCAGTTTAACATCCTGCGTTTTTCATTTTCTTTCAACCTGATTTATGATCAAAGCTGAATCACCGTCTGCCAAATGATAAGCTATTATACTTCCTTTGATTGACTTTCCCCTTGCATAAGTTATATCGAACTCATTCAGCAAGAAGGACCATTTAGCGAGCCTACTCGAAAGTGATGGCTTTTCGAGTATGTATTTGATCGGGTCCATCTTGGAAATTACCTTTACAGGAAATGTTTGCAAATAAATCTTGAGTCTTTGCGTCGCCCATACCAGACCTATGCAACTTTTCTCAAGTGCGGAGTAGTTCAATTCGCTGCCCTGCAACTTTCTATTGACAAAGTAGATGGCGTTCTCAGCGTGGGAATCTTCCTTTTCTTGGGCCAACATTGCTCCAATCGCGGTGTCCGTGACGGATAGGTATAACAATAAACATTTCAGTTTATGAGGAGGAGCTAGAATCGGCAGACTAGCTAGGTATTTCTTGACCTTTTCAAATGTTTGCTGGCACTCTTTGTTTCATTCTCTATCCGTATCCTTCTTGAGAAGCATGAACAGAGGTTCACACATGGATGTCAACTGCTGAATAAAATGACTGATGTACTGTAATCAACCCAAAAATCTTTTGACTTCACTCGAAGTTGTCGCCTGCGGCATATCTCTGATGGCTTTGACCTTTGCAGGATCCACCTCGATTCTATTGTCGGTTACCATGAATCCTAAGACTTTTCCTCGGGTGACCCTAAATTTACAATTGGTGGGGTTGAGTTTCATCTGGCACTTGCGCAATCTCTCAAAGAACTTGCGAAGATCTTTGTTATGTAGCCCCAGTGTTTTTCAACCCGAAAGGCATGACTGTATAACAGTAGATTCCCCAAGGTGTGATGAAAGAAATTTTCTCCTGATCTTCTTTCGCCATTTTGATCTGATTGTAACCGAGCATTCTATCCACAAAAGACCGTATCTTATGTGGAGCTACTGCATCTACAAAAATGTCAATGTTGGGTAGAGGAAAGTCATCTTTCAGAGATGCTTTGTTGAGATCCCAAAAATCCACACAGATCCGAACCTTGCCGTTTGGCTTCGGCACTGTCACGATGTTGGACAACCATATCGGGTATTCTACTACTTTAATGAACTTGACTTTCAACTGCTTGATGATTTCCTCCTTGACTTGCAGGTACCATTCAGGCTTGATTCTGTGGAGCTTCTGCTTTACCGGCTTGTCGTTAGGGTACAGTGGAATCCGATGTTCAATGATTGCTAGATCTAACCCAAGCATATCTTCGTAAGACCAGGCAAACACATCCTAAAATTCTATCAACAAGCTGATCAATGCTGCTTTTTCTTCATCTTGCATGTAGCTTCTAATCTTGACTTTTCTGACATCATCATTCAGCCCCAGATTGATGGTGGACAAGTCTTCTTGCAGAGCTTCCAATCGGCGCTCCTCTCATTGTTTGATCATCTTAGCTAATTCAATTAAAAAGTCTTTGTCTTTTAGATCCCCATTAATTAATCGATTCATTATTAACAGGATGATTTATCATGTTTTCAGTTAATTCATCTTTTAACACATTGGCAACCAAGGAGTACACAAAAACACTTGCATTATCATTAATGAAAAGAAAGGCTACAAGGTCGACCACCTCATCGAGGTCCTCACAGGTGAGATCCTCGATTTTGGCATCGGGAATAGAACCGATTGATGACCAGTTCTTAACAAAAGGAAAAGAAGGGGTAAGGTGTATCTAAAGCGCTCCACCAGGTCCTCGATCTCCAGCAATGGTCCTGTAGTAGTGTACCAGTTTCAAAGCAGATTGTATGCCACTATCTCAAATTCTGTTACTGAGTCCTCTATGCTATCTGTTGCTTCGTTGATAAGTCCCAGAAAACTGTCTCCCATGAAGTCTTCTTCGAATAGGGCTAGGGCGGAATCTTCCTGATCGATAGTCCATGTATTCTCGACTGTCACTACCTTGTAAGAGGTGTCACGAGGGCCGATGATCACTTTTTCCATTTCTTCTACTATGTTGAAGATTTTTCATCTGGGGTGCATCTTTCTGCTGTTGTCCATCCATGGCTCAGGGAACATGAGATACGCCATGGTTTCTCCATGCTTGACAAAGTATCCATTCAGGGTCTTCCTGTAGGGGTTCATGGGAGGTGCCATGTATGGCTGGTTCCTCTAAACTGCTCTGCTTCTCTTGCACTTCTCTTCCATTAACGTCGTAACTTCTGCAGGTGTTGGATTGTATCCGAGCCCAAAAGGTGGTATGCATTCTTTGATGTCATCTTGTATCAGGTTAATTCTACCTTGCTGACTCTTGCCCAGCCTTAGTCCTGGCATGTAGCCTATATTGCGGATCATACAATAAGAGACTATCTCTCTAGGTTCCACAGCTTTCTTATCACTGATGTCGGTTTCTTCTGTATGCTGAATTATGTTCACCCTCGCCTGAGAATAGGAACATCCCCTTTCTCTTTTGATTCCATGAGTTTGTTTGCCAAAATTATGAATATGTGATCCTCGTGGATGAACTTCTCACATTGATGGAGTGATGAAGCTACTCTTTTCACGCAATGAATCCATGGACGGCCTAGCTTTAGACTGAAAGTAGAAGGGATATCCAATACTTGGAACTCAACGGGCATTTCCAACGGCTAATGTTTAGCATAAGCGTTACCTCCCAGAGTATACATTGGCTGGTGTTATCATAGGCTCGCATTGATTGCGATTGTGGAGCTAGGTCTAAGATCTTCGTTCCTAGCTTGGCTAAGGTTATTGTTTGACAGACATTCAAAGATGAACCATTGTCTACCAGAACCTTCGGTACCCTCTTTTCTTGGATACCAACAGTACTATGCAATACATCAACATGGTCAACACCTCCCTTTGGTAAATCAAGGTCAGTGAACATGAGAACATTCCCAAAGTGGATGTTTCCAATCATTTGAGTCAATTCTTCAGGCGAGGTCCCGATTGGAATGATAGCTTGACTTAATGACTTGACAAGACTGTCACAGTGGGTCTTAGAGGAACATAGAAGGCCCCAAATGGAAACATTCACTTGGGTCTTCTTCATCTGAGTGAGGAGAGCGTCTTCAATGTCTTTAGCCCCAGTATCCTTGGCATTGGTATCAACTTCTTTATCTTTCCCTGACGGACCACTCGTCTCTTAAGCTGCTTGGTATGCTCGACCAGATTGAGTGAGATGAGAGACATCGCCTCCTATCCATGAGGCTTTTTCGATGTTGTTCTCTTCTGCTTGAGAGGTATCCTGGGCACTGGACAAAATGTCGCTCCAAGAGAGTATGTTGCATTCAAAATTCTCCTCATTTGAAGGCAAAGGGATTAAGAGGTATGATAATGGAGCACTGCTGATTTCAAATTCGGCGGCGGAGCTTACATTTTTTGTTTCAAATTTGATGGTATTGACATTAGTTGGCAGAGGATTGTTCACCACATTAGGCATGGGGTGTGGCTTCTCAATGATTTTGTCATCGATCAGGTTCTAGATTGCTCGTTGGAGCACAAAGCATTTATCATTGAGATGTCCACTGGACAGATGATATTCATAATATTTTGCATGGTCCCATGTGGCAGGCAATGGGTTGGTAGGTCTGTAACCCTCAATAGGTTTGAGGACTCCTTGTGCTTTCAGCCCTAGAAAAATCAATGACATAGGAGTATGTAATTCATCAAACTGTCTATCATTTCTGCCAAAATTATTTCTTGTACCTTTGTTATTTTTGTTTTCCAATGCATTTACAAACCCATCAGGTGAATAATTGAAAGACATATTTCCATAATTCTGAGCAGATGGTACAACTGGCAAGGCCATAGTCGGAACATTTCCTAACATATTTACAACAGGTGCAGACGTTGCTGCTGCATTTTCTTTGGAGTATCAAAATGAGCTTGGAGGGGGATCAACCTTGATCTGTCTAGTACAGATCTCTATGTCAATGCAAAATTCGACGTCTAAGATTGCAGAGAAATCAGCATAAGGAAGGTAACGCATACGATCCAAATAAATCGGCTGAAGGTTTCTCAAAAAGATCCTGACTAGTTCAGCTGGGTCAGGCCTGTCCAGGGTTTGGGCAATCTTCTTTCTCTACCTTTTGACATACTCTGAAAATGTCTCCTTCTCTCTTTGGGTGCATGAATCGAGATCTCTCCTGTGCTTTTCCCAATTACTGTTATCTTTGTACCTCTTCTAAAACTCATCTGTGAGTTTATCCCATATAACAATCACAGTGCTGTCCACAGACATCAACCATTGCTTGGCAGGCCCAATTAAAGTTAAGTAAAAATTAGAGGCCATTGCTTCAAAACTTGTCGTCTTTGTTGCATAGCATGGGCATAAGACCTCAGATGGGCAATAGGGCATCCTGTCCCATCAAACTTCTCTATATCAGGGATTTTAAATTTTGGTGGTAAAATGGCAACAGGCTGAAGCGTCATTCCTCGGGTGGTGAATTCGCCTTTGTTTAAGACTTTCAGAACCATGTTTTTCAATTCTCTGATCTCTCCTTTGTTTGCAAGTTCAGCATCATTGGTATCAACTATAGCTGTGCTCGGGAACTGTCCTACTGGAGGAACTATATAAGGTGGTACGTAGCCAGTAAATGGATATATTGGTTTGACTGAAGGCTGAGGATTGTAACTATTTGGGTTTAAGTGTGGACTATCCTAGATTAGATTTGTCATGTAGAATGGGAATGCATTTGGATTAGGAAAAGGAATGTTGGTAGGTGAAGATGTGTTGCGGGTTGTAGGAGGTGTAGTAGTGTTTGGGATTGGGGTTGTGGTAGTCTGAGACTGGTGATGGATGCTTGGATTGACATTCGGCTGAAGAGGAAATGTATTAGGGTAGGATGGATAAGTGTTTGGATATGGGAGATATGAATATGGAGAGTAAGTATGCGGGTCTGTGGGATAGGTGTTTGGATTGGGCAGACTTGTATTCACGCTTGAAGTTGATGGGTCAATAGTTCCTGTAGAAACGGGCAAAGTCCTATTATCAGCCCCTTGACCTTGGATAAAGGCTGAAAACCTATTGATCATGGTTTCCATGTTGTGGTCCATCCATTGTTGCATTACTGGGGTCGGAGTGTATCCTGGAGCCCCTGTGTCATGTCCTGCAGAAGTGCTATCTTCCTGATCGGCCATCTGATTCCAATGCAGACTTTTTGTACTTGATTCTGAACCCCAGCTTGAAACTCTTGTCAACCTCCCAGTGCTAGTCCTCTTCCAATTCAAGGCCTGGTTTCTGAAAGGTTGGGATATGGGTAGGAGTTAGGTTTTGGAAGTGTTTCTGGGTACAACACAATTTATTATTGTTCCTCTTTTCCTTTTACGACACGACTCACCCTAAGATGGTTGGACAAGCGACAACGCTTTATTTTGACTTGTGATCCGTTCCTGGAATAGTGAATTCTCTCGCCAGAATATAGGACCTTCGTTTTCCACCTGTATTTTGACTTCCCAAGATTAGACAGATCTCAGGCGAAGGGCCTATATCCTCTTCAAGATCCACCATCCGAATTGTCTAGGCATATGTCATTGACTTCTTTGTCAATCTTGTGCATGAGGACTTTGTTTGTCGACCTTTTGATCTCCATGATTCTCTTTCGGGTGAGTATGACTCTTTTTTCTGATTTTCTTTAGTGTTTATTTCTCAACATCTTTTCTTTGCTGTGATCAAACAGACTCTTTTGTCGGTCGACGACTCTTTTTTTCTAATTTGATTTCTTTTTTTGTTTTTATGCATAGGAATGACAGAGCATGTTTGACAATAAGAACCAACCGGTCTTTGAAGTGTCTTAGAAATCTATATGAATTATGCGTGGCTATGCAGGGTTAGGATGGCTTACTTCTTCGGGGACGAATAGTAATCGCGCGGAAAGGGATAGTGTCAGCTGAAAGAATGCTGGGCTCATGACCTACCCAGTTTCACTTCAACATGGCTATACCATGGTTTGAAGCTTGGCAACAGTTCGGAATAAATGAGTGCACGTGTGTGCGCAGTATCTAATAGACTCTTTCTACAATTATATGTAAATGAAAAGTGAGACTGATATGTACAGAATAAGAGGGAAATATGTCTATTTTTTTCTGATTTATGTGATGTGGGTTGTGTTTTTTGTTAGCATTTGAAAACAGCAGGAATGGAAACACATCCACAGGTCGAGGGTTTAAAGCCTCGAGGAAAGAGAAGATAAGAAAATGAAAAAAAAAAAAAGGAATTCTATCCTATTTCTAATTATTACATTTGTGTCCTATTTCTCAAAATAAAAAAGACATAAATGAATGTACAATCGAATGATGGGCATTGGCCCGAATAAATGTACAAATAAATAATAAAGATTTGTACCTGCAGAGGTGAGTATAAACAGAGTAGTATATACAACACAAATAACATTTTAGTCCTGTTATACAATTTAAACAAATTCACGATATTTAAATATGTGAGCATGCAATTGTGTATAAAAAATGAGTCTGACTCTCTTTTTATTTATTTAAAAACAAACATCCCCAGCAGAGTCGCCACTGTTAGCGCCCCCGGATCCGCCCTTTGGAGAAGGCCAGCCCTTTTCGGGCCTTTTCTCGCTCTTGTCTTGTGGTTTTCCTCTATTTGATTTTATGGTTTGATAAACATGAAAAACATGTTTATCTTTGAAAACATAGTCGCCACTCTCGTTTATAAAGTAAACGGGAGAAAAACTTTAGATTATGGGTTCGGGGGCCAAGTTGTGATTTGGGAAGGTTTTCCGCATCCAATTTGCCCTTTCGGTCTCTACACATTTGAATGCTTGTATTTAATTATCACAAATTTGTTTATTTACAGAATATATATATTACATGTGTTTATAATGTATTTACAATGCATTTAAATAATTACATACATTTATTACATCTATTTACATATTAAACAAACTAACAAACTGAAGGGATTACCTTCTGTTGTTTTACAGAAATCGAGCCACGTTCTAGGCTGTTGTTTATACTGGATCAAGCTAGTTTGTAGCCTGACTGTTGTGCTTCCACTGCTACCAATCAAGGAAAGGAAGACTTACGTTTTGTGTGTTAAGACAGAGTCAATACTCATTTCTTCCTCAAAAAGAGGCTTGATAGAGAGAGAGTTGTGTGTGTGTGTGTGTCTCAGGGAGAGAACTGATGATTATTGCTGTTGTTTGTGGGAGAGCTGGGAGCTCTATTTATAGGAGGCCTGGGAGATGAAACTCTCGGGGCCAAGAAAGGAGGAAGGTTCCTTTGGCCTTCAAAGTCTATAGCAACCGACGGCTAAGCTTTGAGGACAAAATACAGGTTTGGTGCGCGGCGCACCTGGCATGGTGTCCGCGCACCAAACTCTGTTTTGGTGTATCAGCGCACCAAAAATGTCTTCAGTGCACCAAACCCTATTTTTGGCTTTTCCAGGCTTTGTGTCTTGCACTTTGGCCCTTTTAAGCTGTGTATCTTCAGTCTAAACCCTTGATGTTGATCTAACGGAAGGTTGTTTGTGTGTTGGACGTCGTTAGTCCTGTTGTGTCTTCGAGTTTGACCCTTGATGTTGAGCTAACCGAAATTTGTTGTATTTGTTGGACATTTGTTGGTCTGTTGTGTATGTTGTTTCCTGAAATAATCTTAGAAACATGTGTTAGTCCATTTGTAAATAAACAGTTGTTTATTGGACAATTCGTATAATGTAGGTGTACGAATTTTGGGTGTCTACAATAAGCTAAAACTTTAAGGAAAGGAATATTGAGGGGTCTAGGTCTCCTTTAACTAGGATTTATATTCCTTATATTAAATAGGCTATATAAGCAACACTTAATCGCAGTAAAATTGTTTTAGCCAAAATAGCGAATAAAGATAATATATTGAGTTTGTACAGTTGAATTTGTATTTGTAAAAGTGATTAAAGTGTTCAAAACAAGTTATGATCTTGTTTTGTCAAAAGAACAGTCGGGAGTCTAATATGAGAGAGGTTAACTGTTTCTAATGAGGTTAGCTGTTTTAAAGATGTTCAGTAAAGTGTTCATAGATAAACAACTAAGTAGTGTGCAATCATGCAAAAACGTAATAAGCAATAAGTAAAACGTAATGGATAGAGATATTGACACGATGATTTAAAGTGGTTCGGATCTCAATATCCTACATCCAATGTCCTTACAACCCTCTGGCTATCTGAGGCAATAATTCACTATAATTCTCTTAATTATACAAATTATTGAAGTCGAAGGAAATTAAGATCTCAATTCTTTCTCAACTACTTGGCTCCCGAACTAGGTTCTCTACACATTACACAAGGTAAAAGATAAAAGAAAAAGCTTCTATTGGTATGAATCTAGCTAGTTTGATATAAGTGAGCTTGTAGATTTTGACAGCTTGTTTGTTGATCGATTGCTTGAATGCTTGAGTAGGCTTTGAGTGACACTATTCTCTTGGTATACTGAGGCTAATGAATATAAGTTATACTCAGTATTTACTTGAAGTATGATGACTGTAAAGGATGATTTCAATCTGTGGTTGAGTATTCTCTTTTATGTATTTTGCTCTTGCTGATGTCTGATGTGTTTTTCTACAACTGAGATGTCCATTATATAGGCAGTAGATTGAAATGGTTGGTTGTTACTCAACTGTGGGATTTGCAACTTGTGTTATCCATTTACTTGAACATGTGCAATTTGGCAGCTTGATATGTTTGTTGTCTCACAAGAGAGTGTTTTTTTAAAAGCTTCTTGGTGTCACCCTAATTAGGGTTTCTCCTGAGTAGTAACATTCTTGAAAAGTCTTTATTGCCCTTTAATATGACTGTTGTATGCTAGACATTTAGCGTGTCAATAATAACTGCTATGTTTATGCAAACAGTTATGTTTTTCAACGTTTTAGATGTTACCATTCTATTGAAATATCAAAACAGCTATGGACCAATTTTGTTGACATAAAACTCTTTTTATATTATTCTAAATCATAAATGGGGATCAATCTAACCTATTAGCATTACCAAAAAAATTATTTAAACTAAGGTCTTAACAATTTTCCTTTTTTGATAATACAGGTCATCACAAAGTCCTTACCTTTTTGTAGCCTACTTATATTTCTTTTTAGGCTTTTTACTATTTAGTGCGAATGACTTATATCTTTTTACAAGAGTACTTACATCATAAATTTTTTTTCTAAAAGACTTTTACTTGAAAAGGTCATAATAGATTTGTAAGAAACATTTTTGTAGCTGTTTTTGTTAGGTCCATGTTGATATGCTCAGAATATAGGCTAGAGGGGGGGGGTGAATAGCCTATGTTACCTTCATTTAAAATTTCATCCAAATTTGAAATACATTTAGAAGCAGAGATGAAATGTTGACGAGGTCTAGTTAATTTTCTTTAAAAGCAACATTGCAGATGTTGAGAACGATTGATCAGCAGACCTTATCTACTCTGTCACAGTAGACTTGAATGTTTGCTTGAAATTGATGTTAGAACATTTGCTGGTGTAAATAAGTAGTGCAACGGAATGACTAGCAACAAACATATAACATAGAAGATTAAGGTAGGTGTACATAAATTAGTACAAGTACATCATAACAGCAGTCTTGAATATTCATTAGACGCAACTATCACTTTCCATGAACAGATTGCTTAAAAGAATAATACAAGTAAAATGAGAAAGATAAGTAAAGACTGAATGTAAAGAAATATGTTTTATATATAAAATTCAGCAGATGTTTACTCAAAGGTAAACATGTTTAATACATCAACCTAGACTTTCTATCTTAGCAACCTTCCAAGGTTTCATGGAAAGGAAGACAAGGAATGACGGGAAGACTTATTATGGGAACTCTCACCTTAGCAATTCCTAATCCCCTAGGAAGGTGGGAATAGAAAGTGCTACTGTGAGAGCGATGTGAGAAGACAATATTATGGGTTGTTCAAATATCAAGTATTTGAACAACTGAGTGTAAAGCACTCGACCAACTATGATGACACTTTATTGCACAATAGGCAGTCCTTGCAATGGAATACAAGTCTACCCGTATGAATGCAATGAGGATTGTTTGCTTTGGGTCTTCATCGGAAATCTTCAAGCAAGTTCTTTCTTCAACGGTAGGCTGGATGCTTAGTCTTTAGTTATGGATTGGAAGTATAGCCACTGAAGAGACTGAGTCTTTCAACGGAAGAAATAATTCAAATTAAGAAGGAAATTCTTGATTAAGCGAAGCTTCTTGCCTGAGTCATGTTAAGCTTTTGAAAAGCTTTTTAGGTTGCCATGGATTAAACTTTCAAGTTATTAAACTTGAAAAAATATTTTTTGAAAAGTAAGGCTCTGATACCAATTGTAGGTCCAAGTGGCAATTGATAAGGCTAGACGCGGGGGTGAATAACCTTTTAAAAATATTTGAAGAGACTTAAAGACTTTAGCAAGCTTGCAATAGAAATATTTTAGAAAATAGTTTGACTAATCAACAGTAAGGATCAGTTGGTTGGTTGGAAGGAATCAGCCGATCAATTTGAAAGTAACTTGAATCACTATAAATATAGGTCAAGAACTTAGCATACAAAGTAGATGAACAAGTAAGGTAACCGACTTATATATGCACTAACTGACCAAAGCTTGTTAGAAATATAGCATGGAAAATAATGCAATTACAGAATAGAAAATACAATTTAAATACACAATTTAAATGTTTACTGGATCATCTTTACTGATGATAGCAAGACTGCTGATATAGTGTTTGCTATAGGAGGTTGCTGATGTCTTCCCTGCTGAAGTAGGCTGCTGATATTTAAGCTGGGTGCTGATGAAGGCTTAGAAGACTATCAATGAAGGTTGTTGATGCTTAAGAAGAAGACTGATGATACTTAAGTAAGAAGGCTGCTGATGTACACCGAGGCCTGTGCGAAGCACAATTTCTTGGAAATGGATTCGCCCACTACTCCGTTAGTGCTTGGAGGTTTTCTCGTGAGCAATTGTCTCCCAGTATACAACGGAACAACCAGAGAGGCCTTAGTACTTAAGGTTCCGGTAAATTGAAGTTATGCCTGAACTTTACCACCACGACAGAAATGTAAGGAGGCCAAAAGAAGAATACGCAATATGCTGTGCAAGAGAGGAAGAAGGATTGGTGGAAATTCTCCGGTGTCTTCTCTGTGGAAATTAAACTTTGATTTATACTCTCTCAACCCAAACGATTTTAGCTAATTACTCATATAATCAAGGCTAGAAGTTAATGAGTTTCAGTTACAAATATGGAGAAATCAAATCTGTGTATTAAGTCTCTTCATTAAGGCTGGGAGGAGTTACTTATCTGAACAAAATTAGAAAATAAATAGCAAAACATGGCTTAGACTAAGGGGCTCGATTTGGTTTGACATTCGTGTCCACAGGCCGTGCTTACACACGAGTCCACTGTCCGGACCTCGAATCAAACTGGGATTTGCACCCTCCCCCTGCAGGCGTTCGAGAGAGAGAGAGAGAGAGAGAGAGAGAGAGAGCCTCTATGCTATATAAGCTTACTCCCTAGGAGAAAGGAGCTTGTATATAAACTAGCCTTGTTTTTGCTTTATTTCCAATGTGGGACAAACCCAACTTTTCCACCTTCAAGCCACCTACTTTAGGCCTTAATATCTCAATCATCCAAACATCATTTTGGATAAATAAATATATGATTTCGATGTTCTCACGGAGTAGAACACATTTTCACAATTATCTTTGTCATTCGACAAACGATCCACTAAAAAATTTGTAAACCAAGATGCACAATTTCCTTCAGTTTTTACAATTTTTCCAACAATCCTCCACATGAAGGAAATTGATGATGAATATGGTGATAAAGTCTAGCAGTTGAAACCTGCATAGTATAGATAGGTGTTACCCTTTGAACCTTCCCTTGTAAGAGCATGTTTACTTTACTAGCTGACTAGTAGACGCGATTTCTTTAAATTGTTCTGCCTTTTGTGTAAACGATCATATACTTCACACAAGAATCTTTCTAACACAATTCAATTCTCATAGTTATGTTCATTCATGGCCCTGAACATTCACATGGTTCTGTGAGAGGATCTAAGAATCGTACATCACACAATTCTCTTCGAAGCGGCCCCACTTCTCTCTCACATAGGTTATTCTTAATTAAAAGTAACCCGTATTACCCTACTCAACTTTCTGACGCATAAGAATTATTAAAAGTCATTTGCTTATCCTCTTATCTACGGGCATAACTATTACCGGAATGGACAAGTGATACTACGAGTCCTTTTACAATTAGGTTGTCCCTTTGAACCTAGATCTTGGGATCTCCAGTCAACTAGGTTGGGTTTTCATTGTCTCAACTCATTCTTCTAGAGGCTTAAGTCCCATTCCTTTTGAAGATTTCGCAACTACCTCTCTATTTAACCCTTTGGTTAACGGATCCACTAAATTATCTTGTGACTTCATGTAGTTAATAGAGATAGTATCAATTGAGAGTAGTTGTCTAATAGTATTGTGTCTTCGACATATATGTCTAGACTTACCATTGTGCATATTACTCGTACCCTGCCAATTGCTGATTAACTATCACAATATATGCAAATTTCTGGCATAGGTTTTGTCCATCTTAAAATATCTTCTAAAAATTGGTGTAGCCATTCAGCCTCTTCACCACTTTTATCCAAGGCTATAAATTCAGATTCCATAGTGGATCTGGCAATTACAGTCTGTTTAGAAGATTTCCACGATACTACTGCGCCTCCGAAAGTGAATACAAATCTACTTGCAGACCTTGAGTCTTTAATGTCTGATATCTAATTGGCATCGCTGTATCCTTCGATAACAGCCGAATGTCTTAAATAGTGTAATCCGTAATCACGAGTATATCTTACGTACCTTATTACTCTCACTATACCCTTCCAGTGATCAGTTCCAGGATTACTCGTATACCTACTCAGTTTACTGACTGCATAGGTAATGTCTAGTCTTGTGCAATTCATCAAGTATATCAGACTTTTGATTATTTTGGAGTACTCTATTTGAGACACAGGCTCACCTCTATTTTTCGATAGATGTTGACTCGTGTCTATCGAAGTTCAATCTATAGCAGAGTCTTCCTTGCTAAATTTTTCTAGAATTTTATCCACACAGTGTGACTGGCTTAAAGCAAGTCCACTAGATATTCTAGAAATTTTAACCCCAAGGATTACATCAGCTATACCCATATTTTTCATGTCGAATTTCGAACTCAACATGTCTTTTGTGGATTTAATCATCTTATCATTACTCCTTATGATAAGCATGTCATCTACGTAAAGACATAAAATGACGTAGCCATTTTCAGTGTCTTTTACATATATGCATTTGTCACACTCATTTATTTTAAATCCACTTTCTGTCATGGCATTATCAAACTTTTTCATGCCATTGTTTTGGTGCTTGTTTTAAACCATATAATGACTTTACCAACTTGCACACTTTGTTTTCTTGTCCAGGTGTAGAAAACCCCTTAGGTTGTTCCATGTAAATCTCCTCTTCTAAATCACCATTTAGAAAGGCAGTTTTTACATCCATTTGATGTACTTCAAGATTTCGCAACGTGGCGATTGCAAGTACCATTCTAATGGAAGTTATTCTCGTGACTTGAGAATATGTATCAAAGTAATCGAGGCCTTCACGTTGCTTGTAACCTTTAATTACAAGTCTAGCCTTATACTTATCAATTGTTCTATTAGCCTTCATTTTCCTTTTAAAAATCCACTTATATCCTAGTGGTTTACTACCCGGAGGAAGATCCACTAATTCCCAAGTGTGATTTTGTAAGATGGAATTAATCTAACTTTTTATGGCTTCTTTCCATAATTGTCCCTCAGAAGAGTTCACAACTTATTTGAAACTTTGAGGTTCACTTTCTAGTATATAGATTAGAAAATTCAGGCCAAAGGATTTTTCTACCCTTGCTCTTTGTTGCGTCTTGGTTCCAACTCTTCTTCTTTGTCATCATGCTCTTGTTCTATTGAACAATGTATTCGTTTAGAAGAGCTAGCTTCCTTTCTCGATCTACACAGAAATACATTTTCAAAGAACGAGACAATTCTTGACTCTATTATCGTATTCTTGTGTATGTCTTCGATTCTTGACTCATGCACAAGAAACCAATACGCACTACTATTTTGCACATAACCAATGAATATGCAATCAACAGTTTTTGGTCCTATTTTCACCTTTTTAGGTGTAGGTATAGCAACCTTAGCAAGACACCCCTACACTCGCAAGTATTTGTATGATGACACTCTTTCATGCCACAACTCACACTACTAGAAACACGCTAATTACTGTCGGAGTATTTCCGTCAGTTCCGTCAGTAATTACTGACGGAGCATCTGAAATTAATGTCGGATATTCGACAGTAATTTTCATTTTTTGGCATGATAATAATTACTATCGGAATATATTCGACAATAATTCAGGAATATTCTTCGAATATATCCTTTTCATCCGACAGTAATTACTGTCGGACTATTCCGACAGTAATACAGGAATATTCTTCAAATATTCCCTTTTCAGCGTCAGAAAATTGGTTGTCAATATTACTGTCGGATCGTCCAACAGTAATATAAAATAAAATCCCCAAATCGAACAGTGCCCCCCTTCTCAGTCCAGAACTTCGCTCTCTCTCTCTCTCTCTCTCTCTCTCTCTCCCTATGCCACCCCCGCCGCGCCACCGTCTCCTCCATTCTGTCTCTCTCTCTCCCTGCGCCACCGCCACCCTCTTTCTCTCCCTAGGTATGTATTTTTTTTTAATTTTTAATTTTGTATTTAATTTATGTATTGTTTAAAATTTTGTATAAAAATGTGTGTTTCTTTTTTTCTGTTTATATATGTATGTTTCTGTTTTTTTTTAGTATTTATTTATTTTTTGTGAATTTATTCAATATAAATGTGTATATTTATGAATTTTCTGTTTTCTGTGTAAATGTGTATTGTATTTTGTTTTTTTGTTAATGTGGGTGTAAAAAATTTTTAATTTCTGTATTTTGTGTAGTGTAGATTTATTGTATATTTTAATTTTTATTATTTTTTGTTAATTTATGTTTTATTTGTCTGTAATTTAATTGTATATATTAAAAATATGAAAAATGTATATATATATATATATATTTTTCAGTATTTTTTTTGTTAATGTGGGTGGTTAAATGTATTTTTCTTTAATTATTCTGTAATTTTAATGTGGGTATATATAATGTTACTGTTAATGTGGGTGGTAGGGTAAGTTATTGCTTCAATTTTTTGTTCATTGTCTTGAAAGCATGCTATATTACATGTCCTTCATATTGGTTTGATAAAATGAAATGATACATACTATATCGGTGTTTAAATCAAAGTGGTATTGTGAAATGTTCATGTTATGAATGTGGTTCATGTCTCTCTAAATGTAATTTTAATGTGGGTATATATAATGTTAATGTTAATGTGGGTGGTAGGGTAAGTTATTGCTTCGATTTCTTGTTCATTATCTTGAAAGCATGCAATATTACAGGTCCTTCATGTTGGTTTGATAAAATGAAATGATACATGCTATATCGGTGTTTAAATCAAAGTGATATTGTGAATTTTTTTTTTGTTAATGTGTAGTAAATGTGTAATTATGTATTTTTTTTAATTTTTAAAAAATATGTAATTTCTGTATATTTCTGCGCATTTTTTTTTTTTGTATAAATTTATATGTTAGGGTGTATGTATTGTTTGGTTAGATATACGTATGTTAGTTCGATACCGATAGTTATTAGTTAAGTACTCTATGTATACGTACGTAGAATTAAACCCTAAATTTTAACTAATTAAATTATTAAATTACAAAAAACCCTAAACCACATAACCTTAAACATGAACCGTTAACTCAATCTTAACCCTAAACCACGCCCTTAACCTTAAAACCTAACCCTAAAAGACAACCTTAACCCTAAACCATACCCTTAAACTTAAAACCTAACTCTTATCCCTAATCCTAAACCTAATGTTAATCCTAAACTACATCCTTAAATCCTAAACCCTAAACCCTAAACCCTAACCCTATACTATAACTCTAGTCACAACCTTAAAACCTTACTCTTGACCCTAAACCCCGATCTTAACCTTAAAACCTAACCCTAAAACCTAACCTAACCCTAAACTATACCCTTTACCTTAAACCGAAACCCTTAAACCAAACTTTAACCCTACTTTACCCCTAAACCATACCCTTAACCCCAACCTTTACCCTTAATCACAACCTTAAACTCTAAACCCCAATTCGGTAATCCCTAATCCCTAATTCAGTAATCCCTAATCTGGTAATCCCTAATCCCTAGTTCGGTAATCACTAATCCCTAATTCGGTAATCCCTAATCTGGTAATCCCTAATCCTTAATTCAGTAATCCCTAATCCGGTAATCCCTAATCCCTAATCCCTAATCCCTATACCTTAAACCCTAAACCCTATACCGTATACCCTAAACCGGAGACATGCAATGGAAATTGGTTTACCTAAAGTGCAGAATATTAACAGTGAGAAGAAAAAAAAGAGGAAGAGGAAAGATAATAATAAACCTAAACAAATTGTAATTAACCATATCTAAACCCACCCTATCTAAACCCTAAACCATATCTAAACCCTAAACACTAAATTAACCCTATCTAAACCCTATCTAAACCCTAAACCTTAAACCCTATATACCCTATACCTTAAACCCTATTTAACTCGTTATGACTATTTATAATCGGTATTTATCATCATATTCTCGTCAACCCATCTCTCAAGGTGATCGTCCCAAATTTCCCACATCAATGTAGGTTTATTGGATTCAAGATGGGAGATCCTTCAATTGAAGTATGTCTTCCGTTCCCCGTCGAACAATTTCTTGATAAAATTTGTGTATGTCGTCATTTATCTCTGCTGCCGAATTAAGAATATTTAAGAAGAAGAATTCTTGAAAGCATCCAAGGACAACGTAGTTTTTAAAAGTAGAAATTCTTGATGTCGTTGATAGTTGTTCGTCCTTTCATTGATGCCTACAAATATTGTTGAGGAAGAAAAGTTATCAGCACTTGAGAGTGAGCTCAAAAGGGTTAAAAATTATCCTTATGCTAAAGATGCTACTAAGTTTTGTTAAAGCTTAGTCTTAACTCAAGTATAAGGATAATTTGCAATCCTTTTTGACCTCACTCTCAAGTGCTGATAACTCTTCTTCCTCAGCAATATTTGTAGGCTTCAATGAAGGATGGACAGCTATCAACGACGTCAAGAATTCCTCTTTTAAAAAACTACGCTGTCCTTGGATGCTTTCAAGAATTCCTCTTCTTAAATAATCTTAATTCGTCAGCAGAGATAAATGACAATGTACACAAATTTTATCAAGAAATCGCTCGACGGCGAATGGAAGAGGTACTTCAATTGAATGATCTCTCATCTTGAATCCAATAAACCTATATTAATGTGGGAAATTTGTGACGATCAGCTTTAGAGATGGGTTCAGGAGAATATGATGGTAGATACCGATTATAAATAGTCATAACGAGTTAAATAGGGTTTAAGGTATAGGGTATATAGGGTTTATTAGGGTTTACAATACATGCCATTCGTGTGTTTCCGAATGGGATAGAAGCCTTACCTGAAATCATGGGACACGAAATCACTTAAACTAGTATTGAGAGTGATGAATTGTGATAACTTAATAGTGTATTCGATCTCATACTAATCGTTTGTTGCTTAATAGGAGTGATGTCGACTGACGATCGCAGTTGAATGTATAATCAGAGGTAGCTGGATCGTAATGGTATTACAGATGAGTTTATTAGAGGTTTGAAGAGTTTTATCGAATTTGCTCTAGCGAACCCCAAATACATGAGTGGTAACAACATTAGGTGTCCATGTGATAGCTGTAAAATTCGAAAGTACTTCCCTTCGATGATTGTTGAGAAGCACCCTCTCCAACACGGGTTTCAAGTTAGGTACAAGCGGTGGGTAGCTCACGGTGAGCAAATTAGAGTATTGACTAGGCCGAAAAGTAACCAGCAGAGGAATCCTGTACCTGAACCTGAACTAGTAAATACGAGTGTGAACGATGAACCAGTTTGTGGTATGGAAAATATGGTTAGGGATGTTGCTGGTGCTCATTTTGACTGGTCAGAGAACGCACGTCAAGAGGAGCCAAATCCTGTAGCTAATAAGTTCATTAATGCTATGGAGTCTGCAAGGGAGAAGTTGTATCCTGGCTCTGAGCAGACCGTTTTGGAGACTGTGGCTGAGTTCCTAATGTTAGGTCCATGGTGATGTGCTCAGAGTATAGGCTAGATAGGGGGGTGAATAGCCTATACTACCTTTATTAAAAATTTCATCCTATTTTGATTTGTATGTTGGAAAACATGGATGAAATAATTAACATGAATAGGTCATCTTCCTAGTTTAAGCAACACAGCCGATATAGTTGTATCAGACGATGTGCATCGGCAGTCTTGAAGAATGGATGATAGAAAGATGTTGTTATACTTAGCTGGTAGAAAAGAGTTTGAGTAGCAGAAGAATAGGCAACATAAGTATAAGAAACAAGATTGAAGCAACTGTAAGTTAGAGCAAATAAGTTCATCATGACAGTCAACTAAAATCTTGTATTAGATGCATCAATTACTTTCCACAACCAAATTGCACAAGATATATCAAATATTACAGGAAAGATAAGTAAAAGCTGAATGTAATAAAATATAATTTATATTAAACAACTGAGTGCTGAGCACTCGGCCAAAAATGATGATAACTTTTTGTACAATCGACAGCCCTTATAATGTAGTATAAGTCTGCCGATATGAATGCAATGTGGATTATTAGGCTTTGTTTCTTCATCGGACATCTTCAAGCTTGATCAGTCTTCAACGACTTGCAGGATGCTTGGTCTCTTGCGGTGAATTTGGAGTGCAGCAACTGAAGAGACTGAGTCTTTCGAAGGAAGAAAGAACTCAAATCAAAAACTAAGTTTTTGATCAAGCAGAACTTCTTAGCCTTTTGGAATTTCTGTTTCTCTCTTACACGAAGTGTTTGTTCTTAAACTTGTGTTTCTTACTCTATTGAATGTGGTTTCTAATTGAAAGAATGAAGAGCAATTTCAATACCACATCCTCTCACAGGCATACACATACATACACTTTTAATGTGAAAATTAGAGTCTTCTTATATAGGCTGGAGAAGATGAAGGATTTGTTGGAGCTTTGAATGAGTTTTTGCCCGTTGAAAATTTGAACATTTAATGCATCTAAGTGCGTCTTCAAACTGTTGGGCAAAGACCTTCCGTTAAGATTTTGTCTTGAAGTTGGTCCGTGAATCAGGCTGACAGAATTGGACTTGTCAATCAGGTCTGGGATGTAGCACACTGTGTTTGGTCTTTTATAGAATGAGGCCTTGGAGACTGGGACCAATACACAAAAGAATAAATGTCTTCTGAGTAATAGTGAAAGTGCAGACATCGATACGTATCTTGGGCTTGTCAGAAAGATCTTGTAACGGATCTATTTTCTCTTGTAGCGTTTTGAGCAACGACCGATGTTCCTCTTGAATAATCAGCTTCTCTGCAGTTGTTCTGATGAAGAGCTTGGCTGATACTGAGATCTGCCAATATAATATTGCTGGTGTAAAGAATGCTGATGAAACATGGCTGGTAGAAATGTCTGCTGATGAGACATTGCTGATGGTCATGTCCGCTGGCGCATGAAGAGCTAATCCATATAGAAGTTTGTCATCACTTTGGTAGGACAAAGACTTGGATATGTGCAAAGACTTCCTAGTCTAATGACCTATGCATTGTTTCAACAAGCTGCCACACTAACCGGTACGCAGCCCTTTTAGCCACTTGTGAAACATGCGTTGTAATGGGAACAAGCAAATCACTGTGTTGGAATATGCAAACATATATATCAGCTGTTTTCACAGGCATATTCCTAACAATATCCTCCTATTTGCTTAGGGCCATTACTATAATTGACTTATACATACAGCTCTTAAAGCAGTTGTTCAGTCCTTAGTAATAACATACCACTAATGAATAATCATTTTATATCAAGACATGCTCTAAGTTGAACTTACAAGCTATAGCGTATGTATAGTCACCTATTGCTAAGTATTTACAGACTCGATAAATGAAGGTACAAATACGAAGCAATAACTAAAATAGTTTTAGGCAATTATGAGATATAATTGATAAGTATGCCATAAAGATGTTTTTCTTGCAATGTAATGTGTACGAGCTGAAGTATTTTGAGCAAGAAAGAGTTTTTGAATCAGCATAAGAGTTTTGAATCAGCACACTTAATCGAATTGGTTAAGTATCAGATAATTTTAAAGGCGGTGAAGAAATGATGCTGATAAAAGGTACACAGGTAGTTATTTAGATAATTTTAAAATTAGTGTAGTAGAATAGTCATTTAGATATAGATGATTGGACAGTGAAGAATGTCATGTTGTTCATGTATCTATCAATTCAAGTTTTAGTACGGAGTATAAGATATTTTCCTTTATATAGAACTCTCCTCCTATTTGTATAGGTCTTATTATGTCGAGTTCTCCTCCTTAAATCATATATGTTATGTATATGTTGAGTTTTATATATACTCTCCTCCTATATGCATGACTAGCAATTCTCCTCCTATTTTGGTGTTTTGATGTTTTGTTTCGAGAAGTATCTATCATGTTGAGTAGTTACTTTTTTGTACTTTTCCAATCTCTCCTCCTTAATGATCACAATCTCTCCTCCTTTTCCAATCTCTCTTCCTTTTCTGTACTTTTCCAATCTCTTCCTTAATGGTCACAATTTGATGGTCACGATCTCTCCTCCTTTTTTGTACTTTACTGTATGTATATGTCAATTTTACAATCTCTCCTCCTTAATGGTCACAAGCTAAATTTTTCTGAATGTTTGAAATTAAATTTTTGATGAACACAAATGAAATCTATCTTTAAAGGTCACATGCTAAATTTGTGTATATACATTCTCAAAGAATAGGACAAGTCATAAGGACTTAATGGATCAACTCATAAGGTATGAACTATAGTCATGACTTGCAGAAGAGTTAATGATGGTGTTAAAGCATTCGTTGTCGTATGAAGAACTCTCCTCCTTAACCGTATATGTATATGGCTATGATGTATAAGGTATACTTGTCGGAAATGAAAGTGTGAGAGCACTTCTTAATTATACAAAGTGTGACTAGAGTATTTAAACTTGTGAATTGATGAGACTTTTCTCTTTTAAGTAGAAGAGAAGTGTATTAATGTTAGTATATGTCGATGTGTATGTTTCTCCTCCTGAAAGGTTAATTTAGAAGTTTTAAGGAGCGGACCAGAGAGTTTCCCTTTAAACAATATGAAGACATTGATGTGTATGACTTTTCAGTATTGTGGATATGGAGTTGTCTTTTGTAGAGATTTTGGTAGTTAAAGCAATCAGACGTCCTTTTACGAGATGTGTCACGTGGTATGAATATGAGCATCAAATTTTTTTATTTTGTGATACTTATAATGTATGATGTTATAAGATATGCTTATTGGGGTGTGCTTTCCTTTTGGACTATTTTCAGTACTCTTTCTTTTTGTTTGGACAATTTTATTGAGACACATGTTAATCTTGATCGAATGTACGAGACGTGCATCTAAGAATGATGTATAGAATATTTTTCTTCTTTAATGTATAGGACAATTGTTAAGTCCAGAATATTGTTTCCTCTATATATAAGACCTAAAATGTATGAAATATACATATTAAAGGTCATAAGCAAAAGTATGCACATACATTATGAATATTGATGGCAAGCATGAAAGATTATGAAGTGATACAAGTTAAGATAAGTAAGAATAATTAAAGCAGAAAAGATCAGTTATAATGCTGAAACGCAACAAGAATATATTACAAGGATATCAAGGTGGTATCAGAGAGGTTTCATCAGCAAAACAATATACATGCAAGATTTCTCAACGAAGCAAATTTAGTGAAGTAGGTCTACTGTCCTAATTGGTGGGAATGTTAACTGCTGGGTTTTGAGCAGAGTTAGTACTTGCGATCTGACGCTCCTCCTGAATCTGAGATTGCTCGAGTTGAGCATTTGAGGAAACAAAAGATGGATTTGAGGTAGGATCAGGGAGAGTATTAGGCTCTGTTTTTGATGCAAGATTTCTTGAGGGAATCCATGGGATGAAGTTTGACACATTGTTCCTGGGGTCTTGCAGACGATTCCTTATCCGACGACTGATTCGACGAGGTCTTCGAATCACTGGTGGAGGAAAGGCTAGAAGAGCCATCATTCATAGTCGCCATTCAGAGTGGGAAATGGGTCGAAGAGCTGAACTAGGCAAATTTAGTGAACACATAATGCTGGTGACTTAGTCTGTAATGGTGAAGAAAATTTGGGGTAGGAGATGAGGAATATTAAGAGATGTTTGAGGGTGTGTTATTATGAGAAGATGAAGAGATTTCTTGGTTAGAGGAATTTGATAAGACGTATTGGAGGCTTAAGAGTGAGAATGCATTTAATGACATAGCAATGATGTCCTGTAATTGATTTAGGGTTATGTCATCGTGCAGAGAGTAGTTATAGCTATGATTTAGGCAGTCTAGAGATTATATTTTAAACGAGATGTTTAAAGTCATATTTACTCAAATTAATTGATTTGCCTAGAATGGGACAAGACTGGTTATAACTGCTGAGTTTGAATATTTTGTCTTGAGCTATAGGTCACTTTGGGTCTGCAGATTTACAGTTTTGGGTTATTCATACTTCTTTAAATTAAATATTATTCTTTTATACATTGGTTAGATACCAGTTGTTAGAAATTTCTGATACCAATTTTGTACGGGATACTAAATTTGTTATCAACTTTTAGAAACACTTATAAAGATTAGCTTTGAAGAGTAGTGTGTATTAAGTTTTGGTTAAGTTTTATTCCCATTGAAATTTTATATAGATATATGTGGGATTAGTAGAGATTTCAAGGATGTGGACATTATCGGCAGTGAGTATTTTGTATCTGCTGAAGTAAGAACTGCTGATAAGAAGGTTGTCTGATGTTTTCCTTGAAAAAGATTTGACTGATTTTTGGGGATATTTGATGAGTTTGTTAAGTTATAGATTCAATATCCTAATTAATTTAGTGAAGTGTTTTAGCAGATGATAAAATTTATGATAAGCAAAGATCTACTAATAATATGAATTTATAAGAATACTTCTTAGAACCTTTAAAAAAAAGAGAAGTCAGACAAGTGATGTAGTGAATACGTACCTGGAATGATATCTGAGCTTCTTTCTTTGCAATAGGTTGTATCAATCCTTAGCAGGAGAAGGAATCTGCTGAAGAGAGTTTTCATACTGACCTATAGATGAGAGTGAGACTTAAAATATATACAGCAGGGGTTATATCAGCCATTCACTCCTAAAGAAGGACCAGTTTTTGGAAACAACAGTCTTCCTATGAATCCTAAAATTTCTACCTATTTCCTGAGATAGATCAAGTTACGAAAAATTTTACCCTTACTCTTTTGTCAGTTAAGCATGTGATAAAGTATAACAGAGTGTTTTGAATTCAGTCTGTTTGCTAATTAGTTGTTTAGTCAAGATGAAAAACAACTAATCTTGCCTTTTATTACTACAATCTCAAAGGTCACACAAGATTTCGTAGTTGTCATGACTGAGAATACAAATTGCTGTTAAGTGGTTTAAAAGAAAGTGAAAGCGTTTGTTTTCAAGATAAAAATTTAGTAAACTCAAAAGCTTTCAGCAGTCTTTAGGTTGACACGACAGACAATTTGATTCACCGCATATTTACTAATAATCTTATAGGTTGAGCAGTAAGGTCAGAGATTAAGTAATAAATAAGCAGTTTTCTTTTACTTGAAGGTGGGATATAGACATAATAAGTCATCCTTTAAGTAATTGCAGTCTACCTATATTGAACAATTAGAGTGTTCGGCAGATCTTGAATTTTGATTATAGTGAGATGATCTAATTCAAAAAGGCAATTATCAAAGTGGTTAAAGAAAAGAGTTTACTTCTTCAGTAATAGACCAGAACTCAATATAGCAGATTTTATAGGACGGGTTTGCTGATGGGGTCTCAGCAGAGTTTGTGTAAGAAATGTGAGATCAATTCTTTGAGGTCAATTTCTTCAGTCATCAAAAGAATGTAGATAATATAATGAAGAAGAATAGTATATTAGATCAACACAATTAAAACACATCAATTCATGCTATCAGAGGAATTCAGACAAGTAGATAGACATGAAGAAAAGTTGCAGTACTTGTATTCAATAATCCAGATAGTTTTGAACAATACACAATAGGGATTAGCTGATTACAAGAACAATACAACAAGAATTTGACTATACTGCTGATTACAGGATAAAGATAGACAATGATTCAGTTTTGAATAGAAAATTTGTTACAAAGTTGTATCCAAGATATCCTAGTCCAGAGAACATAATGAGAGGTCATTAGTCATGGAGTTCAGAATGGATCAAGATAGCTGTGTCCATTTTTGATCTCCTCCAGCTCTGCGGGGAGGAAGAACACGTTCACACCTACTGGTCATTCTGAGAGCACCGTAGGGTGATAGCCGTTAAAGATGTACTGCTTGGCCCATGAATCCCCTTTGATATGCACAGGGATGGATGGTAGTGGTTAGCAGCTTGTCATCCTTATCAACACCTTATTAGCTACCTAATTCAGTCGAGCTGAATTATCTGCATCAGTCATCTTTGGGGTGATGGTCGGTATACTTACATATAACCAGACGAATTGTTGTACACAATGATTTATCAGACGCTTTCCAAACATTTGATAAATCTTATCTGGGATCTTCTCAGAGATGCTCATGTATATATGCAGAGTTACGATGGTTGGACAGGTAAATGCTAAGTGGTTTTCATAGTGATTCATCTGATATTATTTCAGAATATCAATATGATTGATAACCAAATGTTAGAAATAGAGTAAAATCACTTTATGAACATAAATTAATAATTTTCTATCTTATCTTTTAATACAATTGATTAAAGACATTCTTAAGTGTTCTGATGATCAAAGGTTTGCAGCATATAGTTCATCTTTTGCCAACAAACTTTTAAGATTATCAGACAAGACAAAAGAAGATTCTTTTATCAACTAATTTCAAGGCGCAAGATTGAAAATTTATAATGAATGATTTCTGGAACAAATGAGTTAATAAAATTTCTCTCAGATATTATAACTGTGTCTTAAAAGTATTTAAAAAAAAATCACAGTTATGAAGATTTTAGATTTTCAGAATGCATCTTTGAGAATTTTAAATCGACTCATCATGAGTAACAGAAATAAACCAAAACAACTTTGAGTGAATATGAAGGAGTCATACCAAGTTGTTGAAGTGTTGACTTGATCGATTTTTAGGACTTGTACTTAGTAACATTTTGAGAAAATTTTGAACCAGTGTTTAGCATCTAGTGTAATCTGTAAGCAGTTTATGAGTTTCTTTATAGTAGAGTTTGGATGAGGAAAGAGCTCTACTTATACTCACGGAGGTTAGACTAAAGGACTTGCAATAATAGAGATTTACTGTAGAATTGTCCTTTTTACATGCCTTTGTAGAGATAGTGATGGAGGACCACCAAGTGAAGTCAACAAGGATCCAACAAGCAAGCCCAACAACAACGATCCATTGATGATTCAAGATGGGCCAATAACAAGAGCAAGGGCTAAAAGGATGAACCAAGTTTTAGCAAGCCTTATGTTGCAAGTCCAAAAACAAACCCAAGCATGGAAGTCAATTGAAGAGGCCAATATGGTGACTATGATTGAAGTCCAATATGTTTAGGAAAGTTTGAGGGCTTAAATGACATTTTTTGGAAGCAAAAGCCTTAAAAAGTGAGCCCATAAGTTCAAGGATGATTTTGGGAGCCTTTTAATACTAAATTGATGACTTTTGGGGGCCAAAGTGCGCTTTTCAAAAGTGGACCTTTAGAAAAACGGGATTTGTATTCTTCCCACTTTCCTTGCTCCTTCCTTGGCTTGGAAAGTCTCTTATTTCAAGTATGTTTTATTTTTCCTTTTATTAGCACTTTCCTTGCTCCTTCCTTGACTTGGAAAGTCTATCTTATTTAAAGTATGTTTTAGTTTTCCTTTTTTTATTAGGATTCTTATTGTCAGAGAACTTTTATTACTTTCCTAGTTTAATTTTAGGTAATTAATATTCTCCTAGATTCATTAGGTTTTTCTTTTCCAAAGCCTATAAATAGGCGACTTCTTTCATTGTAATGGAGACGTTTTTTGATTAATGAATATTGTGAGTTTTCAACTCTTTTTTGACAAATTAAGTTTTGTTAGAATTTTGCAAACTTTAGATTGAGTTTGTGTTTAATTTTAATTCGTGGTTCTTAATTATTCAATAGTTAAGGGTTTCGAATCGATCAAGGTTCTTAGTTCATTACGAAACTAAGGGTTGCGATCTCCTTTTTGATTGTTATTCAAGTCTTAGGCGTACGTTTCCGCGAGGTTATTCCGAAAGCGTGGTTCCAAGTTCGTTATAACTTGTGGGTCTCGTTGGGAGTCACATCAGTTGGTATCAGAGCAAAGGCTATTGGTAACAATCTTTCTATCCATATTTTATTCCTTGTTCTTAAATTCCTCATTCCAGATTTCAAACACTATCTTATCTAACCATTTTTTGTGCCACAAAGTTTTCTTCATCTTTTCTTCTTCAAGCCGTCCCAAAGGAGGCAAATAGTCAAAAAAAAAAAAAAAAAGGCAGAATTTTCCCTTGATAATTCGGCCAAGCTAGTACAAAAAAAAAAAAAAAAAGAAAGAAGACAACACAAAAAAACGTCTTCAAGGCAGTACCAAAAAAAAAAAAAAAAAAAAAATTCAAAGAAAGCAAAAGGAGCTTGGGCCGTGTGCTAGAATGTTCTTTCTTCTCAAACAAAATTCTCTCCATCTTTGATTCGAGAATAAAAATTAAATCTTTCTTCTTTTCCTATAAACCCTGATTCTTATCTTTCATAAACTCTTTTCTTTTGTTTTAATTAAGATTTACGAATTTTGAGTTTTCTAAACTTTATCTCCAAAATTGTTGTGTTCTAACCTTACTTGTTTTCATCAAGAGTTGTGAGTGGAAAAAGACATAGAGTGGTGAGCACATAAGAGGGGAGGTAAAAGTCTAATTTTGAGTGATACACGAGTGTCATAATTTTGAGAGATACACGTAAGGGAGTGTGTGAGGTTTCTTCTTTTTCTTCTTAAAAAAAAATGTCCAAAAAAAGAGCAAAAGGTGTAGTTGAGGAAGAAGGTATGGGACAGCCTAGTAGGATGTCTATGGTAGAATTGTTAGGAGAAATGAGGAGGATTATGAGGGAGGAGATAGGGCAAGTAAATGAGAGAATAGATAAGACAGAGCGTGGTCATCAAGAACCACCACATAATGAGAATGCAAGAGAAAGAATGAGTAGAAATAGACCACCCATGAGAGATGATGAATGGGAGGAGGAAGATGAACCACCATGGAGAGGACCTAGGAGGGGTAGTACTCGAGAGATTTCTAGTTCAAATGTTAATGAGAGATCTAGTGTTGAGGGTCCCATTGAGAGACTCAAGGTTGAAATTCCTAAAGCTAAAAATCATACAATTCTTAAAGGACATATTCGAAGTAGGTGTGAGAAATCTATGGAATTGAAACCAAAAGATGAGGTAGTGAATAAGGGAAACAATGTTTCTTCTATTATGCTACCATTGGGTGATGCCAATGGTGATGATTTTGAGAAAAATGTGGTAGTTGGGAGGATGTTGAGTATGAAAGTACAAACTGTTGAGGAGATACAACGTGAGAATATTTTCATACTAAATGTAATTCGGTGAATGGGAGAGTATGCATGGTGATTATTGATGGAGGTACTTGTACCAATGTGGTTAGCATAGAGATGGTAGAAAAGCTTAACCTACCTACCTTGAAACACCCTAATCCATACAAATTACAATGGCTCAATGAGTGTGGTGAGTTGAGGGTGCACAAGCAAGTGATGGTTAATTTTTCTATTGGAGGGTACAAGGATGAAGTATTATGTGATGTTGTACCTATGCAAACTTGTCATCTTTTGTTGGGTAGGCCATGGCAACTTGATCGAAGAGTCTCTTTCAATGAGAGCTCCAATAAATACTCCTTCAAGTTTGGTGGAAAAACCCTTACTCTTGCTCCCTTATCCCCACAAAAGGTGAGAGAAGATCAAGTAAAGACGAGTGAATCAAGGAGAGAAAGTAAGGAAGAAAAAGAGACAGAGATAAAAAGAGGAGAGATTGAGAGAGAAGAGAAGGAGAGAGAGAAGGAGGCCGAGAGAAAAAAGGAAAGTGAGAATGAGTGTGAAATTTCAGATTTGTGTGAAAAGAATGAGTGGAGAAGAAAAAAGGAGAGTTTTTATACAATGAGTGGTAAAATTAAGAGGGAGTTGTGGGAAAAGCATAGTTTGATAGTTCTCTTTTCCTAAGAGAAATCTTTTTATACTAACATGTCACCCCAATTTTCTCTTCCATGTGTTGCTTCTTCTCTACAGATTTTTATTGATGTATTTCCCGAATTAAGTAAGAAGGTTGTGAGATACAAGTGGGGATATGATCCGCAAAATGAGATTGTTGTAGAATATACACATTCTCATAGGTTTGGCTTATCTTCTTCTTATGATACTAAGTTATTAGGACTTGACAATCATGGCAAGTCATATGACCTTAGTATGGAATTCAAAATTTGTGAAGATATTGGTATTGGTAATTTGATTGGTCATGTGGGTACTTCATTCACGAGAAAGCTTGTTAGACCACTTGACATGCCTAAGAAGTTTGAATTGCAAAATTTGGTTAGTCACAATAGATTGAGTGATTGGTTGAAAATTGGTAAGCTAATTGGTAATGGATTATGCTTAACATCACTTATACCTAGTCATTTTTATGTTGACCCATTTATGGGATGCACTTTAGAGGTTGACTTGGTGAGGATGTATGGTGCATTGAAAGTTAGGTTGAAAATTTTGAATTGTGCAATAGGAGTATCTAAGAGCTCTATATTTGTGAATGCAAATGAACCCTTAAAAATGGTTTATCATATTCCATGTCACAAATTTGATGAAATTTTCCATGTTGCAATATTCTTTCACAAGATTTATGGATTGCATGGCATACTTAGAGCTAAATCTTCTTTCTTAAAAGCAATTCTTCTTAAGCATGCTAAAACATGGGAGGGTTGTGTGATTCATGTTGAGAATGACCATGAGAATGCTTTGACATGTGATAGCTTGGGAATTAAGAGAGTTGATTATGGACAGATTGTTAGGCATAAGGGACGTTTGTCTTTGAGGTTTGCTCAATTGTTATATAATATAATTTATGCTAACAACTTTGATCATCTTGCATTGTGTTGTTTGGTTGTGTTTCTTGTACAAGTTAGAGCAAGTCAAGTTCGATTGATTTTTGATCCCGGTGATTGGAGTTGTGTAAGCTTGAATACAGAAATCATTCGAAAACAAGGGGATCATGAACACTTCAACGACATGGTCTTCAAAGTGGAATTACATGGTGAGCATAATGTTAGTGAATATTTCTCTATTTCTGATTTGCGTCCATTTGATGTAGGTGAAACTGATTTGTGGACAAATTCTTTCAAAGGAGAAGGGAATGATGGAGGACCACCAAGTGAAGTCAACAAGGATCCAACAAGCAAGCCCAACAACAACGATCCATTGATGATTAAAGATGGGCCAATAACAAGAGCAAGGGCTAAAAGGATTAACCAAGTTTTAGCAAGCCTTATGTTGCAAGTCCAAAAACAAACCCAAGCATGGAAGTCAATTGAAGAGGCCAATATGGTGACTATGATTGAAGTCCAACATGTTTAGGAAAGTTTGAGGGCTTAAATGACATTTTTTGGAAGCAAAAGCCTTAAAAAGTGAGCCCATAAGTTCAAGGATGATTTTGGGAGCCTTTTAATACTAAATTGATGACTTTTGGGGGCCAAAGTGCGCTTTTCAAAAGTGGGCCTTTAGAAAAACGGGATTTGTATTCTTCCCACTTTCCTTGCTCCTTCCTTGGCTTGGAAAGTCTATCTTATTTCAAGTATGTTTTATTTTTCCTTTTATTAGCACTTTCCTTGCTCCTTCCTTGGCTTGGAAAGTCTATCTTATTTAAAGTATGTTTTAGTTTTCCTTTTTTTATTAGGATTCTTATTGTTAGAGAACTTTTATTACTTTCCTAGTTTAATTTTAGGTAATTAATATTCTCCTAGATTCATTAGGTTTTTCTTTTCCAAAGCCTATAAATAGGCGACTTCTTTCATTGTAATGGAGACGTTTTTTGATTAATGAATATTGTGAGTTTTCAACTCTTTTTTGACAAATTAAGTTTTGTTAGAATTTTGCAAACTTTAGATTGAGTTTGTGTTTAATTTTAATTCGTGGTTCTTAATTATTCAATAGTTTAGGGTTTTGAATCGATCAAGGTTCTTAGTTCATTACGAAACTAAGGGTTGCGATCTCCTTTTTGATTGTTATTCAAGTCCTAGGCGTACGTTTCCGCGGGGTTATTCCGAAAGCGTGGTTCCAAGTTCGTTATAACTTATGGGTCTCGTTGGGAGTCACATCAGATAGGCTGTGATGTCTCGACTTTCTCAATATTCTTGGAAAAGATTTTGAAAGCGAAAGTGTTTTTGTTTTATTAAACTGACTTGTCATTTTCCAAAAGCTTTTGAGAATAGTCTTTACTTTAATCGAAGTAGTCAATCTTCGTAAAGTGTGCCTCCACCTTTAATAGACTTGGGAAAAAGATAAGTCATTTAAAGGTTTTACTCCTATAAGTCAGCACATATAACTGAACTTATGAAGTGTTAATATGCAGTTATGGAAATTCAACCAACTAGAGGTTTTAAAAACATCTTAGATCAGCCAATATGGAAAGTGCTGATAAGTTTTTGAAAACCGTTTGCATAAAGCAAATCATACACGCATACAGATATATCAATATAAGCACAGTATGACAAGACTTTATTTATGCAGCATGTCTGATAACAAAAACAAGAATCAATTCAGCAGACATGTACACGGGCCATTAATGAGGCAGTAGCTGACCTGTTTTTGGTGTATGCTGGAGAGGTAGTCTTTACCAACATCTTGGACTTATTACTAGATTTCTCATAGCAGCACTATAGTCCGGTAGACATTGTTTTGACATAGAGTGGGTGAAGGACATAAGAGGTTTATCCATGAGTGATCAGCAATCCTTCCTAAATCAGCAGCCAAGTTGATGTCTGCCGATGGAGAGTTATGTTGCATCTTTGAACTTTTTGTCATATGAGTTCCTGCCTTAAGTACTCATAGAGAAATTGTTAGCAACATTTATGAGCTAAAAATAGCTCCAGAAATCCAATAATACAAGTGAGACTTAATAAGCACAATATTCGAATAATTACTCAAACTATAGCTTATAAGTGTAACTCAAGATATCAAGAAGTTAATAGATGGAGTTACTTTCTCACTATACCCATTGAACATATCTACTCATAGTAGTTGAGGAACTTGTTCTGATGTTGAGCTGAAGTTCATTGAGTGTATCTTTTTAGGCAGAAGCTTTCCGTTGAAGAAGAACAATTTCATCATTAATGTCCTTAGACCAAGAGCTAATTATCATAGTGATTTAGAGATGACATAAATCTGCTTTCTCTTGAATTACTTTTGAAACTCTTCTTATTTCATTTGCTTTAAACTTTCATAAGAAGTTTTCTCGAAAAGGTGTTAGATTGAGACAATCGTAGCCTTGTATCAAGATAGAAAATTTTTAGAAGAGAATCTGAGTAATTCATCCATCACGTATGAAGTTGACGTACTTGCTAGAGGATATATCAAGAGTTTGTAAATAGACAATATTATCCTTATCAAGTCAATCTCTATTTGACTACAATACTTCTCTTCATAATATCAATATATTTTTGATATATGAAAGATTTTCTTATAGTAATTACACAGTCCTCGCAATATTCTTTTCTCACATGTTTTTGAAAACAAAATTGATTTTGATTTGAAATAGCATTTTCAAATGGCTTCCAGGTCTCTCAGTCAAGAAGATTTTTTAGAATAAGGAGTTTGAAAAAGACTCTTTTTGACTATGCATCTAATCTGAGCAACTGGATCTAAACTCTCAGGTTGTTAAGCCTGGAATGAAATTCTCAGAATACTAGCTCTGATACCAATTGTTAGGTCCATGGTGATGTGCTCAGAGTATAGGCTAGAGGGGGGATGAATAGACTATACTACCTTTATTAAAAATTTCATCCTATTTTGATTTTTATGTTGGAATACATGGATGAAATAATTAACATGAATAGGTCATCTTCCTAGTTCAAGCAACACAGCCGATATAGTTGTATCAGACGATGTGCATCGGCAGTCTTAAAGAATGGATGATAGGAAGATGTTGTTATACTTAGCTGGTAGAAAAGAGTTTGAGCAGCGGAAGAATAGGCAGCATAAGTATAACAAACAAGATTGAAGCAACTGTAAGTTAGAGCAAATAAGTTCATCATGACAGTCAACTAAAATCTTGTATTAGATGCATCAATTACTTTCCACAACCAGATTGCACAAGATATTTCAAATATTATAGGAAAGATAAGTAAAGGCTGAATGTAATAAAATATAATTTGTATTAAAATTCAGCAGAGGTTTGTTTAAAGACAAACATGCTTAGTACATCAACCTGGACTCTCTAACCTAGCAATCTCCCGGGGAAAGAAAAAGGAGAGATTAAGAAAGCGAAATCAAATATATCGAAAATACATTGGAAGATGTACTCAATATTTATTGATGTATCTTCCTGTAGTATCAACTCGATATATTTTTTGTGCGAAGAGAATATTAGGCGTTGTTCAAATAGCTGGTATTTGAACAACTGAGTGCTGAGCACTCGGCCAAAAGTGATGATAACTTTTTGCACAATCAACAGCCCTTATAATATAGTATAAGTCAGCCGATATGAATGCAATGTGGATTATTAGGTTCTGTTTCTTCATCGGACATCTTCAAGCTTGATCAGTCTTCAACGACTTGCAGGATGCTTGGTCTCTTGCTGTGAATTTGGAGTGCAGCAACTAAAGAGACTGAGTCTTTCAAAGGAAGAAAGAACTCAAATCAAAAACTAAGTTTTTGATCAAGCAGAACTTCTTAGCCTTTTAGAATTTTTGTTTCTCTCTTACACGAAGTGTTTGTTCTTACACTTATGTTTCTCACTCTATTGAATGTGGTTTCTGATTGAAAGAATGAAGAACTATTTCAATACCACATCCTCTCACATATTCATACACATACACACACTTTTAATGTGAGAATGAGAATCTTCTTATATAGGCTGGAGAAGATGAAGGATTCGTTGGAGCTTTGAATGAGTTTCTGCCCATTAGAAATCAGAACATTTAATGCATTTGAGTGCGTCGTTCAAACTGTTGGGCAAAGACCTTCCGTTAAGCTTTTGTCTTGAAGTTGGTCCATGAATCAGGCTGATAGAATTGGACTTGTCAATCAGGCCTGGGATGTAGCGCAATGTGTTTGGTCTTTTATAGAATGAGGCCTTGGAGACTGGGACCAATACATAAAAGAAGAAATGTCTTCTGAGTAATAGTGAAAGCGCAGACATCGATGCGTATCTTGGGCTTGTCAGAAAGATCTTGTAACGGATCTATTTTGACTTGTAGCGTTTTGAGCAACGACCGATGTTCCTCTTGAATAATTAGCTTCTCTGCAGTTGTTCTGATGAAGAGCTTGGCTGATACTGAGATCTGCTGATATAATACTGCTGGTATAAACAATGCTGATGAAACATGGCTGGTAGGAATGTCTACTGATGAGACATTGCTGATGGTCATGTCCGCTGGCGCATGAAGAGCTAATCCATATAGAAGTTTGTCATCACTTTGGTAGGATAAAGACTTGGATATGTACAAAGACTTCCTAGTCTAATGACCTATGCATTATTTCAACAAGTTGCCACACTAACCAGTACGTAACCCTTTTAGCCACTTGTGAAACATGCGTTGTAATGGGAACAAGCAAATCACTGTGTTGGAATATGCAAACATATATATCAGCTGTTTTCACAGGCATATTCATAACACCTAAACATCAAGTCAGATGGCAATATTAGTCAATCTGGTTTCGATCGTCTCATGAAAGCACTGAAAAAAGATTTGCCGAAAGGTTATAAGATGCCAGAGAACTTCTATCAGACAAGGAAGATGGTTGGGCATATTGGGTTGAAATATGAGAAGATTGATGCGTGCAAGACTCATTGCATGCTTTTCTACAAGGAAGATTCAAACTTGAAAGAGTGTTCCGTGTGTGGCCAGGATAGATATAAGCCGAAACAGAGGGGTAGTTCGAAACGCAAACGAAACAGAGGGGTAGTTTGAAAGAGTGTTCCTTTGACTCTGAGATTACAATGCTTCTACACATCTAAAGCTAATTCAGAAGCTATGCGTTGGCACAAGGAAAGCCCGCGCGAGGATAGCGTGTTGACTCATCCGTGAGACGGCTTGGCTTGGAAACAATTTGATACAACCCATCTTGACTTTACTGCCGAAGCTAGAAATATAAGGTTGTGCATATGCGCGGATGGTTTTACTCCTTTCGGGCCTGGGGCGAAGTCTTACTCTTGTTAGCCGGTTATAGCGACCGTCTACAATCTTCCACCGTGGTTGTGTATGAGTGATCCTTACATGTTCTTGTCACTGTTCATACCTGGACCGACTAGCCCTGGCAAGAATATTGATGTTTATCTCCGCCCTTTGATTGACGAGTTAAAAATGCTCTGGGAAGACGGAGTAAAAATATGGGATGCATTCAAAGAATTTTTTTTTTAAATAAAAGCTGCGTTGATATGGACGGTGAATGACTTCCCTGTCTATGGGATGTTATTGGGTTGGAGCACACACGGAAAGCTGGGATGTCCGATTTGTATGGAGGACACTAAGTCGTTCACACTCGAGCACTCTCGTAAACCTTGTTGGTTTGATTGTCATCATCAATTTCTAACGTATAACCACCCATTTAGATCACAGAAGCAGCAATTCACTAAGAATAGGGTTGAGCGTGATGAGGCGCCTAGACGTTTGAAGGGTGAAGCTGTTTATTGAAAGGTATCTAAACTACAGAAGATGGGGTGGGGGAACATGTTTGCAAAGGATAGACTACGAGATTTTGGTGTAAAACATAATTGGACTAAGAAGAGTATATTTTGGGAGTTGCCATATTGGAAAGATAATTTGATACGCCATAACCTTGATGTCATGCACATTGAGAAGATTGTGTTTGACAATATTTTTAACACCATTATGGATTGGAGGGCCACTACCAAGGACATACTCAAAGCCCGAATGGACATGAAAGACATATGTAAGCGGCCTGCCTTGGAGTTAAAAGAGGTCAATGGTAAAATAGTGAAACCTATCGCTCCATACGTGCTAACCAAGGATCAAAGACTTCTAGTGTTGAAGTTGTTGAAGGGATTGAGGCTTCCAAACGGTTACGCTTCTAACATCGAAAATTGTGTAAGTGTAGATGAAGGAAAGGTTCATGGTTTGAAGAGTCATAATTGTCATGTGTTACTGAACAGGTTACTTCTTATTGCGCTTAGAGATTTGTTGCCCGACAATATATGGATCTCGTTAACCGAGCTGAGTGAGTCATTCAGAGCGTTATCATCCAGCACTCTGTGGGTTGATGACATGAAAAGACTCGAAGCGAGCATTGTCGTGACAATTTGCAAACTTGAGAAGATCTTTGCTCCGTCTTTTTTTGATTCTATAGAGCATTTACCGGTCTACTTGGCATATGAAGCTAGGGTTGGGGGTCCAGTTCAATACAGATGGATGTATCCATTTGAGAGGTAATTACTCGTCTCATAATAATCGTTTTTCCTCTATAACATACTTAAAAGTCAGTTATAACTTTTGTAGCATTTATTTATCCTGTCATGTATCTGCAATTAGGTATCTCGGTCATTTGAAAAGGAAGATGAGGAACATGGCAAAGGTTGAGGTCTCAATATGCGAGACTATTATTATAGAGGAAATTGTTGCCTTTGCCGCGCAATATTTTCATCCCGATGTTGAAACGAGATTGACTAGGGTTGGACGCAATTATGATGGTGGAGAGCCCGATGCCAATGAAGACATCTCATTATTTAATGCTCCGGGTCGGCTACTCAGTAAATCGGTTAAGACTCGAATGCTAAGCAATAAGGAGTATGACGCTGCGAGACTCTATATACTCCTTAATTGTCCTGAGGTTGAGGAATATCTCAAGTAAGTTAATTATCAATTTCATTTAATTTTAGATAGTCGTCCGATTCAAATTAAAGTTGCAACATGCATAAATAACTCGTATAAACTCTAAACCTAATGTAGTGTGTTCGAAGATAAAGTTGGAGATGATATATCTGACAAATTGCGAGAAATCAGGGCAGAAAAAGAGTTTTCGTCATGGTTACGCAAATATGTAAATATCACTTCCTGGCTCGATTTATATGTAGACATTTTATATATGCATCCAAACAGTACAATATCTCAGTCATTTAAAAATGCCTATTAGTTATTACTTTTCAGGTTTTGGAACATCCTAACGACCCGAAAGTCACGAAATTTTCTCACATATCTGCAAATTCGTTGATGAGAGTTACTTTATACAACAGATATTATGTGAATGGCTATGTCTTCCATACTAAGGAATACGGGGAGGGAAAACAAACGGATAACAATGGTGTCAATCTTAAAGGCAACCTTGACTATTATGGTGTCCTTAAAGAAGTCATCGAGTTACGATATCTCGGGAGGAAAAACAAAGTATTATTCAATTGTGACTGGAGAGACGCTGTACGAGGTATAATTAAGCACGACTCGTTTGACTTAATCGATGTGAAGCAGACGTCCAATGGATGAAATGCCCGTGCCTCCCTTGCGCCTGAAAGTAGTATTACCCGTTAATTTGCCACCTCCTTCCCCGTTTGAAAACGAAGTCCCGATTATTGAAAGTGATGCAGAAGAAGACGACGAGGTAAAAGAAGATGAAGAGGATTGGATGTCCAAGGATGACGATGAAGAAGAACTTGGGTTTTGTAGTAGCGACTCAAACATTGAGACTGAAGAATCTGAGAATAAAGAAAATGAAGACATTGAGAATGAAGACTCTGAGTAGTCTTGTGTACCGTTTAGGTTCTTTTATTTTTTGTAAAAGTTGAATAGTCATGTGTAGAACACTATTTGTATGTTACTTGTTATCATGAAGAAGATTCATTTTAATTAATGTTATGTATTTTAACTTAATTGTCATCCAAACTTAGTGTTAATTGTCATAATTAATAATTATGTTTTTATCATATATAGACATGTCAGGACGAGTTGGTAGAGGTAGGGGTCAGATTAGTAAGGTCCGACTTCTACGTTCTTGCATTAGTACACAGCCACATGTACCTACAGGAGGAGCTGAGTCTCACTTTTCTTAGTCCGAGGATGCACCCGACTCTCCCCACGATCCGATCAGCAGGGTTGGGTCATCATCTACCCAGAGGTTGTTGATAGAGATGGTAGGATTATCATTACCATCTCTGGCCTTAAGCAGTAAGTATTAACTTTACAGTTGAAAAATTTTAATGCTTCCTTAGATAAATGTTAATTACATATTTGTGTAATATATTTGTTTAATATATATTTGACAGGTTTGCAGGCAGGTATCCCGATCATACTCGCTTTATTGGACGTATCCTACGTGTGATGAGGCACGAGGAGTACTGGCCACCGTACTCTGACGTGCCTAAGGAGGTCCGAGACTCCTGGTTGGATGATTTTAGGGTAAGATAAGATATGTTAAAGTTTAATAATTTAATACTTTTTATAAAAGTTTATAATTAATATGTTTAAATTGGTCAAACTTGCAACAAACTTATTGTTGGCCTGAGCACTCTGACGTCGAGGCTGTTAGGTCCAAGGGTTGCTCAGTGTATAGGCTAGAGGGGGGGGTGAATAGCCTATACTTGATGTATTAAAAATTTCATCCAATTTTTACATATAATCTGAAGAATAGATGAAATGATTAATACAATTAGTTCATCTTTCTAATTCTGACTGCTTATCCGAAGTTAGAGAGATAGGACATCCTAGATCAGCAGATGTAGACTTTGGACATCATGGATCAGCAGATGTGAAGAGTGCAGTCGGAAGATGTTTGTTGAACTTAGCTGATGAAAATAAGTTTGAGCAGCGGAAGAATAAACAGCGTAAGTCAAACAATTTAGATTAAAGTAACTGTAAAGGTTTGGTTTAAAAGAGAGCTTAACAGTTGACTAAAATCTGTATTAGATGCATCATTTGCTTTCCTTAAACAGATTGCACATGATAAGACAAATTATACAAGAAAGAGAAATCAAGGCTGAATGTAACCAACATATATATTATATTAAAATTCAGCTGAGGTTTACTCAGAGGCAAATATGCTTAGTACATCAACCTAGACTCTCTATCCTAGCAATCTCCCCGGAGGTAGAAGAAAAGTGAAATGGGATGCCGGGAAGACTCATATTAGAACTCTAATCCTAGCAGTTCCTAACAACCTTGGAGGTCAGGGAAGGAAAGTGCTAGTGTTAGAGTGATGTGAGAAGAGAATATTAGGAGTTGTTCAAATAGCAAGTATTTGAACAACTGAGTGCTGAGCACTCGGCCAAGAATGATGACAACTTGTTGCACAATCGGCACAGCTTATAATGTAATATAAGTCTGCCGATATGAATGCAATCTGGACTTTTAAGTTCTGGCTCTTCATCGGACATCTTCAAGCTTGGTCTGTCTTCAACGATCTGTATGATGCTTGGTCTCTTTACTGAATAATGGAGTTGAGGCCACAGAAGAGACTGAGTTCTTCGAAGGAAGAAGGACTCAAATCAAAAACGAAGTTGTTGATCAAGCAGAGCTTCTCAGCGTTTAGAATTTCTTCTCTCTCTCTCACAAAGTGTTTGTTCTTACACTTGTGTTTTCTCACTCTAAAGGAGTGGTTCTGGATTGAGTAAATGAAGATCAATACTACAACCTTTCTCAAGCATAAGCATATACTGCTTGCTCTCTGTTGAGATGAGAATGAGAGTCTTCATATATAGGCTGGAGAAGAGATGACCGTTGGTGTATTGAATAGGTTTAAGCCCGTTGGTGATCTGAAACTCATAATGCAGCAGAGTACATTTTTGGATCTGTTGGGCAAAGACCTTCAGTTAGGTTTGTGTCTTGAAGCTGGTCTGTGAAACAGGCTGGACAGATTTGGACGTGTCGAGCTTTGCCTGGATGCAGCTGACTGATTTGGACGTATCATTGCTTTGACTGGAGTGCAGCGTCCTGTGCTTGTCCTTTTATGGAAATGAAGCTTTGAAGACCGCAAACACTGTATAGAAGAGGAAATGTCTGCTGGATAAACGTGAAGGCGCAGACATCGATGCGTATCTTGGTTTTGTCAAACAGATCTTACAACGGATCTATTTTGACTTATAGCGCGTTGAGAAGCGACCGATGTTTCTCGTGATCTTACGCTTTCTAATTGTTCGATGAGGATTTGGCCGATTCAGGATCCGCCATTATAGAGCCGCGATGTAGAAACCGCCGATGGTCACGATGTTCCTCTTGAATAATTAGCTCTCAGCTTGTTCGATGAGGACTTTGGCGGATGCCGAGATCGCCGATATAAAAGATTGTAGAGATAGCTAATAGGCAGTCATAGTTAAAGGAAATGTCTGCTGGTGAGACATTTGCCGATAGTCACGTCAGCTGGCAATTGAAGAGCTAATCCATATGAAAGTTTGTCATCATTCTGGTAGGACAAAGACTCGGATATGTACAAAGACTTCCTAGTCTAATGACCTATGCTTTGTTTCAATAAGCTGCCACACTAACCGGTACACAGCCCTTTTAGCCACTTGTGAAACATGCGTTGTAATGGGAACAAGCAAATCACTGTGTTAGAATATGCATACATTTATATCAGCTGATTCACTGGCATATTCCTAACAATCTCCTCCTATTTGCTTGGGACCATTACTACAATTGACTTATACATACAGCTCTTAAAGCATTTGTTCAATCCTTAGTAATAACATGCCACTACTGAATATTCATTTTATATCAAGGCATGCCCTAGGTTGAACTTACAAGCGATAGCGTATGTATAGTCACCTATTGCTAAGTATTTACAGACTCAATAAATGAAAGAGCAGATACGAAGCAATAACTGAAATATTTTTAGGCAATTATGAGATATAATTGATAATACTGCCTTGATGATTTTAAAAGTTGATAAGATGATTTTAAAAGTTGATAATAGGTAGAGTATCATCAGCGTATTATAAAAGTTGTTTAACTAGTCTGTTAAACTTTAATCTGTTAAGCTTTCCTCCTCCTTAATGGTTTATCTGTATGTACAATATCAATCTGTTTAACTTCAATCTGTTAAACTTTCCTCCTCCTTAATGGTGTAAATGTTCTTCCTCGCTGTATGTGCAGTTTCAATCTGTCTAGATTTTCTCCTCAATGTGTTCTAACTTTTCTCCTTAGATTTTCTGTATGTATAATGTCAATTTGTTTAACTTTCCTCCTCCTTAATGGTCACAAGCTAAGTATCGCCTCCTAAATGTGTTCTAATATCCCTCCTTGTATGGATACAATCAATTTGTTTAATCTTTCCTCCTCCTTAATGGATTGAGGACAACTGGATGAGGACATTTCTTTTGGTGAAGAAGAGAATGTCTGTATTTGGACAGTATTGAGAGAATACTTCCATAGTGAACAGTATTGAAGCTTACTAAATCTCGCCTTCTTAATGTTAACTCATAAGATATGAGTTATTGTTGGTGTCAAGTCAATTTATGCTTTCTAAGTCTCTCCTCCTTACAGTTTTTCTTCTGCCGAGCTTGGTAGCAATTTGAGTAGGTATTTTGATATATCGGCAGATGATCATTATATTTTATGTCAGCTATCGTTGAACATGTAGGCAGACCAGATAAAGTAGAAGGTCCTTTGATATCAGTTTATGAAAAAGGTATGGTTCACAGCAGTTATGTATAAGAAATACATATCAAATTTTGTGCCATTGCTTGTAATGAAGTATTACAAGAATGTAATGGGACAGGTTTAAACTGTCGAGTAAGAAAAATACTCAATACAGTCTCCTTCTTAAGGTATATAAAGTTAACACAGGAGAATATAAACTTGTGTGAAATTTTCTTCCTAAGATTTTACAAGTAAAATGAGCTTTGGATGTATTTAAGGGAATTACTAGATAGGAAGTATAAGGGAATGAGGATTAACAAGATTAATTCATATGTTATGAACATATGAAGAATTGTTTATTATCGAAGGCTGTTGCTGAAAGATATATGGACATTTACTGGATGCACGAGATATGCGTCTTGAGATAACATGCACGGCATTTAACACTCTTTATAAAAGATCAAGTGTTACCGTTTAGAAATTGCATCCTTGAGATTATATGCATACTTGAGGATAAATGTACAAGGAGAAATAAGTAATATCTATATTACAAATATAGTAGCAGAATGAAGTAGAAATTTAAACAAAGGCATATTACAACATGGATGTGACAAACGAGAGTTTGTTTGCCTATGCAGAAACATAGTTAGACATTTTGGTAAGATTGATGATGAAAATCTGCAGTCTTAATAGCTGGGATCGTGATTTGCAGTGTTTAGACCATCATGAGCAATTGTTGGTAGATGCTCCTCCTGAGATGAAGATTGCTCGAGGTGAGCATTTGAGGCAGTGAGGTCAGAGGAAGAAATTGTTGCACCTGTCGAGACAGAGTTTAAAGAAGGAATCCATGGAATGAAATTTGATACACTGTTCCTTGGGTCTAGCAAGCGCATTCTCACTCGTTGACTGATTGAGCGAGGTCGACGGATCACTGGACGAGAAATGGCTTGACGAGTGGTTAGGAAGATCATCATTCTTCGTCGCATTTCATTCTGAGAGATGGACGGATGCACAGAGTTGAGTCGTTTAGGTGAACACATGATGAAGGTAGGATCAGGGAGATGAAGAAAAGAGGATTATTAATCTTTGGAAGGATCTGGATGTAAGTCGTCAATTTATGTATCCTTCCAGAGTTTTGAGAAGATGAAGGGGTGTCTTGGTTAGAGGAATGTGATTCGACGTTTTGAATGCCTAATGTAGTAAATGCATTTAATGACATTGTAATGATGTTCTGATTTGGGATTATGTCATCATGCTGAGTGTTTAGGACTATGATCTAGGCTCTTCTAGAGATAATATGAGTTGTTATTTTACTTCAAACGAATTGTTTGAGTAAATTAATCTGAAATAGAACAGCATTGGTTGTTAAGGACGAGTTGGGGACAGAATAACTTGTCCAAGCCATATGTCACAGTTGTATACGACACACGTGTAGGAGTTTAAAAAAAATGTGTCTTAAGAAATTGTTTCCCAAAGAGATTTTGAAGGTTTTGATGAGCTTTCAAGGAATGTGGATACTATCAGCAGAGTGTGTTTGGTATCTGCTAAGGTAAGAACTGCTGATACCAATTGTTGTATCCATTATTCGCAGTATGTTTAATATCAGCTAAGGTAAGAATTGCTGATACTAATTGTTATAACCATTTTTAACAGATAGAATCATTTAATAATGAACATCAATCTATTTACGATTAAAATAGATCAAGTAATTGAGATATTGAATGTGTACCTGTCATGATGTTCGTTCTTCTTTCTTTCCAACAGATTTTGGCATTCTATAGCAAGGGAAGAGATCTGCATAAGATCATATAGACCAGACCTGTTCTGAAGAGAGTGAGACGTAGCCTATATACAGCAGGGGTTATATCGGCTGTTCACTCCTGAGGAAAGACTTAATATTTGAAAATATCAGTCTTCCTAAGAATTCTTGAATTTCTAGCTATCTTGAGGATAGGACGAGTTACTAGAGATATTTAACAACATCCTTTTGACAAAGAACCACATGATAAGGTGTAGCAGAGTGTTTTGAATTCAATCTGTATACCAATTAGCTGTTGGCCATTATAATGGGAACAACTAATTAAGCCTTTATAACTATAATCTCATAGTTTACACAAGGTTTAGTAGTTGTCATAACTATGAACACAAAGTGCTGTTGAACTAACTTGAAAGATGTAAGCTTTTGATGTTTGGAAATTTTAACAACTGGGATTTTAGAATTTGAAGAAAAATCCTTTTTAGAAAATTCAAAAGCCTTTTTACGATTTTATTTTGATTCAGCAGACAGCTTGGTTCAAAGCAGATTTACTAATAATCTTGACCGTTTGAGCATGAAGGATAGAGATTGAGTAATAGCAGATTCCTTGATAGGTTGACATGAAGGTCATGAAACTGCAGTCTGCCTATGTTGAGTGACTATAGGTATCGGCAGCTCTTTAATTTAATCATTGTGAAGTGATTAAATTCAGAAAGGCAATTATCAGGGAGTCTAAGGATGAGAGTTTAAGCAGTAGTAAGAAATCATAACTCGATATAGTAGTCGTTCAAGAATGGTTTGCTGATGGGGTATCAGCAGAGTTTGTGTTTTAGGCAGTGAGATCATTTCATTAAGGTCAATTCTTTGATCATCAGATGAACGTAGACATCATAAAGAATAATAAGTAAGTTTGATCAACACATTTAAAACACATCAATTCATGCTATCAAAGGAATGCAGACAAGTAGATAAGCATGAGAGAAAGTTGCAGAACTTATATTCAATAATCCAAGTAGTTTTACACAAGATGTGCGTGGATCGATTACAAGAACAATACAACTGGAATTTTGATCGAATCGCAGATTACATGAGAAAGATACATAATGATTCAATTTACAGAATGAGATCCATGTTACAAGGTTGTGTCCTAGAAGTCCTTATCCTAGACATTAGATGAGAGGTCATCAGTCAAGGATTTAGAAGGAGGTGGATATCAAGATGGCCGTGTTCTTTTTGATCTCCTCCAACTCTCTGGGAGGCGTAACATATTCACTTCTTCGGTCATTATGAAAGCACCGAAGAGTGATGGCCACCGAGGATGTCTTTGACCATGAATCCCCTTTGATAGACTCAGGATGGATGGTGGCGGTTAGCGCGTCATCCTCATCAATTCCATATTAGCTACTTAATTCAGTAGAACTGAATTATCTGCATCGGCCATCTTTGAGGTGATGGTTGGCATACCTACATATAACCAGAAGACTTGTTGTACATGGCAATATATCAAATGCTTTCCAAACATTTGACACTTCTTTTCTGGGATCTTCTCTGTGAAGTTCACGTATGCAAGCAGACTTCCAAAGGTGGAATAAGTATGTGCTAATTGATTTTCACAGTGATTCATCTGTAAACATTTTAGAGTATCAATGAGATTGATAACTAAAAGTTAGAAGAGAGAATGAAATCACTCTTGCTGGCATTAATTAGTGGCTTTCCATCTTATCTTTTAAGCTGATTGACAAAGAATATTCTTAAGTGTTCTGACAATCATGATTTGCATTCATCCTTGTTAGCAAACTTATATGATTATCAGACAAGACAAAAGAAGATTTCTTTATCAATTGTTTTCTCAACAAGATTGTGGAACCATAATTAATGATTTCTGGTACAAAAGGATTGATGCAATTTCTCTCATGTTTAATAACTGTGTTTTAGAAAAGATTTTGAAAATGATTTTCACAGTTTATGAATGGTTTTTGGAAATACATTATTGAGAGAAATTTAGATCAGCTCTTGTGAAGTAACAGAAATAAAATCGAAACAACTTTGAATGAATATGAAGAAATCATACCCCGTTGTTGAGGAATTGACTTGATCGATTCTTAGGACTTGAACTTAGTAACATTTTGAGAGATTTTGAATCATTGATTTGTATCTAGTGTAATCGATTGGAAGTTTGTGAGTTTAGTCATAGTAGAGATTGGATGAAGAAAGAGCTCTACTTATACTCAGGGAGGTTAGACTGAAGGGTACTCAATAATGGAGCTTTACTGTTGAGTTGTCCTTCTGATCACGCCTTGGCAGGGATAGGCTGTGAAGTCTAGATATTCTCAAGATTCTTGGAAAGGATTGATAATGACTGAATTGTCGTATTCCAAGATTTTGAAAATACTCTTAACTTTAATCGAAGCAGTCAAACTTCGAAAAGTGTGCCTCCACCTTTAATAGACTTAAGAGAGTAGGTCATTAAAGGATTTTTACTCCTATAAGTCAGCACATAAAACTGAGCTTATGAAGTGTAGGTTGGCAGATATGGAAATTCAGCCAACTGCAGGGTTTTAAAAACGTTTGAGATCAGCTGATAAGAAAAGTGCTGATGAGTTTTTTAAAACCATTTGCATAAGGCAAGTCATACAGGCAAATAGATGTATCAATAAAAGTGTCGTATGACAGGTTATTATGCATTATGTCTGATAATATGTATGAGCATATCAATTCAGCAGACATGAGCACAGGTCATTGGAAAGCAAATAGCTGACCTGTTTTGTGTATGCATGAGTGAAGGTCTTTATCAACTCCTTTGGGCTTATCAGCAGATTTTTTGCATAGTAGTTCTGAAGTCCAGCAGGTGAGGATTTGACCTTGAGTGAGTGAAGGACATGAGTGAATTCTCATGAGCGATTAGCAGTCCTTCATGAATCAGCAGCCATGATGTTATCTGCCGATGGAGAGTGATGTTGCATGTTTGATCCTCTCTGTCATATGAGTTCCTGCCTAAAGTACTCATAGAGAAATCGTTAGCAACATTTATGAGCCAAAATAATAGCTCTAGAAATCCAATAATACGAATGAGATTTAATAAGCATGACAAATGAATAATCATTCAAAATACAGCTTCTATTTGTAACCCAAAAAGTTAAGAGATTAGGAGCTGGGGTTACTTCCTCATTAAACTCTTTGAACGCGTCTGCCCATAGTTGTTGAAGCACCAGTTCTAATGTTGAGCATAGGTTCTTTGAGTGTATTCTTGCCCGGCTGAAGCTTTTCATTGAAGAAAGACAATTTCATCATTGATGTCCTTAGGCCAAGAACTTATAATTTCAGTGATTTTGGAGATGACATAACTTTGATTTCCTTTGAATTTTCTTTGAAACTCTTCTTGTTTCATTTGCTCCAAACTTTTATGAGAAGTTTTCTTGAGAAGGTGTTGGATTGAAGCAATCGTTAGCCTTATGTCAAGAAAGCAAATTTTTAGAAGTGAATCTAAGTAATTCATCCATCATGTATGAGTTTAACCCATTTGCTATAGGATATAACAAGGTTTAAAAGATAGATTTATGAGGCATGCATAATCCTTAGCAAGTCAATCTCCACTATAGTACTTCTCTTTATGATATCAATGTAATTCTGATATATGATAGATTTTCTTATAGTGATCACATAGTCATCATAATATTCTTTCTCACATGATTTTGAAAACAAAATTTATTTTGATTTAAAGAAAGTTTTCAAATGGCTTCCAGGTTTCTCAGTCAAAAAGGTTTTTGTAAATAAAAGATTTTGGAAAAAGACTCTTTTTGACTATGCATCTAATCTGAGCAGCAGGATCTAAACTCTCAGGTTGTTAGGCCTGGAATAAAGATTACAGAGTACTTGCTCTGATACCAATTGTTAGGTCCAAGGGTTGCTCAGTGTATAAGCTAGAGGGGGGGTGAATAGCCTATACTTGATGTATTAAAAATTTCATCCAATTTTTACATATAATCTGAAGAATAGATGAAATGATTAATACAATTAGTTCATCTTTCTAATTCTGACTGCTTATCCGAAGTTAGAGAGATAGGACATCCTAGATCAGCAGATGTAGACTTTGGACATCATGGATCAGCAGATGTGAAGAGTGCAGTCGGAAGATGTTTGTTGAACTTAGCTGATGAAAATAAGTTTGAGCAGCGGAAGAATAAACAGCGTAAGTCAAACAATTTAGATTAAAGTAACTGTAAAGGTTTGGTTTAAAAGAGAGCTTAACAGTTGACTAAAATATGCATTAGATGCATCATTTGCTTTCCTTAAACAGATTGCACATGATAAGACAAATTATACAAGAAAGAGAAATCAAGGCTGAATGTAACCAACATATATATTATATTAAAATTCAGCAGAGGTTTACTCAGAGGCAAACATGCTTAGTACATCAACCTAGACTCTCTATCCTAGCAATCTCCCCGGAGGTAGAAGGAAAGTGAAATGGGATGCCGGGAAGACTCATATTAGAACTCTAATCCTAGCAGTTCCTAACAACCTTGGAGGTCAGGGAAGGAAAGTGCTAGTGTTAGAGTGATGTGAGAAGAGAATATTAGGAGTTGTTCAAATAGCAAGTATTTGAACAACTAAGTGATGAGCACTCGGCCAAGAATGATGACAACTTGTTGCACAATCGGCACAGCTTATAATGTAATATAAGTCTGCCGATATGAATGCAATCTGGACTTTTAAGTTCTGGCTCTTCATCGGACATCTTCAAGCTTGGTCTGTCTTCAACGATCTGTATGATGCTTGGTCTCTTTACTGAATAATGGAGTTGAGGCCACAGAAGAGACTGAGTTCTTCGAAGGAAGAAGGACTCAAATCAAAAACGAAGTTGTTGATCAAGCAGAGCTTCTCAGCGTTTGGAATTTCTTCTCTCTCTCTCACAAAGTGTTTGTTCTTACACTTGTGTTTTCTCACTCTAAAGGAGTGGTTCTGGATTGAGTAAATGAAGATCAATACCACAACCTTTCTCAAGCATAAGCATACACTGCTTGCTCTCTGTTGAGATGAGAATGAGAGTCTTCATATATAGGCTGGAGAAGAAATGACCGTTGGTGTATTGAATAGGTTTAAGCCCGTTGGTGATCTGAAACTCATAATGCAGCAGAGTACATTTTTGGATCTGTTGGGCAAAGACCTTCAGTTAGGTTTGTGTCTTGAAGCGGTCGGTGAAACAGTGGGAGATTTGGACGTGTCGAGCTTTACCTGGATGCGGTGACCGATTTGGACGTATCATTACTTTGACGGAGCCGTCCAGTGCTTGTCCTTTTGTGGAAATGAAGCTTTGAAGACCGCAAACACTGTATAGAAGAGGAAATGTCTGCTGGATAAACGTGAAGGCGCAGACTTCGATGCGTATCTTGGTTTTGTCAGACAGATCTTACAACGGATCTATTTTGACTTATAGCGCGTTGAGAAGCGACCGATGTTTCTCGTGATCTTACAGTTTCTCGGCAGTTGTTCTGATGAGGGATTTGGCTGATTCTGGGATCTGCCATTATAGAGCTGCTGATGTAGAAACCGCTGATGGTCACGATGTTCCTCTTGAATAATTAGCTTCTCTGCAGTTGTTCTGATGAGGACTTTGGCGGATGCTGAGATCTGCCGATATAAAACTGCTGATTGTAGAGATAGCTAATAGGCAGTCATAGTTAAAGGAAATGTCTGCTGGTGAGACATTTGCCGATAGTCACGTCAGCTGGCAATTGAAGAGCTAATCCATATGAAAGTTTGTCATCATTCTGGTAGGACAAAGACTCGGATATGTACAAAGACTTCCTAGTCTAATGACCTATGCATTGTTTCAACAAGCTGCCACACTAACCGGTACGCAGCCCTTTTAGCCACTTGTGAAACATGCGTTGTAATGGGAACAAGCAAATCACTGTGTTGGAATATGCATACATTTATATCAGCTGATTCACAGGCATATTCCTAACAGAGGCGTATGAGGCATTTATGTTGTTGTGCGGTAAGAAGTACCGCGACTGAATTTACGCCATGAAGAAGGCGTGGAATGAGAAGAAGGCGAGGGCTCCAGGTTTCACCGAAGATGTCAGGGGCCGGTAAGTATATTATAATAAGTACTCTTAATTTAATTTTATTCCTTAAATATATGTTATTTTGTATCTATTGTTTCTATAACAATTTTAACATTTTCACAAGTTTACCTCAACGTGGGATTCCGAGGAAGCTAGGGCTGTCGCCGAGTGACAGAGGCAGAACAGGCTGAGCTCAACGGGGAGGGGAGTAAAGCACACCTCGGGGTCGATAAACACCCACTTGCGCATGGTAAGGACTTTAATGTGTTGTATTGTAATTAATGCATGCCTTAATTATTCCTCAAAACATATATAACATATTTTATTTTTTTACTTACAGTTTAAATTGATTTGTTGGGTAGCCATGTGGATGCTATGAAATCCATGGCTGAAAGTAATTTGTTACTTGTTATGTGAAGGGATTGAGTTGAAATAGGCTGTCTTAGTAGGGTTTGAGTGTATATAGGTTGCTTTACATGGGTTTTGAGTGTAAATAGGCTGCTTTAGAAGGGTTTGAGGTTAAATAGGTTGTTTTTTCTGGGTTTGAGTGTGTATAGGCTGCTTTAGAACGAAGTACGTTGAGTGTAAATAGACTGTTTTAGAAGGGTTTGAGCGTAAATAGGTCGTTATAAAAGGGTTTTGAGTTTAAATAGGCTGCTTTAGAAGGGTTTGAGTGCAAATAGGTTATTTTAGAAGGCTCTGAGTGTAAATAAGTTGTTTTAGCAGGGCTCTGAGTGTAAATAAGTTATTTTAGAAGGGGTTTGAGTGTAAATAGACTATTTTATAACAATTTGAGTCTTAATAGGTTGTTATGTGAAGGGATTGAGTTCAAATAGGCTGCCTTAGTAGGGTTTGAGAGTATATAGCCTGTTTTATATGGGTTTTGAGTATAAATAGACTGCTTTAGAAGGGTTTGAGTACAAATAGGTTATTTTTTCTGGGTTTGAGTGTGTATTGACTGCTTTAGAATGAGCTTGAGTGTAAATAGGTTGTTTTAGAAGGGTTTGAGTGTAAATAGGCCGTTATGAAAGGGTTTTGAGATTAAATAGGCTGCTTTAGAAGGGTTTGAGTGTAAATAGGTTATTTTAGAAGGCTTTGACTGTAAATAAGATGTTTTAGTAGGGCTTTAAGTGTAATTAATTTATTTTAGAAGGGATTTGAATGTAAAGAGACTATTTTATAACAATTTGAGTCTTAATAGGTTGTTATGTGAAGGGATTGAGTTAAAATAGGTTGTCTTAATAGGGTTTGAGTGTATATAGGTGCTTTATATGGGTTTTGAGTGTAAATAGCCTGCTTTAGAAGGGTTTGAGTAAAAATAGGATATTTTTTCTGGGTTTGAGTGTGTATAGGCTTCTTTAGAACGAGCTTGAGTATAAATAGGCTATCTAGAAGGGTTTGAGTCTAAATAGGCTACTGTGAAAGGGTTTGGAGTTTAAATAGGATGCTTTAGAAGGGTTTAAGTGTAAATAGGTTGTTTTAGAAAGATCTGAGTGTAAATAAATTGTTTTAGCAGGGCTCTAAGTTTAAATAAGTTTTTTTTAAAAGGGATTTAAGTGTAAATAGACTGTTTTATAATGATTTGAGTATTAATAGGTTGTTATGTAAAGGGATTGAGTTGAAATAGGCTGTCTTAGTAGGGTTTCAGTGTATATAGGCTACTTTACATGGGTTTTGAGTGTAACTAGGCTGCTTTAGAAGGGTTTGAGTGCAAATAGGTTATTTTTTTTGGGTTTGAGTGTGTATAGGCTGCTTTAGAATGAGCTTGAGTGTAAATAGGCTATTTTAGAAGGGTTTGAGAGTAAATAGGCCGTTATAAAAGGGTTTTGAGTTTAAATAAGCTGCTTTAGAAGAGTTTGAGTACAAATAGGTTGTTTTAGAAGGCTCTGACTGGAAATAAGTTATTTTAGCAGGGCTCTGAGTGCAAATAAGTTATTTTTGAAAGGGTTTAAGTGTAAATAGACTGTTTTATAACGGTATGAGTCTTAATAGGTTGTTATGTGAAGGGATTGAGTTAAAATAGGCTGTCTAAGTAGGGTTTGAGTGTATATAAGCTGCTTTACATAGGTTTTGAGTGTAAATAGGCTGCTTTAGAAAGGTTTGAGTGTAAATAGGTTGTTTTTTCTGGGTTTGAGTGTGTATAGGCTACTTTAGAACGAGCTTGAGTGAAAATAGGCTGTTTTAGAAGGGTTTGAGTGTAAATAGGTCGTTACGAAAGGGTTAATAGGCTTCTTTAAAAAGGGTTTGAGTGCAAATAGGTTGTTTTAGAACGCTTTGAGTATAAATAAGTTATTTTAGCAGGGCTCTTAGTGTAAATAAGTTGTTTTAGAAGGGATTTGAATGTAAATAGACTGTTTTATAAGATTTGAGTCTTAATAGGTTGTTATGGGAAAGGATTGAATTGAAATAGGTTGTCTTAGTAGGGTTTGGGTGTATATAGGCTGCTTTACGTGTGTTTTGAGTGTAAATAGGCTGCTTTAGAAGGGTTTGAGTGTGTATAGGTTGCTTTAGAATGAGCTTGAATGTAAATAGGCTATTTTAGAAGAGTTTGAGTGTAAATAGACTTTTATGAAAGGGTTTTGAGTTTAAATAAGCTGCTTTAAAATGGTTTGAGTGCAAATAAGTTATTTTAAAAGGGTCTGAGTATAAATAAGTTGTTTTACTAGGGCTCTAAGTATAGATATGTTATTTTAGAAGGGGTTTGAGTGTAAATAGACTATTTTATAACGATTTGAGTCATAATAGGTTGTTTAAGAAAGGATTGAGTTAAATAAGTTGTCTTAGTAGGGTTTGAGTGTCTATAGGCTACTACATGAGTTTTGAATGTAAATAGGCTGCTTTAGAAGGGTTTGAGTACAAATAGGTTGTTTTTTCTGGGTTTGAGTGTGTATAGGGTGCTTTAGAACGAGCTTGAGTGTAAATAGGCTATTTTAGAAGGGTTTGAGTGTAAATAAGCCGTTATGAAAGGGTTTTGAGTTTAAATAGGCTGCTTTAGAACGGTTTGAGTGTAAATAAGTTATTTTAGAAGTCTATGAGTGTAAATAAGTTGTTTTAGCAGGTCTCTGAGTGCAAATAATTAGTTTTAAAAGGGGTTTGAGTGTAAATAGACTGTTTTATAACGATTTGAGTCTTAATAGGTTGTTATGTGAAGGGATTGAGTTGAAATAGGCTATCTTAGTAGGGTTTGAGTGTATATAGGCTGCTTTACATGGGTTTTGAGTGTAAATAGGCTGCTTTAGAACGGTTTGAGTGCATAGGTTATTTTTTCTGGGTTTGAGTGTGTATAGGTTGCTTTAGAACTAGCTTGAGTGTAAATAGGCTATTTTAGAAGGGTTTGAGTGTAAATAGGTCGTTATGAAAAGGTTTTCAGTTTAAATAGGCTGCTTTAGAAGGGTTTGAATGCAAATAGGTTATTTTAGAAGACGCTGAGTGTAAATAAGTTGTTTTAACAGGGCTCTGAGTGCAAATAAGTTGTTTTAGAAGGGCTTTGAGGGTAAATAGACTGTTTTATAACAATTTGAGTCTTAATAGGTTGTTTAAGAAGGGATTGAGTTAAAACAGGCTCTCTTAGTAGGGTTTGAGTGTATATAGTCTATTTTACATGGATTTTGAGTGTAAATAGGCTGCTTTAGAAGGGTTTGAGAGCAAATAGGTTATTTTTTCTAGGTTTGAGTGTGTATAGGCCGTTTTTATTATTTTCTTATAAGTTGATCATGTTATACCTTAATATGTATTGTTCGCTAATTTTAATTCATTATATTTGTAGAATCGACACTACGGTACCGAGGTATGCTACACTGATTTATTTGCTGCGACCCACACCACTCCTGTTCCTCCTAGTGCTGATTCGCCGTTTGTCTTTGTCGATGGGACGACAAAAAAAGCATTTGTAAGTATTACTTAAAATATTTTAATTTTATTTTGTTTAATAGTTAATTAAAATGTTAATATTAATGTTTTTATGTTTTTATGATACAGAATGACTATAAGGCGAGTATGGACATGCAGGTCACCGACGGGCTTGTCCAGACAACCCCTCCGGTGCCGACGCCCTTCGTCGGCAACATTTGGCATTCGGTTACTGCGGAGTCATGGAAGAAGAGGGGAGCTCGCCTCTACGGCTTTGGTAACCACGGCACCGCTCTGTTGAGACCAGGCAGATCGACTTCTTCCTCGGCGATCGCGTCTTTTGGTCCTCCATAACAGTCAACTACCGAGTGTGCCCTCGTCGAGAAGATGCAAACTCTCGAGCAGCTGGTGCAGTAGCAGGCCGAGCAGATGCAGCAGCAGGCCGAGCTGGTGTAGCAGCAGGCCGAGCAGATGCAGCAGCAGGCCGATCAGCTCGAGCAGCTGCGACGACTGGTCATGGAGCAGCAGCAACCTACTAGGTCTTCTATTGTGCATAATTTATTTGACCCCCCTCCACAGTAGACACATTATTTTGGTACTGTAATATTTTTTAAATTGTGTGTATATATATATATATATATATTAATTTTAATTTAATTTATGTTTTAGTTGTTAATTATAGTTTATTGTTGCAGTGTGTGTGTGTGTGACTGTGTATATATAACTGCTATATCAGGTGAAACAAAAATTAAATTATTAAATTTTAAAATTTATTTATTTTTATTTTTGTAATATTTTACTGTCGGAGCTCTGACAGAAATTTTTATTTAAAAAATATATTTTAGTACTTACTGTCGGAGCTCTGACAGTAATTCACCGTTAAAAATAATAACGAAGTTAATTTACTGTTGGATTTCGGTCAAAAACTTAATGCTATTCCAACAGTAAATTAACAGAATGTTAATGTCTGTCACTTGTTTACTATCAGATCAGCCGACAGTAAATATTGTCGAATTATTACTCCGACAGTAATTACTGTCGAAAATACTGTCGGATATAATTACCGTCGAAAGTTTACTGTCGGAGCCTTTCCGACAGTAAAATTATAATTACTGTCGGAATCCTTAAATTACTGTCGGATTGCTCCGACAGTAATCTCGTGTTTTTCAATAGTGTCATAAGGGGTCTTGTCTTGTTTCTTATGAGCACCTTATTTAAAAGGTAGTTAGCTGAGAGCAAAGCTTCCCCCCATATGTTCTGAGATAGCCTAGAACTTAATAACATGGCATTCATCATTTATTTTAGTGTTCGATTCTTGCGTTCTGCAATACCATTCTGTTGAGGTGCATAAGATGTTGTTTCGTGTATAATTCCATGTTCAGCACATAATTCTTTAAATGGTGACTCATACTCACCTCCACGATCACTTCTTAACACCTTAATTTTCTTGTCAAGTTGATTCTCAACTTCATTTTTATAGAGAATGAACTTCTCTACATCTTCATCTTTACTTTTGAGAAGATACACATAGCAGTACCGTGTGCTATCGTCCACAAAAGTTATCAAGAACTTATTGCCACCATGTGATTGCGTTGATTTAAAATCACACACATCAGTGTGAATTAAACCAAGTGGTTCACTATTTCTTTCATTGGAATGAAATGATGCCCTAGTCAACTTTGCCTCTACACAAGTTTCACACTTGTGTTTGGAATCAATTTGGAATTTTGGTATGTAATTCAAGTTAATTAATCTACGCAAGGTACCATAATTAACATGATCTAATCTACCATGCCACACATTGGAAGACTCAAGTAAGTCAATAGAAGACTTATTCTTTTTATTGCCTTGTGGTTTAATAACCATTACACTGAGCTTAAACAGCCTATCAGTTATGTGATATCCCACATCGGGTAGATGTGGGACTTGTGTGTGCTTTATAAGTGGTCACCTACTACCACTGGGCACCAACCTATCCATGGACTTTTGGGTGGCTTGTGGTGGGCCAGTTGACCCAGGTGCTTAGTGGGCCAGTGCGTGGGCTATGCGTGGCGGACCGGGCTTCGGGCTCGGGTCGTTACAAATAGTATCAAAGCGGGTCCCGACCGAAAATGTGTAGGAACACATCGCCCCGGGTGCCGATCCTTTGGACCTCCTTTGGCTCTTAACGAAGACGTCAAGGATTTAAGTGGAGGAAATTGTGATATCCCACATCGGGTAGATGTGGGACTTGTGTGTGCTTTATAAGTGGCCACCCACTACCACTGGGCACCAACCTATCCATGGACTTTTTGGTGGCTTGTGGTGGGCCAGTTGACCCAGGTGCTTAGTGGGCCAGTGCGTGGGCTATGCATGGCGAACCGGGCTTCAAGCTCGGGTCGTTACAAGTTACATACCCTTTTCCTACAAACATTATATTCTTTGACAAAGTCACAACATCTGACTCAAAAACAATGCAAAAACCATGCTTAATCAGCAATGATCCAGATACCAAGTTTTTTCGGATATCTGGCACATACAACACATTGTTGAGAGTCAGCTCCTTTCCGGACGTCATCTTCATCACCATTTTCCCTTGACCTTTGATTTTCGAAGTGGCAGAGTTTCCCATGAAGAGCTTCTCCCCATCCTCAGCAGCTTCAAAGGTACTGAACATCTCCTTATTGGAACACATGTGTCTAGTAGCACTGGTATCAATCCACCACTGATCATTTGGATTGGAACCTAGAAGATTCACCTCTGATATAACAGCAGCAAGATTCATATCAGAATCATCTTCATCAACCATGTTCAATTCACGGTCTCTCTTTGGCTTCTTACAAACGGTAGCTTTGTGACTGGTGCCACCACAGTTGTAGTACTTTCCCGTGAATTTCTTTTTAGAAATTCCTCCTGCAGATCCCAAATTTGAACCTTTTCCAGCTTGAGCAGCCTTTCCCTTGCCTTTGGAGCTTTGGCTATGCTCTACAACATTGGCTTTAGCAGCCGCTGTACTGAATAACTTCTTTTCAGTACCTCTGTTGGCTTCCTTAATGAAAATACAGAGAACAAGTCCTTCGACATTCATCTCATTTCTCTTGTGTTTCAGATAGTTTTTGAAATCTTTCCAAGCTGGTGGCAATTTTTCAATGAATGAAGCCACTTAAAAGGTCTCACTCAAAGCCATCCCCTCGGCATGAATTTCATGCAAGATCACTTGTAGTTCTTCTACTTGACTTTTAACAGTTTTGGAGTCCACCATTTTTATAATCCAGGAAGAGGCCAAGAATGAACTTTTTGGAACCCGTATCCTTGATCTTATATTTGTGGTCAAGAGTCTCCCACAATTCCTTTACAATTTTCTTAGAACTGTAAACACTGTACAATGAATCTGTCAACCCATTCAGTACATAGTTTCTGCTAAGGAAATCAACATGCTTCCAAGCCTCTACCGCAGTAACAGCTTGAGCATCTGTTTCGTTCTCACCCTAATTGGGAGGATATTTAGCCAAGAACCTCGCCAATTTCAAGGTAGTCAAGTAAAACAGCATCTTTTGCTGCCAACGTTTGAAATCCAGGCCATCAAACTTCTCCGATTTTTCACTATGATTCACCGGTACAGTTATAGTAGTTGGGTTAGCCACTATCTGAGACATACTCGACCAGCCACATTCACATTTGGAATTGTCACAGTTTCATTGGGAACCACAGAAGTGGGTGTCACAGTCTTCTCATTTCTAGTATGTGGAATAGCAGTGTTTGAGGTATTAGTCATATCTGAAATATGACTGAGATTAGTATTTATGAATCTGTAATATGAATTTTCCTTGCTTATGAATCTGTTTCAAGATTGTTAGAAATATAGCATGGAAAATAATACAATTACAGAATAGAAAATACAATTTAAATACACAATTTAAATGTTTACTAGATCAACTTTACTAATGATTATAAGGCTACTGATATAGTGTTTGCTATAGGAGGCTGCTAATGTTTTCACTACTGAAATAGGCTGCTGATGTTTAAGCTGGGTGCTGATGAAGGCTTAGAAGACTGTTGATGAAGGCTACTGATGCTTAAAAAGAAGACTACTGATGTACCCCGAGGCCTGTGCGAATCACAATATCCTTGAAACAGATTCACACTGTACTCCATTAGTGCTTGGAGGTTTTCTCGTGAGCGATTGTCTCCCAGGATACAACAGAACAACTGGAGAGGCCTTACAACTTAAGATTCCGGTGAATTGAAGTTGTGTCTGAATTGTATCACCACGACAGAAATGCAAGGAGACCAAAAGAAGAATGCGCAATATGCTGTACAAGCGAGTAAGAAGGATTGGTGGAAATTCTCCGGTGTCTTATCTGAGGAAATTAACCTTCGATTTATACTCTCTCAACCAAAGCGGTTTCAGCCAATTACTCACATAATCAAGGCTGAAAGTTAAAGAGTTTCAGTTACAAATATAAAGAAATCAAATCTGCATATTAAGTCTTTTCATTAAGGCTGTGAGGAGTTATTTTTCTTAACAAAATCAACAATTACTCACATAATCAAGGCTGGAAGTTAATGAGTTTCATTTACAAATCTGGAGAAATCAAATCTGCGTATTAAGTCTTTTCATTAAGGCTGGGAGGAGTTACTTTTCTGAACAAAATCAGAAAATAAATCAAAACATGACATGTGTATTATAGTGAAGTCAGATATTTTTTTTGTTTGCTCTCACTCTCTGCATCTCTCTCTCTCTCTCTCTCTCTCTCTCTCTCTCTCTCTCTCTCTCTCTCTCTCTCTCTCTCTCTCTCTCTCTCTCTCTCTCTCTCTCTCTCTCTCTACTTATCTCTCTCTTCTCTTCTCAGATCCCGTCGCCCACCACCTTAGCTACCATCGCCGCCCCCCACCTTAGCCACCATGGCTGCCCCCGTCGATTCCGTCGCCTCTCACCATCACTGCTGCCACCGCCCCTCACTATCACCGCTGCCGCCGCCCCCGCCGTTCCGCACCATCATCGCTGCCACAAGTAATATTGTGTATTGAAGTTCGCTCTTTCGCTCTTTCTTTCTCTCTCTCTCTCTCTCTATCTCTCTCTCTCTCTCTCTCTCTCTGTGTATACGTATATATATATATATATATATATAGTTATACATGTCTGGTGGAGAATTTTCAAACCCTTGGTCATTGGAATGTTCTCTCTCTCTCTCTCTCCCTCTATATCTCTCTCTCTCTCTCTCTATATATATATATATATATATATATATATATATACGCATATATATAGTTATACATGTCTAGTGGAGAATTTTCAAACCCTAGGTCATTGGATTGTTGTTTTTGCGCTAAAGAGAATAGGGATTTTTGTTGAGTAAACTTTGTTTGGTTAATTGATTTTAGAGTATGTATGTGTACAGTATATGGGGCTTTTACCTTGCTAAAGTGCTAATTTGAATTTAAATAGATAGGCTGAGAATTATTTCGGTTAATTTATTTTAGGGGCTTTGAATCATTCCAATTGTTCCAAACTGTCTGATCTTGTGATACTTCTTATGCTAGTTTTGGAGTATAATTTGTTGCAGTAATAGTTTTCATACTGTGAACCACTTTACATCCTGTGTTCTTTTACCTATTAATTTCTTTGTATGACCATTGACCAACTGACCAAAGCTTTAGTATACTCTATCTACCAAAGCTTTGTTGGAAAAATTGTAAAAAGTGAAGGAAATTGTGCATCTTGGTTTGCAAATTTTTTAGTGGATCGTTTGTCAAATGACAAAGATAATTGTGGAAATCTGTTCTACTCTGTGAGAACATCGTAATCATATATTTATTTGTCCAAAGTGATGTTTGGATGATTGAGATATTAAGGCCTTAAGTAGGTGGGTTGAACTTGGAAAAGTGAGTTTGTCCCACATTGGAAATAAAGCAAAAACAAGGCTAGTTTATATACAAGCTCCTTTCTCCTAGGGAGTAAGTTTGTATAGCATAGAGACTCTCTCGCGCGCGCACGCCTGCAGGGGGTGCAAATCCTAGTTCAATTCGAGGTCCGAACAGTGGACTCGTGTGCAAGCGCGACCGTCGAACACGAATGTCGGACCAAATCGAGCCCCTTAGATAGTATCAGCGATGGTTTTTAAAAATTCCCCACAGAAATTGCGTCCGAAATTTTCGGGCTTTTTTTTTTATAGAAAATTACCGACGAAAATTCAAGCATATTCTTAGAATATTCTTTATGTAGAAACGAAAATTACCGACGAAAATGTTCCGTTGGTAATTCGAAATTCCGCCACATTACCAACGAAATTTTGTCGGTAACGTAAAATTTTCGTAGGTAATTACCTACGGAATTTCCGTAGGTAATTATTCCGTAGGTAATTGACCCATTTCTAGTAATGGATAAAGATGATATTTTGCAAAAGAGTATACCTTTCAATGAAACTTTTTGATTGGAGTTGGTAAAGATCTTCTGTGCACGACTAATCCCCATCCTAATGATGCCACTGAGTTGATTGCTAAGAAAATTTTGGGGGAAGACAAAAGGGTAATCATCGAACGCCTTTTTCAGCCAGCAATAATCCTTCCTACCTGCTCCCGAGCTGAAGAAGAAGAAGTTCCTATCTCAAACGCACCAATAGAATTTTCATGAAAAGAACCCCGGCAAAGTGTAGTTTTCGTGAAACACTAGGGCGGCATCGATGAAAAGAAATGGGTTTTATTCTTAATTATTTGCCTAATAGGATAGCTGTCAGGTGCCTTAATAAGATATTTAATAAAATAGCATTTACAAATGCCTTAATAAATGGTTTTATGGGGCCTTTTAAAAAAAACATGCTATTTTATAAGATGCCACTTATAAAAGCCCTAATAGATAGCTTATTGAGGCCTTTTATAAAAAGCCCCTTGAAAGGGGTCACATTATCTCATTTTTCTTGTAGTTCAACTTTACTGATGATAACAAGGCTGCTGATATAGTGTTTGCAATAGGAGGCTGCTGATGTCTTCACTACTAAAGTAGGCTGTTGATGTTTAAGCTAGGTGTTGATGAAGGCTTAGAAGACTATTGATGAAGGCTGCTAATGATTAAGAAGAAGACTGTTGATGCTTAAGTAAGAAGGCTGCTGATTTACACAGAGGCCTGTGCGAAGCACAGTTTCCTTGAAACAGATTCGCCTCTACTCCGTTAGCGCTTGGAGGTTTTCTCGTGAGCGATTGTCTCCCAGGATACAACGGATCAACCGGAGAGGCCTTAGCACTTATGGTTCCGGCGAATTGAAGTTTTGTCTGAACTGTATGACCACGACAGAAATGCGAGGAGATCAAAAGAAGAATGCGCAATATGCTGTGCAAGAGAGGAAGAAGGATTGGTGGAAATTCTCCGGTGTCTTATCTGTGGAAATTAACCTTCGATTTATACTCTCTCAACCAAAATGGTTTCAGCCAATTACTCACTAATCAAGGCTGAAAGTTTATGAGTTTCAGTTACAAATCTGGAGAAATCAAATTTGCGTATTAAGTCTTTTCATTAAGGCTGGGAGGAGTTATTTTTATGAACAGAATCAACAATTACACACATAATCAAGGCTGAAAGTTAATGAGTTTCAGTTACAAATCTGGAGAAATCAAATCTGCATATTAAGTCTCTTCATTAAGGCTGAGAGGAATTACTTTTCTGAACAAAATCAGAAAATAAATAGCAAAACATGGCTTAGTCTAAGGGGCTCAATTTGGTTAGACATTCGTGTTCGCAGGTCGCGCTTGCACAAGAGTCCACTGTTCAGACCTCGAATTGAACTGAGATTTGCACCACCTGCAGGCGTGCACGCGAGAGAGAGTCTCTATGCTATACAAGCTTACTCCTTAGGAGAAAGGAGCTTGTATATAAACTAGCCTTGTTTTTGCTTTATTTCCAATGTGAGACAAACCCATTTTTCAACTTCAACCCACCTACTTTAGGCCTTAATATCTCAATCATCCAAATATCATTTTGTACAAATAAATATATGATTACGATGTTCTCATGGAGTAGAACACATTTTCACAATTATCTTTGTCATTCGACAAACGATCCACTAAAAAATTTGCAAACCAAGATGCACAATTTCCTTCACTTTTTACAATTTTTCCAACAAAGCTTTGGTAGATAGAGTATACTAAAGCTTTGGTCAGTTGGTCAATGGTCACACAAAGAAATTAATAAGTAAAAGAACATAGGATGCAAAGTGGTTCACAGTATGAAAACTGCTACGTCCACTACCAAGTTGGTTAGACTTGAATTTTGAAGTGCACTAATATTATTAATAATCGTAAGTGATCACTGATGGATCAGTGTAGAACAAGACCTATATTTAGGGAGTATGAATATTCTACAAAGAACAAATCAAACTTGTTTGTTACAATCTAGGATCCCTCAAAAACTAGGTAGTTGAGAGGGATAATTTTACAATGATTGAACAATAAAGAACAAAGAGAATGAAAATAAGCAATAAGTACTCTTAAATACTGAGGCACATAAGAATTTTTGAAGTGTTTGAGTTTGCTTTGAATGCTTAAGTGCTCTAGTGAGTTCTTCATGGGGCTTCCATGACTTTAAATAGCCAGAGATAAATTTTCGGCCATTGAAAGCTTTTTGTTTGACTTGCAATTAATGTCTTCAGAAGTCTTAGACAAAAGTGAAGAACTCCTTAAACGGATGGGTTGTCTTTGTCTTTCTGAAATAGGTTGTAAAGCTCAAAAAGGAAAGTGTCAGTAAGCACAAAACAAAAAACAAATAAAAAGATAGGCTGAGAAGCTTATCAAGGAAGCTTCTACTAAGATTAGTAGATTGACTTAGGGTATAAGTCAAAGATATGATGAGTCTACTGACTTAAGCAAAGTATCAGTGGATTGACTTGAAAATGTTTAAGTTATCATCAGTCAACTGAGCAAGGAATCACAAGTTAAGTCAGTGACTTAGGCTTATGATTCCAAACAAATTATAGTGGGTTTATTTAGTCATGCAAGAACCGACGATGCCCCTACATTCACCCTAGTGTTCTTCTTTTTATAGTACATTTCACAGCCAGATATCAAAAAACGACAACGCAACGAAGTTCTATTCGGCGCCACCGGTGTGCCCAATTTTTTATGTAACATCAGTATCTTTGATGTATATTTATTCCATATTACATTGTACAAAGAAAGAAATGATTGACCGAATCTCTTAAGGAGATTGGCTGCTATAATTTTGTACAAGAAACACTCCTACATAAATACAAAAGGAGCACATGGGTAATTCCGGGGAACGTTACTGTAAATGGAGTAATTTTAGGCCGACGAAAATTACTTTCTAACAGTAGGCATGTGACAGAAATAACAGTAGGATACTGCGTCTTTTCAGCTTCTTCCTATTGTGTCGAGGCGATACGTGGGGATAGCCATTAGATGATTTGCCCTCGATACGACAAGACCAAATTCCTCTATCATGTCCAAATCTGATGGCTTCATGTTATTCGGGAGTTCCCAATTGAAGAAATGAGCCAACTGAGCCACCACTAGCTTAACCACCTTGAGGCCAAGTTGAATCCCAGGGCATCCCCGTCTCCCCGATCCAAATGGGATAAGTTGGAAGTCACGTCCCCGAAGATCTATGTGACTTCCCACAAATCTCTCCGGGAAGAACTTCTCCGGATCAGTCCAAGCATCGGGGTCCCGGCCGATGGACCACACGTTGATGAGGACTGTAGATTTTTTCGGTATATCGTAGCCGTCAATGATGCAATCCTCCATGGCCTCGTGAGGTAGAAGTAGTGGAACGATTGGGTGAAGCCGGTAGGATTCTTTAATAACCATATCCAAGTATTCTAGCTTCTCCAAGTCTGATTCCTCCACCATCCTTTCCATCCCAACTACATCTTCCAACTCTTTTTGGAGTTTGTTCATCACCCGAGGATGCTTTAGGAGTTCAGACAACACCCATTCTATCGATGTTGAAGAAGTATCCATTGATCCAATTACCATGTCCTGTAAACATAAGAACTTTGAAGATGAATTAGTGATGTACAAATCTATGAATCCATGCATGGACATGCATACATATATATATATATATATATATATATATATATATATATATATATATATATACTGAATTAGCATAATTAAGTGATACTAATTTCAATTGTTTACGTACCAATAGAATAGCTTTGACATTGTCACGACCAAAGTCAAATCCAGCTTGTCCCGATTCCATGATACCAATCAGTGTATCAACAAAGTCCTTGTTATGAGAATGTACTTTTCCCCTCGAGTGAACGTGCTCATCGATTATCTCGTCAAAAATCTGATCCCAAACTGTTTTAATACCCTTGAAGCGACGAGTCAGTCCCTGAAGGTCAAGTATACCTAGATAAGGGAAGTAGTCGCCGAGGTTAGGTGCCGCTGCAATTCGCATGCCCTCTTGAATAACAGCAGTGAGCCCTCTCCCATCAATGCCCTTGTTCGAGTTCTTCTTCCCGAAAATCATTAAGCAGCTCATATCAGCAATCATGGACGAAACCTTGGCACTAAGATCAACACAAACGCGTTCCTCTGCTGCATGTTTTGTAGATTCAACTAAAAGGCGAAGCTCGTCCCTTCTCATAGCTTGAAACGAATTGATCTTGTGGTTGCTGAGTAACTCTAACGTGCACAGCTTTCGCATGTCACGCCAGTACGGTCCGTATTTGCCAAAAATGACGTTTTTTTGATCCCAAGAGATATATTTCGAAGCCTCGTGGGAAGGCCTATTGGCAAAGACAAGATCATTGGTTTTCAGGAATTGCTTCGCAGCTTGAGGCGACGAGACAATGATGTTAGGGACAACGCCGAAGCGCATATACATAATTGGACCATGTTTTTTGGCTAATGCGTGCAAACTATGGTGAGGGTTCTTCCCTATCATAAGAAGGTGGCCTAAAATAGGCAAACCTCTTGGGCTTGGTGGCAATCTCCTGCTTTTCTGCTTCTTCAGCCATGGCCAATATGAGTATACTAAATAAGCAACTCCTACTAAAACCACAAGGAGGGCTGGTTTCCAACTAGCCATGCTAATCATTGTGCTCTATTACTATATTTGAAGTGGATCGGAATAGTTTATTTGAGTTTTTCTATATGGCTGAGCTAAGTTTTTTGCTAAATATAGAACTTCTAATGAGGATATCTTTATCTTGTATTGTCACGCTATGTTATACTCCCTCCCCCTACCACATCATGAGTAAAATCAAACACGACTTTAATTACGTGACGTCAAACTCAGAAGGTGTATTTTACCATTACTGTTGAGCACATTGCAAAAAGTCAACTTGTTATAGGTACCTTTCACTTCCTAGGATGGCAAATTGGTCGTGCTGTTATCAAACCCGCACGATAACAACGATAACAACACGAGGTGAAAAGTCAAATGCGAATACAATACGATAACTTTATCAGGTTTAAAATTAAAAGTTAAACATGATAACATAAAAACACAAAATACGACAGAACACGAAACTATAAACACGAATCTAATAAGCGCCGGCTAAACCCTATAATTTTGTATCGTATTTGAGTCGGTTAATAGTGCAGTGCCTCAAATTACCACGTTTTGTTCGGATCTTCTATTCTAAAATGGTGTTTCATCTCCTATTCCAACCGTTGGATGTGCGCCACATGTGCATGTGAAAAAACAACATTAATTACCCCGTAATTTTTTATGCACATGTGGCGCACATCCAACGGTTGGAATAGGAGATAAACACTATTTTGGAATAGAGGATCCGATTTGCATTTCTTTAGCCCTTCTTAAACCATAATTTCTTTGTTTCTCTCGAGTTATTGTGTTTTTTTTTTTTGGTTCCTTATTCCTTTATGAGCAAATGCAAAGAAAATCAAACAAAGAGAAAACCCAACACAGTTATTACCAATTGTCAAATTTAGACCCGTTTATGCATGTTTGACAAAATTCAAGAAATTAGATTCAAGCCTGACTCATGTTGCTCCATCCAGAAAACAACAAGTTTTTATCAAAATAAGTTTTTAACTAATAGTAGCATTTTTTTAAAGAGGAAAAAGATTCTCGTTTCTATAAAATTGATTTTACAAGAAATATGGGGGAATGTAATCGAAATACAAGAGTGAAATTCTTTTCAAATCTTTATTTCTTGTTCAATCAGTTCTCACATAAATCAAGTCGCGATATAAACAATTACATGTATATATGCGTAAAGATTGTATATTTTGATTGATGATATTGATATTGAAGTAGGGGTTCATAATTGCAAACTTCATTATTATTATTATTATTATTATTATTATTATTATTATTATTATTATTATTATTATTATTATTATTATTATTTTGGCAAAAATATTTATATTCATCCAATAAAATCCAAAAAAAACATACCCAATTATACACCCAATTATAATTATAAACTCCAAAGTAGTCATAAAAGAACCCAATTAATACACCCAAACTAAACACCAAATACTCCCAAATTGGCCCATAACCAAAGTCCAACACACAGTTACATTCAAGAGTCCACAATACTCCAAAGTGAAACCTTAAACAAGACCTAAATCGCCACCGTCATCATCGTCGTCGACATGCTGATCCGCTGCCTCCGTCAAACCGCCAACGCCACTCCAATGCTTCAATGTCGCCACCGAATCTTTCATAGGCTTAGACTGTAGAGAGGGAGAGAGAATTATGAGGAAGGAACGAAAGAGGAAGTAGAGAAAATATTAGAAGTGTTCCATCCGTTTCAAGAAAATAATTGCATTTGAAGAGTCAAATTTTTTCAAATTGTAGCTTTACTTGTTTCCATCATGTTAAAATTGTATTATAAATATAACTTAAATATATATATATATATATATATATCTATTGGTTACTATATATATATATATATATATATATATATATATGTGGGAGTATTTAATGGTTACTTTTTTATTTAACCATTAATGGTTACTCTCATTTTCAATCATTGGATCAAAAATTAAAGGTTGAGATTTAATGGTTAGTTGAAAAATACAATTAATGCAAATAGGTGAGTCATTTAATGCATTAAATCTCAACCTTTAATTTTTGATCCAATGGTTGAAAATAAGAGTAACCATTGATAATTAAATAAAAAAGTAACCATTAAATACTCCCCCATATATATATATATATATATATATATAAACCAATATATACAAATGATAGTAACCAATAGATATATATATATATATATATATATATACATATATATATATATATATATGATTAGTTTTTTAGAACAATAGAAAGAAAAAAGAGGGACAAATGAGTAATGAGAGAGTATTTTATAAATCTAGGACTCTTCTTCCTTGCGTACACAAAAAATGTTGGAGTAATGAGCAGATTGGATCTTCTATTCTAAAATGGTGTTTTATTTCTTATTCCAACTGTTGAATGTATACCACATGTGCATGTGAATAAACAACATTAATTATCCCGTGATTTTTTATGCACATGTGGCGCAGATTCAATAATTAAAATAAGAGATGAAACATCATTTTAAAATAGAGGATCCGATTTGAGTAATTAGAGCGTATCAGATAAACCTAGAGGCTAGATCTCTTTTTCTTAGCGTACACAACAAAATTAATTAGAGTTATAAGAAATCCACCCCTAACGTGAAACAATTAATAAAGTAGGCTTTGTGGACCATACTTTGGGCATAAAAGAATTGTTTATAAAATTTAGGCCAAAATACTATTTATCTCCAAAATATCCACCAAATCTCAGTTTGCTATTCATATTCCGTTTTGTCTCATTACAGTATTCAATGTTGTCATTTGTCCTATTTTCACCGCTAGGTTGGACGGACGTTAAGAAAATTAATGGAAGTTGACATGTGCATGTCATGTGAGGGGTATTTTGGTCATTTTGATCAGGGGTGCTGAGATTTGATCCATTTTTTTTTAAATTCATTAATGCAATTTTAGTAGTAGAATTAAAATGAAGCTCCAAATCAATAAATGTATTATTAGTATTTAAAATAGGTGTTTAATAAAATTTTAAAAGAAATAAAAATAAAAATAAAAATAAAAATTGGTACTCATTTGATATTTAATATATTTTTAAATTATAAATGTTTAAAAAAATTTAAACAGATTAAAATAAAAAAAGTTCATTCATGCATTTTGTCAAACACTTGGGGTGTATCATTTTTAAACTCATTTTCAATATACATTTTGTTTATTCAAGCAACCCAACAGTTGATTTCAAGCAAATAACAATTTCACAAATGCAAACCCAATTATCAAGTGTCGCAACTCGCAAGTTCAAAGAAAATTCTTGAGGTCCTAGGTTCATCTTATTTTCCAGAGTACCATCAACCCAAGCCAAGTTTGATATTTAATTATGTAATCATAAACCAAAAGAATTTTGAGATGGAGGGGGGTGAGGGTGTTGGTATCGGGTGGAGAAAATGGATTAAAGGTTGCTTTTGTTTGGTCTCTAGTTCTTAGTAACCTTATACTAATGACATGTTGCAAAAATTGACCCAACTAGAGATTTCCCTGAACTGGTGTCTGATGTGTAAGAATTTCTCCGAGTCCTACTATAGTTGCTTTCTCCATTGTAGAGGTGCCCATTTCCTATGATCTGTTTGAGATGGCTGAAGAGGCCTGGGTTAATTCTGCCTCTATTCCTTCATTACTTGCTATGAATGTTAGAGATTTCGAGCGACGTGAGGATGATTCTTTTTGTGTCTGTATGAGATTTTTGCTATTCTTTGCTGCATTCAAAAGGAGCGTAATTCCAGAATCTTCTGGCATCTCTCTGGGTGTTAGCAAGGGGTGCTTTCAGTGGGCTTTCCTTCTCAGAGATAAGCGGCGATTGAATCCTTTGCGAGATCCAAGTTGAAGATTTTAGTGAGATTTGCAAAACTTTTCGGAACTAATCCAGAGAAACGATTCAAGGAGAGATCCAGACAGGCTTAGCACTGATACCCGACTTGAACGCGAGGAGACCATTTTCATCATCGACATGGCATTTTGTAGCTGTAGTCACTTAAAGAGGTAAGGGAAAGTTAAGAGGAGGAGGAAGAAGATTTATTTAAGAAATAATGCGACAAATACCACTATTAGAGGGCAATTTAGTAACTTTCAAATATTACTTGTCATGTGTAAAGCATATGATCAAATTTCGTTAATTTTTTTAACGCCCATCACGGCTAGGGGTAAAACTGAGACAAATGGAAACATTAGATACGGTAATGGGACAAAACCGAATATGGGTAGCAAACTGAGATTTAGTGGATAATTTGGGGGGAAATAGTAATTTGGTCTAAAATTTAGGAAAAATGAATTTTAAAGGTAGATGAAGTGGAGGAAATTTTACGAGCTGATTTGTCACCTCGTCCCCCTCGTCCAGGCTAACTCTTGTTGAATCTGATTGATGAATTGAAGGAAGAGGAAGACTTTGAAGATTTTGAATCATATATGAGGACGATAATGAAGACGAACTTGAGTTTTTTAGTAGTGAATCAAAGTTTGATGATTTAGAGGAAGACGAATAGTTATTTATGATTTAACAAATTTGTAATAAGAATGTACTATTTTAGTTTTTTGTATTATTTCAAAAGACAAGGAAAAGGTTTTAATAGCCTCTCTCACTAACTCTCTCTCGCTAAACCCTAACCCTAGCTAGGGCAACCACCTATGGCGGCTGCCATGGCAGTCCCGCCCAACGTTGAACCTCCTCCAGTTAATCCCCTAATCCCTCCATCTCCCTCCGCAGCCAAATGACCTCCAAGTCTAATCCCATAAGCCCCATTCTTGTTATCCCTCCTTCATTGTACATGGGTGAACCTACTCTCTTCCTTTCTAATGATATTATCGACTGCCTTTCGCGACCTTTCAAGTATGCTTTAATAGAGAAGTTCTCTCATGAACGACCATCTATGTTTGGATTGAAGGCTATCGTTTCTACAGGGCATCTTGATGTTAAGCATATCCTTATTCAATCTAATCATGAAGCGGACTTTCAAAGGTTGTGGACCAAGGATCAATGGTTCCTTGGTAAGTATCCTATGCAAGTCTTTAAATGGTCGCTTGATTTTCATCCTGACATTGAGAGTTCCATAGTCGCGGTTTGGTTTTCTCTTCCGGGACTCCCTATCTACTTGTTCCACACGACTACATTTTTTTCTATTGGTGCCATAATTGGTAAGCCATTGATTATAGATAACCTTACCGCAACCCTAACACGTCCTAGTATGGCACGTGTTTGCATTGAAGTGGATATTACCAAGCCAATTCCAAAATGCATTTGGATAGATAGTGGTTCTAAGTACATTGGTTTTTGGCAAGACATTCAAGCTGAAAGATCTCCTAAATATTGCTTACACTGCTTGCATCAAGGCCATGATGTTAAAGTTTACAAAGTTAAAAATCCTCACGCTTATATTACAGTTCCTAAAACTGTTAATCAAAACACTAGCACTTGGTTCCCAAAGAAAAATGTAGTTTCCAACACACAGTTGCAGGAGAATATGATAGGTGATAGGTCTGTTGATGGTATAAATACGGAGGTTCAGGGGGCTCAGACTCATACCAAAGAAATAGCCGTAGTAGCTAATGAATGAGTTTCCAATGATGTTCAGGCTCAAAGCCACTCTCCAAGGACTGCTCAGGTTAATCGGCATGATACCAGTACATCTCAAGCCAACCAAACTGACCCTATAGCTAACCAACCTTTTATTGATCCCTCCTCTTCGATCACAGTAGAGCAGGCCAATGTGAAACCCAGTGTCCATGCTTCTTTAATAACTCACACTAATGATTCCTCTCAAACTGACCCTATGGGCCAATCGTCCAAGAAGTCTAGTGACTATGACTCGTCCCAAAATTTTTCTGCCTCTCCTACGATTAAGTCTAAAAATCAAGGAGATGCTTTGACTCCTACTGATTTGAACTCCTCTCCTAATCAGTTTTCGGTGTTAAATGATATGGAAGATGAAGAGGAGGATGATGATTATACCTCTTTGGACTCTTTGAATTTGGAGGTCCCAAAGTTGGTTCGTTAGAAAAAGACTAAACCCATTGTTCCTCATACAGACAGAATAACTAGATCTCAAGCCTCTAAGCCCTCAGCAGATATGCCCTCTAACCTTTCCCATGGATGTTAAAGTATTTTTCTAGAATGTCTGTGGTATTGGGAATAACCAAACAATCTCTCGTTTGAAACAGCTAGTCTGTTTTCACAATATTTCTGTCATTGCTACCTTCGAGCCTATGTTTTTTATGGAGAAGGTCGATCTTATCACTTGTAAACTGGAATTCAGGTTCTCTTTCTCCAACATTACTAGTTCTATTTGGGTTTTTATCAAGTCATGTTATACTTGTCAGTTAATTCAAGATTCTACTAAGGATGTTACAATTTAAATTCAGCATTACTCATGGCCTTTTTTCTCTCACTTCACTTATGTTTATGTGAGATGTGACTCTCGGGATCGTTAGGATTTATGGGATGAGTTAGTTCATTTAAGCTCTCAATATCCATACGTTCCATGGCTTATTGGAGGAGATTTTAACATTATTCTTCAGCCTAGTGAGAAATCTGGAGGTTCCGGACGTGATAGAGCAGGTGCTTTAGAGTTTCATGCCTGTCTTTCTGTCGCTGGTTTATCAGATTTAGGGTTCTCTGGTAGCAATTTTACTTGGTGGAATAAGCGTGAAGGATCAATTATGTTGTATATTATCTAGATTTTCTTGTATCTATAACCTAAGTCTTTGTTTCAAGTGCCTACTAGTCCTGCGTGTCTGGTAGGGTGGCAACTTGTCCTTACATAACACCCTTGTAATAGCTTAGGATTGCTTATCTTGTACTTAGTGAAGTTCTTCAGAAGATAGCTGATAAATGAGTATTTTACTCATTTGTTGGGTATGTTTCGAGATTAAACTTTGCTACTTCTCGAGATTTTGTTATCTAATATGATTTCTAGTGTTATTTTGGAGTTTCAGGGAATTATGGAGACTTTTGGGTAAATTGGAGGCCATTGGGACTATTTAAGAGACTGCAGGGGCTTCCGAGCAATTTCTGGAACTTTTGGGAGCTGCACCTTAGCGCTTCGACGAAATTGTGAAAAATTCCCGAGACTACAGCGATGAAACTGGAGTCTTAGCCCCCTGCGCCCTAACGCGACACCGATTTCTGGCACACGTCTTGGCCGAATCTTTAGAGTTTAGTTTTCTTTTTCCTTGGAGGCTTTTCCCTTGTATAAAAGGGCTCATATTAGATTAGGTTAGGGGGTCGGTAACAGTTTTAGAGCCGTCAAGAGGGAATTGATCAAGAAAATAACAAAGAACGAAGTTTGTATTATTGGATTCAAGTATCAATCTCTTGACTCTTTTTATTCTTTTTCTTCTTCCCATGTTTAATCTTATGAATCTCTTGATTATAATTATGAGTTTTGTTTGTTTTATTATTAACTAAATTCATAAAGCTAGGGTAAGGGGTATCCAATTCATGAAAGAGTAATTTTGATCCGATTAGGGTAACGATCGATTGAAGGATTGTGTGAGTGTTAATTGTTGTTCTTAATGCTTTGAAAGACTGACCACCTTTTAATTATTTTCAATCATGTGGATAAGACTAAGAGGAGATTTCATATGATGGACCGTAGGAATTAATACCATGTATATAAATTCATGCTAGAGATAGATGAGTTGATACATGCAATTAGCCATAGATCGTATCAAACGCTAAGAGAATTTCATAAACCCAAATGCATTGTTTTCTAACTAAATCTACCTAGAGATACATAGGCTGCTAGGAAATAATAGGATTGATATTTTCGAGAGAGAATATTGATTAAATTAGGAAATTTCGTTGTCGTTCAATAGTAATTGATCAGAACCTGAAATCGTTGATTGTTACACTGAAGTGAATTGGTGAACCTAAACCCTAGCACTTTTCTCTCATTAAAGTTCTCAAAACTGTTATCTACTTGTTTTATTTAATTTAATTGTTTTAGAAAAATTCACAACAAATCTCTTCCACTCTCTAAATTAAAGTATAAAATACAAAAATCTTATTTTTTTCCAGTCCCTTGGGTACGACAACCCTCATACTTCCACTCTATTACTTGAGACTAGTACGCTTGCTAGTAGTAGGTTTTTCTCTTCATTAAGTTTTTGGCGCTGTTGCCGGGGAATTCTGTTTAGGGAGTTTGGCTGTGCCAATGATTTTTGTAGTAGGAAGTGGGAAAAATTAGCAGATACTTCAGAGGATGCGATGGTTCCAATCGTTCGTGAATTCTACACCAACGATGTCACACCCCAATTCAAGCTACTACACGTAGCCTAAATTCGGGCATGACCCGGCTTAACATAATCAGAATAACCACCTGATAAGCAATATAACAACGGAAACAAAAGCATGGCAATAAGCCATCCAACCTCATAAACTGAACATATACAACTGAGTCTTCACAACTCAACCAACTGATATACAGACCAACATAAAAGGCATCCAGCCTTTATATGCAATATAACAAAAACAGTGTTTAAAACCTAGACAGCATAACAACCACTGTCTAACACATACAAAATGAAGTCTACCCCAAAAGAAAACAACCTTCTAATCTCGCAGCGAGCTGCATAGCCTCACGTAAGTGAACCCTTCGCCTCGCTCCGATCTAAGGAAAAACAATAATGAAAGGGTGAGTCACCTATGACCCAGTAAGATTCCACTAAACTTATTCATGTGCATCTATGCAACAGTAATAGATGCTAACACAAGCAGCATATAATCAGCATACGTTATAACAGATTAAGTCACAAGTAATCAGCATACTCAATAACCAACTAAGTCCCATTACCAGCGTAAGAAGGATCACGACTACCAACTGTCCCATACCAATAATGACCAACCTACAAAGTAATGAGCTAACAACAGTTCATATCACGTATTTAACAAGTAAATATCACATGTAACAGGATATAAGAGTCGAGGTACACCTCCAACTCACTGGTTCCCCTTATACACCATTCAGCTTTGAAGTTCATATCAAATCATTGTATCAATGTAATTCATATATCAGATATTCCGCGGAACAAGTCAACATGCCCCAAGTCCCTACAACCTTGACATCCATGTGACTACACTACTCGTGTCCAACATCTATGTGGTATAAACCCTACTTTGGCCAGAAATAGGGAGACAGGCAGGATCAACGTCGCCATAACCCGACTATCACTGCACTCCGCCCCGTGACAATCGGTATTCAACCAAAACCTCTTGAAAGTTAGTATTCGAATGTGCACATCCAGTTAGTCAAGTTCACGTTCACACTTTATTCTATTTTCGGTTACAAATTCGGCATTTCAGTTATCCTCCAAGGATCAATTCGAGTTCTAGATTCATCAATCAACATAATGAACAATTTAACCATCTCAAATCATTCAATATCAAGTCACAAACCCTAAATCTCAGCCATGTCACATACTTTGTTCAAGTCTAATTCTTGCCGGTTTCGCCAATTCGAAGTATACACGTGATTAAAAACACTTTCAAGGATCAAATGAACATCAACACACTTTATTAACACATAGCCATAATCATATCAGCCTAATAAACATCATAGCATGGCTGAAAATTACAAACTTTCCATAATAATAACTTAGCAATTGATAATAGCTGAAATAAACCGATTAAACACAAACATGAACAAGTTAGTGGTCCCTTACCAAATCAAAGAGTAAACCCTTGTTTCTCCCCTGTATTTCAGTGGTTAAAACAGCCACAAACTCCCCTAAACAAGCCCCTTGTTGTTGCCTTGGTCTATATTACTCAAGGCTAGGAACATAGTTGAGCCTCACATATTCTAGATTATTGGTCGTGGGAACTGCTCTGTCTGGCATGACAAATGGCTGCGAGATTATAATTTGATCAGACCTATGGATTGTAATCTTACTCTTGTTAAAGAAGTCTTCTAAGGTCCTGGATCTCATGTCGTTAGCCAGGCTGCTGCTGTTGTTTTGCCCTATCATTTGGTGCACGAGATTACTGCATTGATTGAAACAATCGTTAGCCTTATATCAAGATAGCAATCTTTCGGAGAGATATCTCAGTAATTCATCCATCAATTGAAAAGTAATAAATCTGCTAGAGGATATATCAAAATTTTGAAAATAAAATAAGTGATTTTCAAAGAGTAGTTAAGTATGGATATATCCCAGCAAATCATACTCTATACATCTGTAATACTTTTCTTCGTAATGTCAATTGAAGAATAAACTTCTGTCATTTGAAAGAATTTTCCATAACAAGCAAACGTATCACAGTAATTGACTTTCACGTTGATTTTGAAAAAAAAAAATGCATTTAGAGTTTTGAATAAATGTTTTTCAAAAAATGGCTTCCTTATTTCACAATCAACAGATTTGAGAAGAAACAGAATTTAAAAGAAGATCTTTTGACATTGCATCTTAGCTGAGCAACAAGATCAAACTCTCAGGTTATTAGACCTGGAATGAAGTTCACAGAGTACTTGCTCTGATACCAATTGTTAGGTCCTATGTTGTATGCTCTGACTATAGGCTAGAGGGGGGTGAATAGCCTATATTATCTTCATTTAAAATTCCATCCTAATTTGAAAATACATTCAAGAAAAGGGATGACATGTTTATCAGGTCTTGACAAATTTCTTTTAAAAACAACATTGCTGATGTTGAGAATGGCTGATGTGCTTCAGCAGACCTTATCTACTCTGTCACAGTAGACTTGAATGTCTGCTAGAAAATTGAAGTTATAACTTTGCTGGTAAATAAGTAGAACAGCGGAAGGACTAGCATCAAATATATAACATAGAAGATTAAAGTAGTTGTAAGTGAATAAGTACAAGTACATCATAACAGCAGATTTAAATCATCACTAGATGCAACTATCATTTCCATAAAAAGATTGCTTAAATAATACTTGTAAAATAGGAAAGATAAGTAAATGTTGAATGTAAAAAAATATATTTCATATTAAAATTCAAAAGATGTTCAATACATCAACCTAGACTCTTGATGAGCTCAAGATTTCCATGAATTTTTCCTCTAATTTCCTTTTATTTTGTGCTATTTTAGAGTTAATTATGCTTGGAAATATTATTATTTGTGTATTTTTGCTTTAATGTAGGTTTCCAAGGTATTTACGAGCATTCACGGAGTTTAGCACAAAGTTCGAGGCAATTCCGGGCTTCAAAGTTGAGTTACAAATCATTCCGTTAAAGTCCGTTAAGTATTCCAAGGCAAAATGAGCTAACGGTGGGCTAACGGAGATAACGGAGGACTAAAATGCGAAGCCTAGAGGGGGAAGGATCGCGGAGCTCATTCCAGAAAATATAAGGGTACCGGAGCAATTCTAAGACGTAAGAAGCGTGCACTACTTGTCCGCTTCTTAGCGATCTCAGCCAAGCCTAGGCCGCTCCGCCCATGCGCCGTGCCGCTCCCGTGCCGCTCCCTTGCCGCACCGTGTCTTCTGAAGGAGGATTGGGGCGGATTAATGAGGGATTGGCCAAGTTTTGGCCCCTTTTCCCCCTTAAAGTTTATGTCAAATGCCTATTCTGCCCTTCAGCCCTTGACCACTCATTTTCTATCTCTTCTATATCTCCCAACCAACCCAAAACAGAACCAGTAAGCCCCAAATGGGCAGTAGCAGCTCCTCCCCCAAATTCTCTCCTCATCTTCCAAAATGCAATCATCATTGAAGGTTTGGAGCAACAAATCAAGTGCCAAGGAAGTTTTACAAGTGATTTCAACCGCGGGATTTACACAATGCTCGGTTTAATTCTTTCAATCCCTATTTTATGATATTCAATGTATTTTCTAGGGTTGAATGATCTTGTAAATTGTGGAATTGGTTTGTGCTTAAATGATTTACGGAAAGCAATTATTTATTTTTCTATGTCGTTGTAGTGATTTAATTTTATCTCTCTCTCTATTTAGTATACAAGCATGTTAGGTTATTATTATTGATGTGCTTAATGCTTTTAATTGATTTAGCTATTAATTAAATGATTTGAGAATTGTTTGTGTGAGCGAGAGCTACCTGACTTTTCGGACCGATCAATTTTATAGTTGGTGTTTGACACACACCGATAGCCTCCGGCTACCGACATGACTTGTAGAAAAATAGAGAGATTATCTCTCTACCCATTATTACCCATTATCTTAGTTATTATTGTGTGTTCCTAATGCTTCCGATGGATTAGCTACCCATTAGATGATCACTAGAATTATAGGATAGTTAGCGAGAGCCTTTCCTATTAATTCCGAAAACACAATAATTGTCTATGTGACGCCAGACCGAGAGGTAAACGAGTGTTCATAGATAGCCAATTGAGGACTTGTTCTGACATGCAATCAATCCACCTTAGCCATTTGCGAGGTAGGGGAGATTCGGGTTGCTATTGGGGCGAGAGCTCGTAGTTAACCAATTTAGTGTTCTCGGCTACCAAGACTTGAGTTAAAGAAAAGTAGAGAGAGGATTAAATTAATCACAAGCTAGACTAGAAATATTGCATTCCTATAATCTTATCTTTAAATCTTGATTTGTTGTTGCCAAACCATTTTGCGACGTTGTATATATTAATTGCTTTCTTTTATTTTTAGTTTTTTAGATTTTATTCTCAATTTATTTTCGCTCAAATATAATTAGTTAGCTTAATTTCGGTACTTAGTTGAAGTGAAAATTCCGTGCATTCCCTGTGGGATCGATACTCGTACTTACGTACACTATATTACTTGATACGGCAGGGTACTCTTGCCCTAGTTGTTGCAGTTTAATTTGCACTACAACCAACTCTCTAACCTTGCAACCTCCAGGGTTTCATGGAAAGGAAGTCAGGGGAAAGGGAAGACATAGGAAAGCTAATTTATCAAGGATACGTAGGAAAAACCAATCAGACAGATGTCATGATTATGGTGTCTTTCCTTAGTATCAACTCGATAAATTAGATGTAAGAAGACAATATTATGGGTTGTTTAGTTAAGAAATAACTGAACAACTGAGTGCAAAGCACTCGACCAACTGTGACAACTCATTATTGCACAACCGACAACTCTTGCAATGGAATACAAGTCTGCCAATATGAATGCAATGTGGATTATTAGTTGATGATCTTCCTTGGATATATTCAAGCAGGTTCTGTCTTCAACAGTAGGTGGAGTGCGTAGTCTCTAGCTATGGATTTGGAGTATAGCCACTGAAAAGACTGAGTCTTTCAAAAGAAGAAAGAACTCAAACGAGAAAGAGATTCTTGATTAAGCGAAGCATCTTGCCTTATAAATTTTAGATTACTCTCCCACAAAGTGTTTGTTCTTACACTTGTGCTTTTCCCACTCTTTGTGTTCTCACTTCACTTTTGTGCACACTTGAAGGGGGATGAGAGGTTTCTTTTATAGGCAGCGAGAATGAAGGATCCGTTGTGACTTGAATTGATTTTTGCCTGTTGGAAGGTTTGTTCTTTAATGTATCGAAGTGCACCGTATGAACTGTTGGGTAAAAATCTTTGTGAACATCGTGTCTTGATTTATGTCCGATAATCAGGCTGAGAGAAGATGTAACTTGATGTGCAGGCGTGGGTTGAAGCGCACTGTGACTGGTCTTTTATAGTATGCGTCTTGAAGACTTGGACCAAGCACAAAAGAGAAAATGTCTAAAGGTTTAAACAAAAGGCTCAGACATCGATGTGTATCTTTAAGCTGTCAAGGAGATCTGAAAAAAATATCTTTTGCGAATCTTTGTAGACTTTATTGCTTGGAGAACGACTGATGTTCCTCTTTAAACTTCGCAGCACTCTTACAGTAGATTTATAAAGAGCATGGCTGATATTGAGATATTTGCCATTGTATAATTACTGGAGTGATGTCTGCTGGGAGAATATCTACTTGAGAGATATTCTGCTAGTAAGACAACTACTGTTGAGATATTTGTTGGTGAGACAACTATTGTTGAGATGTCTGCTAGTGAGACAACTACTGTTGAGATGTCAGCTGGTGAGATATCTGTTGGCACTTATTGAGCTAAAACATTGGAGAGATCATCATCAGTTAGTAGGACAAAGACTCCGACATATACAAAAACTTCCTAGTCTAAAGACCTATGCATTGTTCCAACAAGTTGCCACGCTAATCGGTACGACACAGTCCTTTTAGCCACTCATTGAACATGCGTTGTAATGGTAACAAGCAAATCACTGTCTTGGAATATGCTGATGAATAGAGTAGCTGATGCAAAGACATATTCCTAACAACCAAATTAACACAAATCAAGGATTGATTGAGAGGATTTTAAAATCCAACAGTATACGTGAAGTAATTTAAAGTTTCGTGGTGGGGAAGCTTTCTCTTTGCATGAGTAAGCTTAGCCACCGGCAGAGTCGGAGCCAAAAATCTTTGATGAGGGGTACAAAGTTTACATTAAGTTGAAACGCGAAGTCATGATGTAAGAATGTATTCAAGAACTCATTTTGTGTGGGTGAAAAGATGTTCATTTTGAAGGCAAATAAACTTCAAATTCATTCATTTGTTTTAAGGCTAAGGATAACAATTTTCGTAATGCATAATTTCTCTCAATGAGAAGGGGGCAAAGTTCCTTCTATTTACAATATGTTAAGTTTAATTTTGTAAATTTCTAAACTCGTAGTTGTAAATTGGAACTTTTTCATAATTAAGGGGGCCTCTTTTGCATAAAACCCGGCCGCATAAAGATTAGAATAGCAGTAAAAATGAGTTGAATTGAACCGACCACTTGAATGTTAAAACTTGTTTGACAATTTTAGCCAACTTGAAATGATGTTAAAGTTTGACTTGGTTTATTATCGAACCAATCTCAAACAAATTTTTTTTATTGAATCGAAATCTAGTAGCTTGATATTCTAAAAACAATAATAATAATAATTGAGTTGTACACCTATCTAGTCGAGACAGATTGTCTAATGAACTTGAAATTTTGTTTGAGATTAATTTGATTATCTCATGAATTAATTTCAAACGAAATTTTTGTCGAACCGAATACGAGCCCATCTTGAGTCACTGTTGTTCGTTGTTCAGCCGTGGTTTAGAATCATCAATTAACATTCATGAGATTTCATTAACGCCTTTGTCTTTTCTCCGACCCATTTCGATTACCCGGTACAACCAGAACCCCATTGCTTGGGCAAAATTTTGTACGTCTTTCATTTCAAATTAAATGTCCATTATTAATTTTATACGGGTTTTAAAAAAATATCCGACTATATGTCCTTAGTGATGTCAAATTAATGTTTTTTATTTATTTTTTTATATCACAATTAATAATAATATATTCTTTTCGTTCAATAATAAATGTCTCTCATCGACTACGTACGGGTTTTAACAAATTAGTTGTAGTTTTCTTTTTGTACTCTCAAAGTTCTTTTAGTAGTGCTAAATCAATGGAACTCTCTTCTTTTTTATTTCACACTAAGGATATTATAAATAATTGCCTTAATGAATTTTTTCAAAAATAAAAAGGAAACACTTATTTCAGAATGTTTCAAAATAAAATACTGGATTACTGGCTACTTATTTTGGATCGGAGAGAGTAACAGGTAATTTACTTAAGGAATGAAAATAGAAATGTGACTTTTATTTTAAAACGGTCCAAAATAAAATAAAGAACAATTATTTTGAAAGGAAGAGAGTACTTGTTGCTGCGAAAGTAATCGCCCTTCGTTTTAAAAGTGAATTTTTCCAAATTCCAATTGAATGAAATTTCTCTCCGTACACGGTACATCCCACACTAGAGTCTATAATGCTAAGAGCCCGTTTGATGCATTATGTTAAAACTATAGTGTTTTAAAACATATAATGTTTTAAAAACGTAGGTCTTTTCTTATAAATGCGTTTGAGATATCACTTTAATACGTCAGCTGTTTTTTTTCTAGCAACGTTTTAAAACATGTTGTAACGACCCAAGCCCGAAGCCTAGTCCGCTACGCATAGCCCACGCACTGGCCCACTAAGCACCTTGGGTCAACTGGCTCACCACAAGCAACCCAAAAGTCCATGGATAGGTTGGTGCCCAGTGGTAGTGGGTGGCCACTTATAAAGCACACACAAGTCCCACATCTACCCGATGTGGGATATCACAATCTCTCCCACTTGAATCCTTGACGTCCTCGTCTTGACCCACCACAAGCCACCCAAAAGTCCATGGATAGGTTGGTGTCCAGTGGTAGTGGGTGACCACTTATAAAGTACATACAAGTCCCACATCTACCCGATGTGGGATATCACAATCTCCCCCACTTGAATCCTTCTCCCCGTAGATGTGGGATATCACAATCTCCCCCAGTTGAATCCTTAGGGAATCCTTGACGTCCTCGTCTTGACCCACCACAAGCCACCCAAAAGTCTATGGATAGGTTGGTGCCCAGTGGTAGTGGGTGACCACTTATAAAAGTCCATGGATAGGGTGGTGCCCAGTGGTAGTGGGTGACCACTTATAAAGCACATACAAGTCCCACATCTACCCGATGTGGGATATCACAATCTCCCCCACTTGAATCCTTAGGGAATCCTTGACGTCCTCATCTTGACCCACCACAAGCCACCCAAAAGTCCATGGATAGGTTGGTGCTCAGTGGTAGTAGGTGACCACTTATAAAGCACACACACTTGAATCCTTAGAGAATCCTTGACGTCCTCGTCTTGACCCACCACAAGCCACCCAAAAGTCCATGGATAGGTTGGTGCCCAGTGTAATGGGTGACCACTTATAAAGCACACACAAGTCTCACATCTACCCGACGTGGGATATCACAATCTCCCCCACTTAAATCCTTCTATCTCCCCCACTTAAATCCTTCTCCCCACACACACAAGTCCCACATCTACCCGATGTGGGATATCACAATCTCCCCCACTTGAATCCTTCTCCCCACACACACAAGTCCCACATCTACCCGATGTGGGATATCACAATCTCCCCCACTTGAATCCTTGACGTCCTTGTCAAGAGCCAAAGGAGGTCCAACTTGAATCCTTGACGTCCTTGTCAAGAGCCAAAGGAGGTCCAAAGGATCGACATCTTGGGCGATGTGTTCCTACACATTTTCGGCCGGGACCCGCTCTGACACCATTTGTAACGACCCGAGCCCGAAGCCCGGTCCGCTACGCATAGCCCACGCACTGGCCCACTAAGCACCTTGAGTCAACTGGCTCACCACAAGCCACCAAAAAATCCATGGATAGGTTGGTGCCCAGTGGTAGTGGGTGGCCACTTATAAAGCACACACAAGTCTCACATCTACCCGATGTGGGATATCACATATGCGTTTTGGGAAAAAACTGAGAATTCCAGTGTTTTAAAATGCTGTTTTTTCGGACGCAACATTAAAACACAATTTTTACAACATTTTATCCCTACGTTTTGATCAAAATGCACGACCAAATAGACTCTATGCAGTACTCAACGTGAGCTCGTCTTAAACAAGTAGGATTACATTAAGCCTAAGGAGGAACCAACAATAAATTGGTTCTCAAATCTGTTTAAAACAACTACTTATGGGATGAAACATATGTGCCTCGTCTTGTGTATTAGGTACACAAAAAATCAATCATAGCAGTATATATTATTTTGTTCTTAAACTAAAATTAATTATTGCACTCAAAATCTAATTAGAGATAATACAAGTATATATTATTTTGTTCCTAAATAATCGTCTTGTTTGATTGGGCACACAGATTAAGAAAAATTAATTAACTTTATTATAAATATTGGTATAATATATAATTTCATTTAAAACCCTTGTGCATGTGGCCATAATTAATGTAGGAGAAAAATATAAGGGTAAAGTAGTAAGTGTTTTCCTAAAAAGAAAGATAAGAAAGAAGACAATCTTTTTGGAACGGACAAACAAGGAAAGCAGGACAATTATTTAGGAACAGAGGGAGTACATACTATGTTGTGATTAACTCTTTGTATATTTAGTACACAAGACTAGTGGTGCCAATTACAATCAACATCCATTTACCCGCTCAAATTGCCCACACATAAGTGTGTACGAGCATATACTCCCTCCGTTCTAGGCAAAGAGTCTACTATACTATTTTGGAACGTTCCATTTAAAGAGTCAACTTTCAAAAAATTATGTTTACAATTTTCATAATATTTCATCTTTACCCTCCACTTGGGTTGTAATAATTTTGGTTGCACTTAAGTATTTTTGTAATTATAACCAACTCCAATGACACTAATATATTCCTTAATAATTAGACTTTTCAAACATAGACTCTTTGGGTGGAACGGAGGGAGTATTTCTTTAGTAATGGGCAATAATAGGCAAAATTATTTTAACCCAATAATTTTCATGGGCAAAAATGGCCTTATGAACGTGCCATTAGTTTAGTGAATTTTTCCAAAAGTTAAATGAAATCACAGAAGTAAACGCATTCTGTTTTCAGTTTATATAACCTGATAATGTCACAGTTAAGCAAGAGAACTAGCAAAACAATTAATTTTAGTATTAAAGTGTATTTAATCACATTAAATACAAGTTACAAATAATAAAACTATAAATCAAACCAACGCACAGTAAGTTTTCTATATTTCTATGTATTCATCCTTGCAACCATGTATCAAGCATTGATCAAATTTTTCAGGAATTTTCTTTTTGATGTTTTTCATTTAATCCGAGGAAATATTATCGGAAGCAACAAAAAAGTATTAGAGTTAAAGCTAGATGATCACACTCTACAGATCCATTTCATTAGCAATTTGTACTGACAACGAGCCCCGACTCAGCCGTGCAGACCTGCAAGTGACCATATACAGATCCATTTCGTTAGCAATTTGTATTGACAGACGAACCACACTCAGCCGTGAAGACCTGCAAGCCCAGAAATGACAAACGAACCTGACTCAGCCGTGAAGACCTGCAATCCCAGAAATCACAAACGAACCAGACTCAGACGTGAAGACCTGCAAGCCCAGAATGAAGATCTGAAAGCCTAGAAAATAGCAATCCTGGCCTTCGTAGCAAAAGCTCGGGCTCTGCCAATCACCAGAGCGAGTAGTATTAGCACATATGAATTGTAACATCTACTTCTGCCGCAGTTGAAGCAATTCTCAAGTTCTACAATCACTAATTTTTTTCTTTACGTATTTACTTCTTTCATAATCCCTGTTGGGCCTACATTTTAAGTCAACTTGTTTACAACTTACATATATCATCTTGATATTAACAACTTGAGTTCTCCTACTGCATCTTGACATTTTTTGCAGGTTGAATTATTGTTACGTTACGACCTATTTTTTAGGAAGTGTGTCAACAGATAAAGGAGACTGAGTCAACAAACGTTCCTTCATCAAACAAAGCCAGCAAGGGATCCTTATCTCTTCAACCAACATTGTGGCGAGAATACCTCAACAACTTCAACCAATTTCCTATATTCTAGGCTTGTTTGTTTCTTTGTATTTGAGGTATAAAAAGGGAGGAACACATGTATTTTACACACACATTCTCACTAGTTTAAGCTTCCTAATATACGCTCATAGTCTTGTATTCAACCTGGTTAATAAATCACTTGGTCAAGGCAGGTTCCCTAAAACCTCCCGGGGTTTTGTGCCGGCGAACAAGCTGTTCAAGGGCTTTCCCTAGTTAACAAAATCCTTTGAGTTCATTTCTATCACATTTCATAATCATTGTACCCAGATTTAAACCATTTTTGTCATCTTTCTTGTCATTTGTATTCCTTGTTGAAATTTGACCAAAACAATCCCCTCCAAGATAAACGAGTGAAATGCTCCAATCTGATGAGTTCAGGCATTCTCAAGAAATCTTCAAAGTCATCCATACTTCAGTATATTTTACGATTTGCTAAGAGGAATCCAACAATAGAGAACTGTTTCAATCTACCAAAAACAAAAACAAAAACCAAAAGGGGAGCTAGAACCTAGTAAAAGTAAACATTCTCCTGTTTAATGAAGAACCTTACCACTAACTTTCTTCGTCAGCTATTTAATCATCATGACCAACATTCATATGAGCTCATCTCCATTTGTAACGACCCGAGCCCGAAGCCCGGTCCGCCACACATAGCCCACGCACTGGCCCACTAAGTACCTGGGTCAACTGGCCCACCACAAGCCACCCAAAAGTCCATGAATAGGTTGGTGCCCAGTGGTAGTGGGTGACCACTTATAAAGCACACACAAGTCCTACATCTACCCGATGTGGGATATCACAATCTCTCCCACTTGAGTCACCCACATCTACCCGATGTGGGATATCACAATCTCCCCCACTTGAATCCTTGTCCTCGTCAAGACCCAAAGGTGGTCTAAAGGATCGGCACCCCGGGCGATGTGTTCCAACACATTTTCGACCGGGACCCGCTCTGATACCATTTTGTAACTGTTTGCACAGCTGGCTGTTCTGCAGGTTTATTCATTTTTGCTAGTTCAGATTCGTCATTAACTGATTCTGGCTCCCAAGTACAACCTGAAATATCATCCTCAACCGTTTTGACATTTAGATCAGTAGCATCATCAAAAACAACATTTATGGATTCCATGACAGTTTTGGTTTTGAGATTATAGACTCTAAATGCCCTACTGTTAGTAGAGTATCCAATGAAAATGGCTTTGTCACTTTTGGAATCAAATTTAGAAAGATACTCTCGGTCATTCAAGATGTAGCAAATACATCCAAATACATGAAAATATTTAACCGTGGGTTTCTTTCCTAGTAAGATCTCATAGGGAGTCATAGTACTTCCAATTCTTAGAAAGACACGATTCCCCACATGACATGCTGTATTTACAGCTTCTGCCTAAAACCTTTTGGAGAGATTTTTAGAGCTTAACATCACTCTGGCCATCTCTTGTAATGTGCGATTTTTCCTTTCCGCTACCCCATTTTGTTGAGGGGTTTTGGGGGCTGAGAACTCGTGAGTATCCCCTTTGAATCGCAAAAAGCTGAGAAAGTGGCATTTTCAAATTCAGTACCATGATCAGATCTGACTCTAATGGCTTTTAAACCATATAAGTTTTTGACCCTTTTGTACCAAATTTTGAACTCATCAATGGTGTTGGACTTTTCCCTTAAGAAAATTACCCATGTATATCTAGAAAAATCGTCCACACACACAAAACAGTATTTTTTTCGAGACATGCTTTCTACTTCCATAGGACCCATTAGGTCAGTATGGATCAATTCAAGACACCTAGTGGTTCCACAGTTTTGAACCTTTTTATGACTCGATTTCGTTTGTTTCCCTTTTTGACATGACCCACACACACTTAATTTCTTAAGGTCCAGTTTGGGCAAATCTTTTACAGCCTCAAAGTTAATTAAATCTCTGTTTTTTCTCTCACTGGCATGACCAAGCTTTTGGTGCCAGATGATAGTAGACTCATCCATTTTAGTAAAAAAACATGACACAATGCTTCCAACTTTGTAGCAGTTATCAGAGGATCGAACACCAGTTAAAATACACTTATTTTTGTTATCAAAAACTTCACATCTGGACTTGTCGAATTTAACAAATAAGTCATCATCACATAGTTGACTTATGCTTATCAGATTTGCCTTAAGTCCATCAACATGTAGGACATTGTGTAACTTAGGCAAACCTGATACATTCAACGTACCTTTGCCAATAATTTTACCTTGAGCTCCTCCACCGAAATTGACTTTCCCACCTTTGAATGGAGCATAATCATTGAAATTTTCTCGGGCTCCTGTCATATGGCGAGAACAGCCACTGTCAAAATACCAGGCCCCTTCCACACTGCTCCTAAGAGAGGTGAAAGCTACCTGACAGTTTATGGTTTCCTTTCTTACCCAGGCAGTTTTCCTTCCAGCTTTGGGATGTGTGTACCTTTGTGTGTTCGGTTGTGCACACAACTGTCTGCCCAAGTGTCCACGCACATTTTCGAAACCCAGTTCCTGTTTCAGCTTGTGACAGTATAGTCGAATATGACCAGGAGCAAAGCAATGATGGCAAACATACCTTCTCCTCCTGTTTTGTCTGTTTTCAGCATAATGTACAGACTTGACAGAGGAGATGGTTTTACCCTTTTGAAAACTACTCGCTCCTTCTTTTACAAAAACAGTCTCTCCATAGTCAATTCCTAATTTTCCTTGATTCCCCATTTTTAAAACCTCTTCTAACTTAGCTTTACCAGTGTTTAGCCTTGTTAGAGTTTCTGTCTCATTATCAAGATTCGTTTTATAATTTTCACACTCCATGTCTTTTTTTGTGAGTAAAACTTCTAACTTGGCTATGGAGTCCTTTTGAGAATCACTTTCTTTTGACAAACTCTCAACTTGAGATTTTAGTTTGAGATTTTCTGCAGTCAATTTCTCATTTACCTGTTTAAATACCTTGAGTTGCTCCATCCGTTTGGTCCAATCAGTGTGGAGTTCAACGTAGCTATTGTGCAAGTCCTCATAGGTAGCACACTCTTCTTTTTCTGGATCATCTTTAATTTCACTAGAAGTTGAAGAATTCAAACAGGTATACATATCAGTTGTGTAGTCAGTTGTGCGATAAGTTGTGCGATCAAGGAATTGCACATCTTCCACATCTGACTCACTATCAGACAAAGTGATCTGAGATGGATGCCATACAGACATGTTTGCAGTCTGTTCATCATCATCAGAATCACTCAAAGTAGCTGAGAAACTCATTCCACGCTTTTTAATAGTGTTAGCACACTCATTTGCGTAATGTCCGAATCCTTTGCAAGCTCGGCATTGAATTGAATCAATTGATTTTTTTCCTTCAAAAACTGGCTTTTTAGTAACAATTTCCTTCTTTGATGATTCAACCGTGGAAGGAGTAGAGTGTGCTGAATTTGGAAACTTAGTAAAACGTTTCTTCTTCAACATGCTATTGAATTTTTGAGTAATCAAAGCACACTCATCATCTCCTAGGTTTGACTCATCAATATCTTTGGACAGTTGAACAAGATCCTAAGATACTTTGAGAGCACTTGCAAGAGCAATTGAATTTGCTTTGCTAGCCTCTTGAATCCCAAGATTTAATTCAAAATTGGTCAGAATACCCAGAATAGTGTCAAGTTCAACAGTGTGAACATCCTGAGTTTCCTCGATCACAGAGATTTTAATATTAAACTTTTCTAGGAGAGTTCTTAGTACTTTACTTACGAGTCTTGCATTGGATATGGATTCACCCAAAGAAAAAAACTCGTTTGAAATGTCCAAAATTTTGGCTGAGTACTCTTTTATGGTTTCATTCTCTCCCATCCTTAAATTTTCAAACTTGGTCATTAAAGTTCTTAGCTTGGTTTTTCTAACACTAGCCGGTCCTTCACAGTGAAGTTGGAGAATGTCCCACGCTGTTTTGGCAACAGTTTGAGTAGAGAATAAACTGTACATATGAGGATCCACATGGTCAGAGATTGCTCCCATGGCCTTGGCATTATAGTTTGCAAGAGCAATTTCCTCACTTGTCCAAGTTTCTATGGGCTTAGGTCCATCACTTTTCTCTCCTTTGCCATCAGATGTGGTTGGGGTAAGTTCAATCATGGGAGGAGTATAGCCATTAACAAGACTAACCCAAGCACGATGATCAATATATTTAATGTGCATAATCATTTTGGCCTTCCAAATGGTATAGTTTGAACCATTTAGAGTAGGCGGTTTGTTATGACTATGGTTATGGTAACATTCCATTGTGGCTACTTTCAAGGATCGATCTCAGTTGAGTCGAGAGAAAGCTCTGATACCAATTGAAAGAATTGTAGCTAGGACTGTAACCAAATGTGCGATGACTTGTGTGTACAGTTGTGCACACAAGTGACAACACAACAATGCAAACAACTTTATTCAGAAAAATAACTTTAAAGAACAGAATATAAATGCAGCGGAATAATTAATACTTCAGCAAGAAAATTCTTGCTGGAAACCTTTTCATAAAACCACACCTTGCTAGATAACAAGTTGTGAAGAAAACACTTACAATGAAAAGAAAGTAAAAAACTAAAGATCAAAAACTGAGTTCTAATCGAAGAACTACAAAAACACAAAATCAATCTCAAAGAATCAATCTCTGATCTTCAAGATACACGCACAAAAAACTTTCATTGATTTCTCTCTTAATAACTCGGTAGTTAATCTTATAGAAATCGGTTCAAAATAATGAAGGCGGAAGACTCTTTTTATAGTCAAACAAGAATCCTTCTTTGACAAGGATTCAATCACTTCCTTGTAGTCAAGATCCTCCTTTCCTTATCTCCAAGAGTCCATTCCTCCTTGAGTCTTTTACCTAAAATACAAAACCTTACTAAATATAAAACGTTAGCCGTTAGTCAACCTAAACTATATTTACAATTTATATTCTAACCTATTTAAGTAAAATATATACATAACTTTAAACATCAGAATCACAAAGATTTAAGGAAATATCAAAGAGTATGAAAATACTCTTTCAGGGATGACCTCAATGAGTGATATTTTATTGATCTCACGTCCAAGAACATGAATAAAATTGCGAGACGAGCCAAGTCTTAGGCTCATAAGCTGGAAGATATTGATCATGTGGCTACAGAAAGAGAAGAGCAAATCCCAAACTTTTTTTTTCTAAGAACCTCTCCCCAACTTAGTGAGTTCATTTCTTAGCTCTCCTCAAAAAGTTCAAAGATACGTGCCTTGATACTTACCATATCACTCAAAAACTGCATGTCCACCCCAAAGCCCAACCTTGAAAACCAACACACCAACGGCTACAAGCGAAATCGAGTTCAAGATGAAGTGTAAGTTTGAAAAGTTGACGTCAAGGCCCATTGAGCATCCCACCTTGGCTTTGACACATGCTCATAAGGGTTACAACCATTTCAAGATTGATATCTGGCACTGTAACGACCCGAGCCCGTAGCCCGGTCTGTCACGCATAGCCCACGCACTGACCCACTAAGCACCTGGGTTAACTGGCCCACCATAAGCCACCAAAAAGTCCATGGATAGGTTGGTGCCCAGTGGTAGTGGGTGGCCACTTATAAGGCACACACAAGTCCCACATCTACACGATGTGGGATATCACAATCTCCCCCACTTGAATCCTTGACGTCCTCGTCAAGACCCAAAGGAGGCCCAAAGGATCGGCACCCCGGACGATGTGTTCCAACACATTTTCGGCCGGGACCCGCTCTAATACCATTTGTAACAACCCGAGCCCGTAGCCCGGTCCGCCACGCATAGCCCACGCACTGGCCCACTAAGCACCTGGGTTAACTGACCCACCACAAGCCACCCAAAAGTCCATGGATAGGTTGGTGCCCAGTGGTAGTGGGTGGCCACTTATAAGGCACACACAAGTCCCACATCTACCCGATGTGGGATATCACAATATTTGTAACGACCCGAGCCCGAAACCCGGTCCGCCACGCATAGCCACGCACTGGCCCACTAAACACCTGGGTTAACTGGCCTACCATAAGCCACCCAAAAGTCCATGGATAGGTTGGTGCCTAGTGGTAGTGGGTGGCCACTTATAAAGCACACACAAGTCCCACATCTACCCGATGTGAGATATTACAATCTCCCCCACTTGAATCCTTGACGTCCTCGTCAAGAGCCAAAGGAAGTCCAAAGGATCGGCACCCCGGGCGATGTGTTCCTACACATTTCCGGCCAGGACCCGCTCTGATACCATTTGTAACGACCCGAGCCTGTAGCCCGGTCCGCCACGCATAGTCCACGCACTGGCCCACTAAGCACCTGGGTTAATGACCCACCATAAGCCACCCAAAAGTCTATGGATAGGTTGGTGCCCAGTGGTAGTGGGTGGCCACTTAAAAGGCACACACAAGTCCCACATCTACCCGATGTGAGATATCACATGCACGCCACAAAGACAGACATTACTGCCCCTTATGGAAAATTTTACTTCACCATCACGTCTTTTGTCCGAAGAATGAGGAGACCATGTAGTAGAGAACAACAATCATCTTCCACAATATGAATCACGAGCTTATTCGATTTTACTTGGATGATCTGGTGTTTAATTCCAAAATGGAGGCCATAAATTTGGAAGATCTGCAGTCATATACCAGAAACGTTTCTCATGAGAGACCTCCATACCCAAGACTGATTGAGCTTTATTAAAGTTTTAGGCACGTACTTTTGATTCATGGCAGTGGTCCAAACAAAGGTGTTGTCGAGCTTGTAAGCTATGTTCAGAGTAAATAAGGTTTCCTCGTTCCAAATCCTCCAATTTTTTTGATTAAGCAAACCTTATCCCAACTTAAAGTTGGAGTTTTTTTTTCTTGGTGGGACTTGAATTCAATTAGAATAGTGTAATCTTCTGTGATGGCTTTGAGTGTTAGGGATGACATATGCTCCCTCCGTTCCAAAATTATTGTCCTATTTGATTCGGCACACAAATTAAAAAAATGATTGACTTGATTATTAATATTTGTATAATGTGTAATTTTCCTTAAAGCCTATGTGCATGTGGCCTATAGTTAAAGTAGGAAGAGAAAATAAAAGTAAAATGATAAAAATAATGTACTAAAAAGGTAAACTTTTAAATAAAATAATTTTTTTTAGGACGGACAAAAAAGAAAAACAGGGCAATAATTTTGGGACGGAGAGTAGTAAGTAGGAAGAGTACTAATGCAAGTCATGATTCAAGTGGGAGGGAAATTGTGTAAGGTTTGTCTATTCAGAATTCTCTTCAAATAGCAGGTGGGAATGTAGCCTCAATTTGCTTCCAAGAAAATATTTCTATTGCTCATGAGTTCACTCAAGACAAAAATAGACAAGTAGGAGGGGGAAATTTCATTTTTAGGGCATCTACAATGTTGATTCTTATCCGGTTCTTAGCCCAAATTTTCGGTTCTTCACATTGTGTTGGCTATTTATTTTGGTTCTTACATTTGTTGGTTCTGCCTAATTTTCAAATAAGAACTCAGTTCTTGTAAATTTTTCTCCCACCTTGAACAATATAATGGAGACAGCATGTGACATACCTCCTCTTCCAAGCAGGCGCGTGCTCAACGCTCTCTATAAATGGGCGTCTAGCCTACAAACTTTCAGCCCCCCACTGTCCCACGTCTGCCACCCTCAATGATGACTCCTTTTTTTTTTTTTTTTCTTTTATAGTATTTGATGTTTTGGCTTAATTAACTTTAAAAAATTTTTTTTTTTTTGGAAAATCTATTGTCTTTTACCTTTTTCTGAAAATATATTTTTAATTCTGAATAAGTTGTTTTTTTAATTATGATAAAGTTATTTTTTAATTCTAATAAAGTTTTTTTTATTTTTATTACTATTTTTGAAATAAAAATTATATGCAATATATTAATGAAATTAAAAATTAAAAATATAAATGATTTAATTTCTTTGTTTGTGCGAAATATTTGAAATATGTAACATACTAATTAAAATTATAAATAAATTAATGTATTTATACGAAACATTTGAAATATGCAATATATTAATTAAAACTATAAATAAATTAAATTGTACGAAATATGTAAAATATGTAATATATTACATAAAACTATAAAGAAATTAATTTGTTTGAAAAATATAAAAACAAATGAGTTATATTTAAAAAATACAATGGGGTTCACCTATGAACTAAGTGAAAGAATCAAACATTGGAAAAGTTAGTTTTTAAATAAGTTGATTCTTAGAAATTCTAAGTGACACTTAAGAACTAAAAATCAGTTCCTCACATTGGAGATGCTCTTAAGTTTGACATTTCTAAAGTCTTATGATGGACTTGAAAAGCCTTTTACTCACAGCCAGGGATAAGATGTGAAAGGTTTTCCATGTAAAAGACAAAGAAATAGGGCAAAAAAAGATCTCCCTGGCTTATCCCACGAAAAGGTTTTAAATAGGGAAGTTATGCCTATTTAGACATGTTAAACGGGCTCTCTCGCCTGGCGTGCTATAGCCCTAATGAGTTATGTGCTAAATGGTTCAATTTTTAGGTTACTGTTATTGCGAACTTAACCCTGTCAGACTTTGGGCGAAACAGCCACCACGACTACCTTTTTTGATAATTATAAATTTATGTTTAAATTTTGAAATCAGCACAATTCAAAGAAAAGTAATAGAACAACATCATAAGTGATAAATTTCAAAAAATAATTCATAGAAACTAAGTACTTAACCACTACTCCTAAGTAGTAATCATTATTATTTGGAAAGTCTATTTAGTATTACTATAATATGATTAAAACGAATTGAAACTAACTTAGAAACATTTGTGATATTTAAAAGTTCAACAAAGATGATTGACTAAAGTTGTAAATAGATCATGATATATATTATGTAAGAAAAAATATTTTTTCTAATTTACTTATTTTTAATAGGAAAGAATCGATACACTTTACGTACTATAATTCTGATTAGCTTTGACTAACAAGTACACGAATAGGTGAAGAAAAGAAAAAATAAAAGCATCACTTTGAAAATAACTAATTCAATTCATACTCGTTAAGTCGAAATAATTTATCATTCCAAAAGCAAAAATAGAATATATAATTTGATTGCTTCAATTTGCGAAAAATGTAGTTGCGGTGTAGTTGTAAGGACTCAACAATATGACTGTGGAGTGGAGACCTAGGTTTGAATATGGTTGTAGTATTGGAGACCAGGTCCAATACTACAACTGCAATTTTGGCTCTAATACTCATGGGTCATAGCTTTCTCCCAGCCCACGAGCCAGCTCGATAGCTTGACGCACTAGCCCGTGGCCCTAACAATTCAGACCAAAAAGCCCAAATTTTAACAAGGAGAAATTGCTGGTCGGTACACTTTAAAAAGTTTTTATTCTCTCCAGTCCATTCTTTTTTTTTTAAACTGGAAAAAAGCACTTTGAAAATTTTCTTCCTAAAATGCCCCCGTCTCTTTGATGATGAAAATTGACTTTCACATCCCAGCTCCCACGCTTGAAAGCTTCATAGCATTTAAATTTGAGAAATATAAAAACCTTTGAATGAGATGTCCAATTCGAGAGAGGAATTTGGAAAGAAACCTTTGAATGAGATGGCAACAAAGGTCGTTTGCAAGTGAAAGATAGAAAAAACAACTCAATGAAGAAAAGGTGGGCGAACAGACAGATACGGAGAAATATTTTCAATTTCATTAACAGCAAATGTTAGACAATTCAAATACTGGGCAACGCAACTGGAATCGACTTGCCCGGTCAGGTCGCAGGGGTCGAGGGGACAGCGTCCCTCGTAGGGTTTGGGGGCAACGCCCCCTAAAGGTAAACGAAAATCAAGTCTCCTTCAACTATTGAAATTCAAACGGAACATCGCGATGCACAAAGTATAGTATCGTGATGCACAAAGTGTAGCATCGTGATGCACAAAGTGAAGCAGTGCTTTTTGTCTCTGTGAATAAACTGAAATGGATGGCTTGAGCAACAGCTCGCTTTAGCGAGCAACGGCAATTCAATTTTTTCAGTTGGCCCCCTACTTGCTAAGTCGTGCCCCGATTGGTCCCTTAAGGCGCGCTGCGATGATCGCGATGCCCCAATTTGCAAAAGTGGTGCATCGCAATTCCCCAATTTGCAAAAGTGATGCATCTCGATGCAAAAGTGGTGCATCGCAATGCCAAAGTGGTGCATCGCGATGCCTTGGTTTCTTATCGCGATGCCTTGGTTGCTTATCACAATGATTAACTCACGCGATGCCTTGGATTACTTATCGCGATGCCTTCGATTATTGATGTACGCGTGTTTTTCTTTCATTAATGGCATAATCATCTTTTTACTCCAAAAATACCTTTTTTTGATATTTTTTTTAAAAATAAGTGAACCGAACGATTAAAAATGTTTAAAAAAAATCAGCCTATAATTCACCCTTTTAACAATCCACTTTTTTTTAATTATTATTTATTTAAACTGGTCAGGCCGTGCCGGCCGTACTTTTTTAACGTCTCTAAATTTAATCCACAACCTTAATCTTAGACTGATAATGTCAGGATTTGAACTTCGTGATGTCATCACTAAAGGGATCTTAGCTTTAGCTTTGCTTTTCTCTCTTTTTTACCCCTTCAATACGTTCCCTTGAAATTGGTTTCAAAATAGGGCCTGTGGGAGGATGTTGACCAGCCGCAATAAGTTAACATGCCTCTGTTGCCATTTTTCTGCACCATCCCCTGCCTCAACCATGATTTCTGACACCACTTTTCTCAACACTATGCAGCTCTCGTTTGTGTACATTGCTTTTCATTTCTGCTGTGCCTGTCATACTCTTGAACACAATTATTAGTTTCATCATCATCCAATAATGGTATGCGCATCTAAAAGAAAGGACTCGAAAGAACAGCGTGATGGAGTTAGAATGGTCGATTGTTTCAAATTCAAATGATCAAACCTTCTCTGCTCTGTCCACGAGCATGACAGCCAGTTTAGGGGAGAAATATCAAATAGTTATGGGTAAATGAATATTAATACAAACCAAAAACTCGAGTGACGGGGAATTTGAAAGCCAGTTCAGGCAACTTCGGCTTGGCTCCTCAGTTTGAAACCCAAATTGCCAGCTGAATTCAGCTCGTTAAAGTTCAAGGATTAGCACCGTTTAGGGGTTTGCTGGATTTTAGGGAATGGGCATTCTCAAAGTCATAAAAGAATTGAAAAAGAAACTTACCTTTAGAGTCATGCTTTTCTGAAGGATGGCTTTGCAGCCAACCTCATTTTTTTATCCCCCATCAACATCCTATCATAATGGACTAGAAGGGTTTTGCACCCTTATTCCCCAATAAAGACCTGTTTCTGAAGCAGCCTACATAAGGTAGTTTGGCTGGCACTGTGCTCTCCTCTAAGAACCTCAGTTGCATCAAGCCATCTTACTTCTGTAAACAAGGTTTGATACAAGAACGAGGTTGGAAATAGTTGAGGCTATTAGCCAAGATCGAAGGAGTCGAAAGCATTTGAAATTACATTGGGAAGAGCTTTACTGGTGTAAAAAATTTCGCATTCAATGATTGCATCTAAGAAATAGAAAGAGAGGTATGAAGTAGGAACAGAATTTTCAATTTTGACTGATGAAAAAACAAGGTAATTAGGAGGCTGAGCCAGGAAATGGCCAAATAGGGCACCTTCTTTTGAAAGCTTCATACGCTTGAGATAAATCATATCCCTGTTGATTTTGTAAATCTCTCTCTTTAACAATGTTAACAGGAGATCAGAAACAGTTCAAAGCTGCTAATTGGTGGAGAGGAGGTATCCATATGGCCTTCAAGCACCAATCCTTTCCCAAAACCAGTAAAAGTTGGGGGAAATCAAAATGTAATTGTGTGGGTACAGCACCTCAGGCTACCACAGAAAAGCAAAAGAAATGAACAACTAAAACAGAAGTAATAACATCAAATACAATAAGGAACATACATAATACAGTGGGTGCCATTAAAAATGAACGAAAAGGAGTTTTCAATATGTACGAGCTTAAGATTGACATCCATAGGTTAAAACCGATTAAACAGAAACAGAAAAAATTTAATCAACCAAAGAAAGCAACAATTCATTACTCAGCTGAAGATCATTCTTGGACCTAATAGGCCCTATCGGAGGCTCGGAGCACTATCTCCACCAACATCATCTTCATCAACAATCTAAGCAACCATCTCCTTTCCTTCAAAACCCAATACTTAGTGACACAATACGATACCAGCAGGCTGACACATAATGCTTACAAGAAATTCCCCCCATGATAGCTTTTAGGATAAAAAACTTGCAGAAAGAATCATTAAGTTTCTGAGGAGAACCACTGTTTGAAAAAACTAAGTGCATTGTGAACATGGAGACAAAATATAGCCACACGGTAAACATCTCAAACGGAATGGCAATCCTGAAGTAGTTTCACGATCCAAAATGATTTGTAATAACATTTTTACACTGATAGGTACATCTATTGAAGAGGCTATAGCAATTATAGCCTTCAAGTGAGCATGCAGCATGTCATTTGTCCACCAATTTAGCAATTTGTTACAGCGGTTGACGAATCATATGTTCCTCCCATTTTTCTCCTATAAAGACATAATTTCACTCACAACCAAATGGCACTTCGCAATATACCAAAATCGAGTATCATAAAGTAAACTACATATCAACTCCAAACAAACTTTCCTCCAGTCAAATCCACATTTTCTTACCCCAATCAATTACCCCACCTAAATTGATGCTCCTATCACAAGAATTAATGAGACTTCCATTTTTAGTTTTTATTCTTCAGAAGGATTCTAACAACCAACTGTGTAAGCCATCAATAACTCCTCCGAAGCAGCACCTGGAAATCTCAGTACGAACTTGTTCAAGAACTCATCCTCCGACAAATTCATTACATTATGTAATCTCGGCTCCTTCTTTAAAAGATTTTTTGATTTCATAACCTCTAAGACTGTCAATCGAGGAATCACTCTCCCCTCCAAGCTATACATCAAGAAATCAGGATGATGAACCAATATAGACTTCTCAAACTTCTTTGTGTCCATAAAGAACTTAATCCCAACTTTTAACTTTCCCACCGACACCCTAAGCAATGGGGGAGCCCTCCTAAACATGTCCATACATTCAACTTCCAAAAAGCCAAAACTCCGAAACAAATCAATTTTTCGAGCAAAAGTCTCACTACTCATGCAACTAACAGTATAAAGGGCGTGAACCAGCATCCTCGAATCAATCGAAAATCCCATATCCAAAACCTGGGCAACGCGATTTTTCAATTCAGAATTTGGCAAGACTAACAGCCTAGGTTGCCTAGTCATGATCATACCCAGCTGAGAACCGACAATCCCACAACTTTCTAAATACGAAATGTTAGCCAACAATCTCGATTCGGGATCTTTCAAACGAACCCAGTTGCATCGTCGTAGAGTCCGAAACAAATTCTCATTATTACAATCATTCATAATCACTTTCTTGATAATTTGAACACAAGGTACTAATCTTTCAAAGAAAATATCAGTCAAATAAAATGAATGCTTGGAAATGAACTTACATAGGTGAGGACCAGTGAGACCCAGTTCTTGGAAAAACTGGATTCTGGGTTTGAGGGATTCGTTAACGTTGGAGAAGAGGATCTTGGGGGAGACAGTGACCGAGGATCGAATTTGGGCGTCCGAGAAATCGAGGTCTTTGAAGAACTGCACGACGGATTGTGGGTTTAGGTTCGTTTTGATTAATGATGAGGAGTGGTTTAGGATGAAGAGGGCTCGGGATTTGGGAAATCCAAGGGAGTCTTTGAGGTAATTGAGGAGGATGGACTTGTCTTGGTCTGGGTTTTGGTATGGAGTTAGGGTATGGATATTGGAATGGGTGAAGAAAGAGAGGAATGGTGTGGTGGGAGTTGAGTACAAATCGCGTAAACGAGGAAAGAATGGCTGAAGAATCGGCATGTGGAGATTGAAGAGTGAAACAGGGGAGGGAGGAGGGAAGGGTTTAAGGAGAAAAGTCGGGTTTTGAAGTCCCGGAGAGATTAAGAATGATCTCGTAGAAGGAGCGTAAATATAAACCGTCGAATCGCGAAACGGAATCGAACCAAATTAAATCGAGTGGTTTGGTTTGGTTTTAGATTAGGGTGGTTCGGTCATGGTTTTGAAAGTTTATAAGCCAATTGGTTCGATTTGGTTTGTAGTTTTAGGGGTCAAACCGAACCAAACCAAACCGTTATATATATATATATATATATAATAATAATATTTTTATTATTAATAGTCATTGATTTGTCTTGAAAATTTTATACCGAGATCTAGAAAAATCTAAGAGTAAAGATGGTAATCGTACGCCTTGGTCTTTCAACGCTCTCTTTTTCTCACCTCAACGCAATGTCGCACCATTAGTCCCGTTGTCCTCTCACCCCGCCAGCGCCTCTCCCTTTCACCTCTCTGACATTTATTCTCACACCTCATAGAACTAAAATTTTCACTCAACCATCGTAAAATCTCTCTCGACCTTACAAAATTAGTCTCAACTTTCTTTTTCTTTTTCAATATATGAAAATTGACCTTGTCTTCTTCTTTTTCAATATTTGAAAAATAAATTACTTTAAACCATAAAACCGAACCAAACCAAACCAAACCGAATGGTTCGGTTCGGTTCAGTTTCAAGCTTCATGCGGTTCGGTTCGATTTTAAAAAAATGAAACCGTTAGGAGACGGTTCGGTTCATGATTTTGTCATAAACCGAACCAAACCGAACCATTTACACCCCTATCTCGTACAGTATTAATGATAGGACATGGGTGTTTCCTGTTCGGCTTAGGCTGAAATTATTAACCAAACTATCATGTTGGTTTTTATCTTTTCAAAATCGAATCAAATTGTCATAAAATTCGTACTCGAATTAAGTTGAATAGATCGACTTGGTTCGGTTACACTGTTTAATTATTTAAGTATTTTAAAAAATATTTTTAAATAAAATAAATATTTTTAATACAAAATAAAATAACTAAAAGTTAAAATATTAATTATAAAATAAAATAAGCTTAAAGGTCTAGATGACGTAATATTCCAATGATTCACAATACTTAATATTACCTTCGCCCCAAAATAATTATTATTTTAGCAAAATACTTTTGTCTCAAAATAATTATCGTTATAAGATTCAAGAAATATTTGCTCATATTCTATCAAAATATTGTTATTTATTACTCTCATTAAATAAAGTTGTTAAGATGAAAGAAAAAAAAGATACTTATGCAATTTATCTATAATAAATGAACTTAAATAAAGGTAGATCAGTCTTTATGTAAGTTTCCTTAATATGTGTACAAATTGTTAAAACGATAATTATTTTGGGACGGAAATAGTATAATTTTTTTTATATAATATACTCCCTTCATCCCTTAATTATTGTCTTGTTTAACCCATTACACAGATTAAAAAAAATAATTGACTTTGTTATTAATATTGGTATAATGTTTAATTTTCTTTAATGCTCATATATATGTGGTCCATAATTAAAATAGGGAAAAAAAGTAAAGGTAAAATGCTAAAAGTAATGTCTTAAAAAAAAAACAAATAAAACAATTATTTTGGAACGAATAAAAAAAACAATAATTTAGGAACGGAGGAAGTATAATATATATATATATATATATATATGTTTGGTTTAGATTGTCGGTTTGACGATTCAACCTTACACCCTGATTAATGATGTACATATTTTAAACACTCCCAAAAAGTGGCTACTCTAACAAAGGTACTCCGAAATGGATTGGGCCCGTTCCATACACAAAAAGATATGTAGTACGTCCAAAGTATAAATAACGGAAAATTGTTGGCCGATATATTTTAAAAAAAATTTATTCTTTTCAGTTCATTTTTTTTTAATTGGAAAAATGCAATTTAAAATTTTCTTTCTAAAATGCCTCCGCCTCTTTCTTTCAAACCAACTATGACTTCCTGTAAAGCATTTTCTAATTTTTTGATAATCTTTCTAGCATTTTAACTTTGTTCCGTAGTTAAGATATTGGTCTGTTAAAATGTATTCTAAACTCTAAATTATTAAAAAAAATTCTTGTGCTAATCAGTGTGTGAAATGATTTTTTCGTTAAAAAATGTGAATACGTACATAGATTTTTCATCGATGGCCTCTGTTTGTTGGAACTGATTTTTCTTAATTTGTTCTATTATGTAATCAAAAGCAATTCAAATATGACAAAAGGGTTATACCATTTGGCTCGATCTCTGTTTTGTTTTGTTTCATCTTCAGTTGACTTCGATTTCATATATTAATAGTTTGTACTTTGTATTGTCAACTGAACAATGTCTTACCAATTTAATCTAAACTAGTGGCATCCCTATGCCCAATTGTTGCATCCCGATGCAACAACTGTTGCATCTCAAATTGAATCCCGATGCTCAATTCTTGCATCCCGATGCTCAAATTAATCTGAGAAAGTGATACTGCATCCCGATGCTCAATTGTTTCATCCCGATGCCCAATTATTTGCATCTCAAATTAAATCCTGATGCTCAAATTAATCTGATAAAGTGGCACTGCATCCCGATGCCCAATTTGTTGCACCCCGATGCTCAATTGTTTGCATCTCAAATTGAATCCCGATGCCTAATTCTTACATCCTGATGCCCAAATTAATCTGAAAAAGTGGCACTGCATCCCGATGCCTAATTATTTGCATCTCAAACTGAATCCCGATACCCAAATTAATCTGAGAAAGTGGCACTACATCCTGATGCATCCCGATGGCTGATGCACGCGTGTTTTGGTTTCATTAAGGGTATCGTAGTCTTTTTGCCCCAAAAGTGTCGTTTTCTAATTTTAAAAAAAGTATAGTGGACTGAAGCGATTACAAATGTTGAAAAAGGGACCGGCCTGTAATTGACCCTATAAATAATCCCATAAGACCATAAGTAAAGGAGTCCAAATCTTTTGTCCCATGATAGTGCAAATAAATGCTACAAGGACAAGAGTACCCTGCCGTATCAAGTAATAAAGTGTACCTAAGTACGAGTTATCGATCCACAGAGAATGTACTTAATTTTCACTCTGACTAAGTACCGAAATCGGGCTAACTAATTATATTTGAGCGAAAATAAATTATGAATAAAAACTAAAAACTAAAAATAAAAGAAAGCAATTAATATTAACAACGTCGCAAAATGGTTTGGCAACAACAAATCAAGAGTTAAAAGATAGGATTTTAGGAATGCAGTATTTCTAGTCTAGCTCATGATTAATTTAATCCTCTCTATACTATTCTTTAACTCAAGTCTTGGTAGTCGAGCGCATGTTGATAGAATTCACTACGGGCTCTCGCATCTTATAGCAAGGAAAGAATTGTAAGTCCCCAACCCTACTTCCTTCCTAGTACACTCGTAGTCACCTCATATCGGCCTTAAAACCCTCAGAATATTAGATGTCATACTTGTTAAGCATAGATCATGAGTGACATGATGAGATGCACCCGAGTCAAGGAGCCATGATGGAGAGGGGATAGATGCAGAAGCAATGATGACATGCGCTTGAAGGGAAGTATTGGTGAAGGTGGGACGAGGTGGGAGTCAAATTATAGGATGTTTTTCTTGAAAAACAGGACATTGATGAAGAGAGTGGCCTTTGGTGTGACACCATTGATACTTACCTAAGTATGGGCGAAGATTGAGTTGATGATTGTCACACCCCAATTCAAGCTACTATACATAACCTAAATTCGGGCATGAACCGACTATACATAATCAAAACAACCACCTGTTTAACAATATACAACTGTGGAAATAAAAATATGGCGACATGCCATTCAACCTCATCAACTGAAAAATATACAACTGAGTTTACACAACTCATCCAACTGATAAATACAACCCAAAAGAGAAGGCATCGAGCCTTTATATATAAAACAACAGAAACCAGTTTGAAACATAGACAGTATAACAAGACTACTGTGTAACCATATACATAAAATCAAAACTACCCCAAAAGAGAGGTTACCACCTTCTATCTCACAGCGAGCCGCATAGCCTCACGCACGTAACCCCTTCGTCTCACTTCGATCTAAGGAAAACATTAGTGAAAGGTGAGTTACCTATGACCCAGTAAGATTCCACAATACTTATACAGGTTATGCAACAGTAATAGGATGCTAACACATTGCAACATGTAATCAGCACAACTTATAAAACAACTAAATCTCATTACTAGCGCAAGAAGGCTCACGACTGACAACTGTCCCACAACAGTTGGAAGAAATGACCAACTTACAAAGCAATAAGCTAAACAACATCTCATATCATATATTTAAACAAGTAGTAACATCACAGAATCATACAGAGTAGGTTATCAAAGTCGAGGTACACCTCCGAATAACCAGCTCCCCTTATAACCCCACTTGATTTCGAAGCTCATATCATATCATTTCAAGTTGTATCATTTGTATATTTCGTATATTTCGCGGAATAAGTCAATATGATCCAAATCTCTACAACCTTGGCAACCATGAGACAATACGACTCTTATCTAATAATCTACGCGGTATACTCCCTATTTTGGCTGAAATAGGGACGGAGGCCGGATTAAGATCGCCACAACCCGACTATCACTGCTCTCCACCCCATGATAGTCGGTGGTCAATCAAAATCCCCTGAATGTTATAAGTCATTGTGTGGCGCCCCGACCCGGATCTCTATACGAAATCCCAAGGTCGAGTCGCCAAAACAACATAACAACAAGAAAAGCACGTGGCGTAACCACCCGTACTACGACAAAACACAAGTATGAACAAACTTCGGCAATAACAAAGCCGGAAAACAACTAGTAACAACCTTGAGTTTACAACTCGGGAAAGACAGTAACAACAACAACATCGGCCACAACATGTCGGAACAAAACATAACTACGAGCTACAACATGCTCGATGGAGAAATTGTTTAAAAGCGAAACTATACAAAAGCACGACATATACAAGTGTCGGCTACCCAAAAGAATATTTGTTTACAACACCACAACACTACCCAAGTAAAGTTTACGTAACTTTACATATCCATCGTCCTTACCAAAATATAACAATGAACTAAGGAATAGTCCCTCGATCTAACAACGTAGACAACCTGCACGCTAGCGTGATCCTTTCTCGATCTCACCGTGAACTCCCGGGTTGGCTGGGATCTAAGGAAAACAAATAAACACATAACGGGGTGAGTCATAATAACACAGTAAGTTACTAATGCAACTACATGGCATGGCATGATGCTCAAGCAATAAATATAACATGGTATCAACATTTATATACCACAACACAACATATATCATCATACTTGATATACAATTCATTCACTCACATAGCACTTTGGTTAACACATAAGTGCTTATAGTAAACCATGTTAGAGAAGGATATCATATCTCTTTCTTCAACCTTGTGTAGCTCCTGCAATACACAAACAACCAATAGTGCCTCGATACTCGTGTGCATAGTATCAACGTCCCCGACACAATCCCGTCGAGTTTAACCTAGCAAGCCAAAGTCATGCGTATTGCTATAACAGAGGGGCTACTTCTCAACTGTGGCCAACAGAAGAGGGGTGTGTGCATTCCGATACGGCGACTTATAGCGATCACGAATCCCATTCGTCAAGACTATAGGTCGTCCCAACATGACATTAACAACAACGATGCCAGCTGGACTTACACAACACACAAGTAGGTAAACTTACTCAACTTATGCAATTAACCGTCAAATTTAAAAGTAGTGAACTTGAATAACATCATGTAGATTATATTTTTCTACAACACATAACCATCAAACATATTGTTCAAAGTCACAAAACACAACTTTAGAGCTACTTTACAAGTCTCTAACATACTAGTATCAATACTCGGAGGACCATTTCTCATACCAAATGAACCCTAATTTTCGTAGTACTTTAACTAGTGATTCGGAGAATTATAATCTTTCCAAAAATCCACTTTTGGTGTCAATTCATTAAGTTCACAAAATTTGGGTATAATTGCTATATGCAACTTTTTACCATTTAAAGGTCTCTAACATGTTCTTTAGTACAATCCCATAATTGAGTTCTTAAAACTAACATGCAACATCATCCAACTTCACAACTTAACACATAGACATGTTATATACTTCAAAATATCCTTTAAACATGAAAGTACCATGTATTCAAGTCATGCATGTAAGATTAAGAACAAGTATGCAATAATTTCTAAGCATACAAAGGGGGGTTAGTAACTTACATGTAAGATGGAAATCAAACCAAAGAAATACAAATTCAAGTCTCCTAAGTTGGTCCCCAAGTCAGCCTCTACAATTTGATGGTCTTTGATCATAATTTGGATGGTTGGATGTGGAGATATAGAGTACACACACCAATTACACCTTTATCTCCCACACTGTCTCTAAGCTACCATGGAAGAATTTGGAGAGAAATGGAGTGTTCTTTGTCTCTCACAAGGATGGAGAGTATATATATATGGGTCAACAAGTCAAAGCCAGGTTTAAATCTCAACCATTGGATCAACTTTGGAGGGTCAAACAACTTAAAATTCAGTCAATAAGTCATAGCTGAATTCGTCGCCATGTGGCCGCACCATGCGGTCGCCTCACGCGGCCGCTTACAATACAGAAAGTTTGTGCGTGGGAAAGGCTTGGCATCATGCGGGCGCATAGTATTTCATGCGGGCGCTTCATGCGGCCGCTTGGGTAGCTATGCGGGCGCTTCATGCAGCCGCATAGAGTCCAGAATGTTTGGGTTTTTGGCAAGCTCGTATCATGCGGCTGCCTAGGGTCTGGTTCAAGCCAAAATGACTTCTAAACAACATGAACCAGACCCTAGGCAGCCGCATGAATTCACATCAATTCAAGTTTGAAACACACCCAAAACTCATTCTAAACAACATGTAATAATGCTATCAACCATCACCTCAAACTTAAGAGTAATCACAAGGGCTCATACCAAGGTAATGCATTAACATGTATACCTATCCTAGCATCCTTAAATGTATGTGAATTAAGGCAAAAACCATATTGAACATGTTTATACAAGCAATCAAACACACACATGTTGAGCATAATAACACAAACAATGTAAGCATCTAAAGCATAATAAATTCAGGTTATTACACATTGTACACTTTTTGTTAACCAATTTCATGTTCACACATTATTTCGTATTTGTCTACAATTTTGGTATTTCGTTTATCCTTTAAGGATCAATTCGAGTTCTAATTTCATGAATCAACATAATGAGCAAATTAACATCTCAAACAACTCAATAAAAAGTCACAACCTCTTAATCCCAGCCATGCTACACACTTTAATTAGGCTAGTTTCTCGTCGGTTTCATCAATTCAAGTATACAATTAATTTATAACATTTTTAAGGTTCATATAAACATCAATACACTTTATTAACACATACCCATAATCATATCAGCCTATTAAACATTATAGCATGGCTAAAATTCAAGGTTTCACCATAATAACAACTCAATGATCGCATATAACCGAAATTAACTGATTAAACTACAAACATGAACAAGCTAGAGGTCCATCACCCAATTGAAGAGCAAAACCACAAATTATCTTCTTAATTCCAATGCTTAGACCAGGCACATACTAACTTAAACCAACCCTTAGTTGCTACCTTAAAGAAGGAATAAGTTATCATGCACAAACCCTACAAACCCTAGGTTGAATTCGATGAAGTGTGGGGAGAATTTGAGAGACATTTGTGTGTTTTAGGTGTTCTAAACCTTGGGGTATTGTTTTCCCCAATTTTCCCATGACCAAGAACAGATGAGGGAGCCCAAACCAGGATGTGGCAGCAAGAAAAAACCCAAAGACTAAGCTAACAAGTCGTTGTGTCGGGCTGGCGCAGTCGCGCCAGGTGATGATTCACGAGCACGCCTATTATTCATCCACGGGCCATTTTTGCTGTTTTGTTCTATTTCTTTGGTTCGATCGCTAGGGTACTCCTAGGTTTGATTGTATAATAGCTATAACACATCAAAGGTTGTCCCTAAAGGTTCCATATCATCCTAGGATCAAATCAAGGTCACGAAAATGTTTACGAACTCGAGAACAACTTCGGAAACTTCTTCGTTTCGCAACTTCGAAATAACACAACATCCTTCTCTTTTTAAGGCTTAGTTTAACATTATGAACCCTATTACATCAAGTATATCTAGATTCAAAGTATCATGGTTCATCTATTCCATTTCAATTCAATTTACACTACGGAACAATGCAATAAAGTAACATACTGAAACGTGCAAACATGAGTTTACAACTCGTCTATTCGAAATCATGAACCAAGATAAACAAGTTAACAATGCATGTACATAATCATAAGATTAATATGCTAATGAAATGCTCGGGTATTACTACCCTCTCCCCCTTAAAAGAATTTGACCCCGTATTCCTTACCTTAGTTATCAAACAAGTGAGGGTACTTAGTTCTCATCTCATTTTCACTTTCCCATGTTGTTTCTTCTATTGTATGACTTTGCCACAAGACCTTTACCATTGGTATGGTCTTTGTTCTGAGAATTTGTTCCTTTCGATCTAAAATTTGCACAGGTTTTTCCCCGTACGATAAATCAGGTTGAAGGTTTACAGGTTCAACCTCTAACACATGTGAAGGATCAGGAATGTACTTCCTAAGCATCGATACATGGAAATTTTTTTGAATTAAGTGCGGATGGCAATGTCACTCGATATGTTAACTTCCCCACTCTTTCCAAAATCTCGAAAGGCCCAACATACCTCAATGCAAGTTTCCCCTTCTTCTAAAATATTTTAACCCCTCGAACTGGAGAAATTTTTAGAAACACCTGATCACCTACTTTAAACTCAAGACCTCTTCTTCGAACATTGACATAGCTATTCTGTCGACTCTGTGTAGTAAGAAGCCTATCCCGAATAACTTTCACATGATTAGCTGATTCTTGTACAATTTTTGGACCACATATCTTTGTTTTTCCTACTTTATCCTAACGGATTGGCGATCGACATTTTCTGCCATACAATGCTTCATAAGGTGCCATTCTGATACTTGATTAGTGACTATTATTATATGCAAACTCTGCCAATGGAAGATAGGTATCCCAGCCACCTTTGAAATCAAATGAACAAGCTTGCAACATATCTTCTAGTATCTGAATAGTCCTCTCTGGTTGCCCATCTGTCTGAGGATGAAATGCAGTACTAAGACTCAATTTGGTCCCCAGTGCTTCCTGCAGTGTCTGCTAAAATCTTGATGTGAAGCGAGGATCTCGATCAGAAACAATGCTAACAGGTACTCCATGTAATTTTACAATCTCCTGGATATACAACATAGCAAGCTGATGTAATAAAAATATCATCTTCACTGGTAAAAAATGTGCAGACTTGTTAAATCGATCCACGATAACCCAAACTGCATTATGTCCTTGGCTTGTTCTTGGTAGTCCAGTTATAAAAACCATTGCAATGTTTTCCCACTTCCACTCTGGAATCTTTAGTGGTTGAAGTAATCTTGCCGGTCTTTAATGTTCAGCCTTTACCTGCTGACACGTCATACATTTAGATACATAACTTGTAATTTCCCTCTTTATATTACTCCACCAGAAATTTCGTTTCAAATCTCGATACATCTTGGTGCTCCTAGGGTGTATAATATATTTCTATTTGTGGCCTTCATCCATTATTTACTGCTTGATCTTTGGATCATAAGGAATACATACTCGACCTTTGAACATTAATAACCCATCGCTATGAACATGAAAATCTTCTTCTTCTTCACCCTCCTTTAACTTCTTCACAATCTTTTGTAACTCAACATATCGTTCTTGTGCCTCTTTAATTCTCTCAAGTAACATTGGTTGAACACGAACATTTGTAAAGATGATGCCATGGATCGATCTACAAGGATTCCATTGACATGCATCTTCTAGCATCTTTCACTCCCGGATCATCAAACACGAAACATACATCTTTTGACTCAAAGCATCTGTGACCATATTAGCTTTTCCCAGCTGATACAAAATGGTGCAGTCGTGATCCTTAATTCTTTTCATCCACCGACGTTGACGATTGTTCAACTCCTTTTGAGAGAAAAGATACTTCAAACTCTAGTGATTAGTGTACACTTCAAACTTGGCCCCATACAGATAATTCTTCTATTTATGCAATGCCATAATGATAGCCGCTAACTCCAAATCATGCGTAGGATAATTCTGTTCACACTGTGTCAATTTCCTCAAGGCATATGCGATAACTTTTCTGCATCAACACACAACCCAGTCCTTCTTTAGAAGCATCACTATACATAATGAAATGTTCATTTCCATCGGGCAAGGCAAGAACTAGCTAGAGCTGATATCAATCTTTGTTTAAGTTCCTAGAAATTGTTTTCATACTTTTCATCCCACACAAAAGAAATTTTCTTTCGTGTCAAATTTGTCATTGGAGTAACAATTTTCAAAAATCCTGGTATGAATCTTTGGTAATACCCAGCTAAGAACAGAAAACTACGAATCTCTGTGACTGTACTGGGTCACTTCCATTCCACAACTGCCTCCACTTTAGTAGGATCAACTGCAATGCTTGTTTGTGACACAACATGCCCCAGAAAAGTCACTTCTTTCAACCAGAATGCACATTTACTGAACTTGGCATACAATTTCTTCTCTCACAATAAGTTTAGCACCAATCTTAAATGATGTTCATGTTCCTTTTCAGACTTGGAGTAAACAAGTATACCATCAATAAGCACTACTACGAAGCTATCCTGATAAGGTTAAAAAATTCTATTCATCAAATCCATGAAAACCGCAGGCGCATTAGTTAACCCAAATGGCCTAACAATGAACTCGTAATGCCCATACCGCGTTCTGAAAGCAGTTTTTGGAATATCTTCTACTCGAATTTTCAACTGGTGATAACCACTCCTTAAATCAAACTTCAAAAATACAATGGCCCCATATTACTGATCAAACAAATCATCAATGTGTGGTAAAGGATATTTGTTCTTCACAGTTACCTGATTCAACTGTTGGTAATCAATACATAGCCTCAATGTCCCATCTTTCTTCTTCACAAATAAAACTGGTGTACCCCAAGGTCAAACACTTGGCTTAATAAACCCTCTGTCAAGCAACTCCTGCAACTGAATTTTCAATTCTTTCAATTCAGCCGGTGCCATTCTATAAGGTGCTTTTGATATTGGTATTGTGCCTGGCAATAACTCAATACAAAACTCTATCTCTCGTTTAGTAGACAATGAGAAATCATCAGGAAACACATCTGGATACTCACATACTACAGGTACGTACCTCTTTAAGCTTAGGTGTGACCTTCTGCTATCATACACTTATGCGAAATACTCATTACACCTACTAGCAATTAATTTACCAGCCTATAATGCAGAAATGATATACAATCTACATGAGCATGATATGCACAGCCAATCCATACCCAGTATAATATCAATATTTCGAATTGGCAACACAATCAAATCAGTAGGTAAACTATAGTTACCCACAAACACATCATAGGCTTTATAGACCACACTAGCTACCACATATTCCCCCATCGGGGTTGATACCTCCAGCATATAAGGCAATATATAAGGTTGCACATGCAAATTCACAACAAAATGAGATGCCACATACGAATGAAATGATTCTGGGTCTATCAAAATATAGGCTCTAGACTAAAAAAATAGTAAGAGTACCTCCTATTATAGACAAAGAACATCTTTCTGGTCTAAGGCAAACACACGCCCCTGGACCTTCGGTTTCCCATCACCCCCTCTCTTGACCCCTGAGGTCTGTTGATTCTGGTTCTATGGCTATTGATTATGTGATTGAGTATTCTTCCATTTTGGGCAATGGTTACGGTAATGCCCAAATTTCCCACAAGTAGTACACTTACCCTGCTTTGCCCAACAATTATCTGCTGTATGATAACCCTTGCCACAAAAAGTATACCCACTGGTAACAGTCTGCTGTCCTGATGCCATGAAACTACCAATATTATTCTTTGATTGCTGTCATGTCTGACGGCTAAATTGTTGGTTCCCTTGTTGTCCTTGCTATTGTGTCTGTTATGGCCCTCGTAGTGGTCTCTGGGAATGACCATCCTGATTACCCTGTCCTCCTCTATTACTGTAGTTTTCTTGTCCTCTCCCAACCTTGTGAATTAAATCCACCTCTATTACTCTTTCCCTGACCTATTCCACTATGTTGGGTAGTTTGTTGCCCAAACACTGCAACTCTCTTTACTTTCTATTCCTCCAGATCATTCTCTACAGATAAAGCTCGATCCACTGCCGATGAATAAGAAGTAAGCTCTAATGGAAACAACTTATAACGAAGCTATGTGTGAAGCCCCTTCACAAACTTTCTCACCTTCCTATCTTCAGTAGAGAGCAAATGAGTGTTATACCTGGCCAACTGAGTAAACTTTCCCTCGTACTGAGCCACATTCAAATTTCTCTGTTCCAGTGTCATGAACTCCATTTCTCTCTGTTCCTGAACGAAAGCTGGAATGAAGTTCTTTTTGAATTCTGGCACGAAATTAGCCCATATCTAAGGAATCCCTTCAGTCTCCCATTTGTTCTTAATCAGCATCCACAAATTTTTTATTATGCCTTCCATCTTGAAAGTTGTAAATATTACCTTTTCTTCCTCAGAACATCCGAGTGTCTTAAACACTTTTTCCATTCCCTCAAGCCATTTTTCAGCCTTCAATGCATCAGGTTCACCATCATAGCTCTTGGGATTCAGTTTAAGAAACTTCTCAAGTGGTGTGGTACCCTGTAAAATCTCAATAGGAACTGGATGAGGATTCTGATTACCTGCATTCTGATTAACCATCTGCTGATTAGCTGCAACTTGCTGTGCTAACAACGTAGTCAACCTTTCAAGTAGTGCAGTCTGATTACTGCTACTCTGTTGTACTATCAACCTCTCAATAGCTTGATATACACCACCAAGCCCTTCATACTGTACTCCACCTACTAGGTGAATAGGGGGAGCATTAATATGACTTTCAGCTCCTTCTTAGAGCCATACCGCACTCGTGCTGGCTCTATGTGAACCACATCCCTTTCTTCTCGATCCCACCATCTCTCACCTACACACAACCACCCAATATTAGACATATACATATAACCTCTAGGACAAGGATCCTCTCCTGGCTTCAGCTTAAACAAAAGCTTTGATACCAAACTGTCACACCACAATTCAAGCTACTATACATAGCCTAAATTCAGGCATGAAACGGCTATACATAATCAAAATAACCACCTGTCTAAAAATATACAACTGTGGAAATAAAAAATTGGCAACATTCCATTCAACCTCATCAACTGAAAAATATACAACTGAGTTTACACAACTCATCTAATTGATAAATACAACCCAAAGAGAAGGCATCCATCCTTTATATACAATACAACAGAAACCAGTTTGAAACCCAGAAAGTATAACAAGACTACTGTCTAACCATATACACAAAATCAAAATGACCCCAAAAGAGAGGTAACTACCTTCTATCTCACAGCGAGCCGCATAGCCTCACGCACGTGACCCCTTCGTCTTGCTTCAATCTAAGGAAAACATTAGTGATTGGGTGAGTCACTTATGACCCAGTAAGATTCCACTACACTTATGTATGTATGCAACAGTAATAGGATGCTAACACATAGCAACATATAATCAGCATAACTTATAAATAACTAAATCTCATTACTAGCGCAAGAAGACGCACGACTGACAACTGTCCCACAACAGTTGGAAGTAATGACCAACTTACAAAGTAATGTGCTAAACAACATCTCATATCATGTATTTAAACAAGTAGTAATATCACGAAATCATACACAGTAGGATATCAAAGTCGAGGTACACCTCCGACGAATCAGCTCCCCTTATAACCCCACTTGATTTCAAAGTTCATATCATCTCATTTCAAGTTGTATCATTCGTATATTTCGTATATTCTGCGGAATAAGTCAACATGTCCCAAGTTCTTACAACCTTAGCATCCATGAGACAATACCACTCTTACCTAATAATCTATGTGGTATACTCCCTATGTTGGTCGAAATAGGGACGCAGGCTAGATTAAGATCGCCACAAACCAACTATCACTGCTCTCCGCCCCATGACAGTCGACGGTCAATCAAAACCCCTGAATGTTATAAGTCATTATGCACTTTATGTTAACCAATTTCATGTTCACACATTATTCCGTATTCGTTTAAAATTTTAGTGTTTCGTTTATCCTTTAAGGATCAATTTGAGTTCTAATTTCACGAATCAACATAATGAAAAAAATTAACCATCTCAAACAACTCAATAATAAGTCACAACCTCTTAATCGCAGCCATGTTACAAACTTTAATTATGCTAGTTTCTCGCCGGTTTCAGCAATTCAAGTATACAATCAATTTATAACATTTACAAGGTTCATATAAACATCAATACACATTATTAAGACATACCCATAATTAATCATATCAGCCAATTAATCATCATAGCATGGCTGGAATTCAAGGTTTCACCATAATAATAACTCAATGATCGCATATAACCAAAATTAACCGATTAAACTACAAATATGAACAAGCTAGAGGTCCCTTTCCCAATTGAAGAGCTAAACCACCAATTATCTTCTGAATTCCAGTGCTTAGACCAAGCACATACTAACTTAAACCAACCCTTAGTTGCTGCCTTAAAGAAGGAACAAGTTATCATGCACAAACCCTACAAACCCTAGGTTGAATTTGATGAAGTGTGGGGTGAATTTGAGAGACTTTGTGTGTTTTGGGTGTTCTAAACCCTGGGGTATTGTTTTCCCCTATTTACCCATGACCAAGACCAGTGAGGGAGCCCAAACCAGGAGGTGGCAGCAAGAAACAACCCAAAGACTAAGCTGGCAAGTTGCAGTGTCCGGCTGGCGTGGTCGCGCCAGGTGATGAGGGGCGAGTGCGCCTACTATTCATCCCCGTACCATTTTTGTTATTTTGCTCTGTTTCCTTGGTTCGATCACTCGGGAACTCCTAGGTTTGATTATATAACACCTATAACACATCAAAGATTGTCCCTAAAGGTTCCATATCATCCTAGGATCAAATCAAGGTCACGACAAAGTTTATGAACCCGAGAACAACATCAAAAAATTTAACATTATGATACACTATATAACATCAAGTATATCTAGTTTGAAAGTATCATGGCTCATCTTCCATTTCAATTCGATTTATGCTACGGAATAATGCAATAAAGTAACAAACCGAAACATGCAAACATGAGTTTACAACTCGTCTATTCGTAATCATGAACTAAGGTAATCAAGTTAACAATGCATGTACATAATCATATGATTAATATGCTAATGAAATGCTCGGTTATTACAATGATTATTTTGGGACGATGGGTGGGGTTATTTTTAGGCTGATAAGGAGGGCGAGATTGAGCATTGAAAGGGGCTGAGTTGGTGTAAGATGGGCGAGAGGAAATATCATTGACAGAAGTAGGCATAGAACCAAGGATTGATTTAAGAACCAGTTCTTGGTTTATTAACTTTTCGTGTAATTCCTCAAAAGAAATAGGAATGTCATGTGCATAAACAAAATCAATGACACTCTGATAGAAGGGATCAAGGCCTTCTAAAACTTTGTCAGTGATGTCTTCGGGGTTTAGAGGTGTATCGAGAAGAGCGAGTTTCTCGGTGCATGCGCATATAATCAGTGATAGACTGAGGGCCTTTGACTATGGTTTTGAGTTTTGCCTTGAGTTGTTTAACCTGAACACGGGAAGGCTTAGAAAAAGTATTAGAGAGGGTGTCCCAAAATTCCTTGGTAGTGGTGAAGCGAGAGATGAGGGGAACAATAGTCTGTTCGAGGGTGCCTACGAGGGTACCGAAAAGGAGACGGTCTTGTCGAATCCAGGTTTGATAAGCAGGGTTAGATGCTAAGACCGTGTCCTTTGTGATGGTGGGCGGTGGGATAGGGTACGAACCATCCAAGAACTTGAACAGGTCATAGCCAACAAGAGTGGCTTGGATTTGGAGTTTCCACGAGAGGTAGTTTGCGGAAGTGAGCTTGATTATATTGGGAAGAGCGACAACAATGAGAGGAATTTTTGGTTCGGCCTCATTTGGAATTATGTTGGTTGCCCTAGTGAGAGAGAAGAAAGAAAGATGGATCACAGATGCTCTGTTAGAATATATAGACAATGAGTTATAGAGGTAATACAAGACTAATTGGAACAGCCTAGTACTATTTACATAGAAGACTAAAGCTTGGAATACAACTAAGATAAACATCAGTGTGAGATTAAGTCACAACCTTATCTTTATCCTTTACATTCAGATGATAGAACATAGAACTTAGTTGAAATCACCAACCATTAGTATATGGCCTTTTATTTGTCTTACAGATCTACTATCCATTTCATCCCAGAAACTCCTTAAGCTTATTCACAGAACCATTTTACAAATAATATTTGATCGTGTGAGGTGCTATAAAGAAGAAGAAAAATACTCCAGCAGAAAGAGTATAATATTAGAAAATTGCGAGGGCGCACGCAAAAACAATTGCCAACATTGAGGAGGAAATTTACAGTTACTAAGAAGTAAAACATCTAAGGGAGGGACTGTGTGTAGATGTAGTCCTCGTTCTCAAAAACACTCTCTTCTCTTCTCTTTTCATTTCCTCCTTTGCATTCTACACCCTCCAATTTTCCACATGATTGAGCTTTTCTCTGCACACACAGAAACAACAACAGCATGTCAAAATTACACACACACACACACAGAGACAAACACACACACCTGTGGAGCTAGAGAAACTAATTGACCTGTGGTGGACTAGTACTAAGACTTGTCTTCATTGTTTACTCGGACAAGTTCTTTCATGGAACGGTAATACGTCACCAGGGTGATGTGCTGTGATGCACTTCTGTACCAACCACTTATTAACAAATGATCCCACCAAAAAATAAAAAAAATTAAATTAACATGTGATGGTGTGAGGTGGCCTAATCTCTCCGGATCCAGGGGTCTTGTTTAATTTGATTGGCTGATGAAGTAAAGTATCAAAACACAAGTGAGACGTTACACCATATAGGGGGGGCACAAAATTTAGAATAGGTCGCACGGATCTTCCTGACCCGATCCACTATATGTTTGTGGGCTAAGCATTGAGAAAGTAAAACTCAATCTTACGAACTCACAGGAAACTTATTCATTAATCCGATCCATCGTGTGTTTATGGGCTGAATTGTCTTACGAATTAGGATCCGTAAGACGTCTCATTGGAAACCTACTTATCAGGTTGATGATGGGTGAGATAATCCCACTCAATAATTTCCGGTTCACAATGGGACAAAACCCAATGTGATAGCCATCAAATTAGAGAGAGAGAGAAGAGAGAGAGAGAGAGAGAGAGAGAGAGAGAGAGACTCACCACATTTAAAGAATTAACAGAACCCACCACCACTTCTTTTTCATCACCTTTGCCATGAACAAGTAAAAAGTATGATATCAATAACAAAAAGGAAACAAGAAAGAGGCTTCGAGATCTCATGTTTCTTCACTTAAGTGCAAGTGAAACTACAAGAAAGAAGAGTACAATTAACCTTACGAGCATTCAAGAGGACAATATATATTTCCGAAACCAATATATATATATATATATATATATATATATATATATATGGAGTATATAATATGGGTTCTGTGAGTTTCTGCAACTAATATTTTGACCTGTCTCCTGATTCCACAACAGCAAGCTCTAGCATCAAGAGGATGGGTTGGCTGTTCTGTTTTCTCACTATAAAATACTCCTTGGTCCAGGCAAATAAGGCTCTCTTTTATTTTTGGTTTGTCCCAAAAACTAAAATTGTTTTCTTTCAAAAAATAGATAAAATTATACTCCGTTTCAGGCAAAGAAGCCACTATACTATTTTGGAATGTTTCACAAAAACAGTCTACTTAAAATAATTATGCCTACAATCTCCATAAAATTTTTAACTTTACTCTCCACCTGTGGTACAAACATTTTAACTATCTAAAATAGTTTTGTAATTATTATCAACTCTAATACTACTTATGTATAACTTAATTATTAGACTTTTCAAATATAAACTTCTTGGTGGAACTAATGGAGTAATATAAAATTCTTAAGATACAAACATATAAAACAACATTGTTATGACAAAATTAACTTGTCAATAAAAATATATTTTTGAGATGAAAAAATATAAGTAATTTACTACACATGCATGCATGTGACGGAAGAGTTGAGTCAGAGGTGTCCTTGAGTCGCTTCGTGTTTGGTTCCCAAGATTCTTCTGCTTGGTTCCTCACACCAGTTAAAACGTTAATCAGGCATATTAGTTTTTTGGATTAATACATAATTTGGTCCCCAAACTTTTTAGCATTTTCGACAATTCCTAATTTGGTATTTAAACTGAACTTTTGGGTAATCAATTAATCCTTCAACTGATGAGAGTCAGTTGAGGTGTTAGTTTTTTATTGTTACGACAGAAATGACTAATTTATTTAACCATTAATGAATGTAGTGGATAAGTAAAATTTGTAGTGAAAATAAAATTTTCCTAAGAAAAAAAAAAGATAATAGATGTAGCATACATTATAGCTAAATTTTTATATAATATAAAGTATTAAATATAAGAGAGATAAAGTTACAAAAAGTTTCAAGGAAATATACATGAAGATAGATTTGAGCATAAAACAATTTTATTTTATTTTTCTTAAATAATATTTAATTTTTATGATTTAAAATTTTTCTCTTTATGTATTGCATATGAAAAGTAGATTCACTACTGGTGGGAATCTTTGGTTAAAAAAATATCATTGAACCAAAACAAAAGAATTTGGCACTATTCAAAACAATTTCTGAATCCAAGGGTATTTTTCTCTTAACAATTAAAAACTAACGCCTAAACTCATGATTGCCGTTTGTTGAGAGACTAATTGATTACCCAAAAGTCCATTTCAAGTACCAAATTAGGAAATGTCAAAGTTCAGGAACCTAGGTAGGAAATGAAAAAAGTTCAAGGACCAAATTATGTATAAATCCTAGTTTTTTTTTTTTAAATATCAGGTTCATTATTTGAACTAACCCCCCGCCCCCCAAAAAAATTCTTGTCCGGTCAGTCAAACATGATATTTTTCAAACATAAATTTGATATATATATATATATATTATTTATTTATTTATTTATTTCAAAAATCATAAAAACGTAATTTGTAGTACTTTAAAAATATTATTTATTGAAGTTAATTACTATTTTTTTTCTATAAATTTCATTATTATCTTAGAGCCGGCAAAATTAGCCCAGCCCAATGGGCCGGCCCAGTCAGCCCGATGTTTGCATGGGCTAAAGTTTAATTTTTGGAGGCCCAAAAAAACGCGGGCCTTTTTGGCCCGGTCCATTAGGCCCGACGGTTCAATTGGGCTTGCATCAAAAAAGCCCGGGGCTTTTGGGCTAGGTCCAGCCCGCACTATTTTATTATTATTTATTTATTTTCACTCAAAAAATAATTCTAACTTCTTAAATAATTAAAGCAATAATTAAAGATCATTCTATTTTAACTAGAATGATCCAGTTAGCTTTATTTTTTGATATTATAATTTATACATGCTGTAATGCAATCTCAGACATTGAAGCAACATGTTCCAATTTGATTATTGCTTTATCGTTTAATTATTGGTTTAACTGATCAATAAAGTTAACTTCTTAAATAATTAAAACTCTGGACCATTATAATATCATATTTATTTCCATTTTAATTAATGTTTGATACGGTGATAGCATTATTTTACCTTTAGTAGTTAGCAGTTAGGACAAACAATAAATCATAGTATTGCTTTTGTTTAGTAAGAAACTTAGAATTTAATTTGGCAATTGGCATCACCATTGTTCCTTTTAGTTTATTTATTTTTCCAACAAGGGCTTTTTGGCCCGATGGCCCGATGGGCTTTGATGGGTTGGGCTGGGCTGGGCTTTACTTTTCTTCGGCCCTAGTAAAATTGGAGCCGGCCCAGCCCGGCCCGATATTAAGTGTTGGCCCGGTGGGCTTGCACTGGGCCGGCCCAGCCTAGTCCACTTGATCTCTGAAAAATTGCTTTTTCAATATATATGACAATTTTGGTTATAAAACAGTTTTGTTTGATCAGTAAAAAGTTTGCACAACGGAATTGTATTAGCAAAGTGATTGAAAAGTATTCAAAAATAAGTTATGATCTTATTTTGTGCAAGTGATACGAGAAATGTTAGTTACTAAAACATTCAAACAAATATCCAAAATTAAACAACTAAATAATAAGCAGTAAAATTAAAGGGTAACAAATAGAGAAATTGTCACAAATATTTAAAGTGTTTCGGATCTGCTATCCTACGTCCACTTCCCCACATCCCTCTGGCTATCGTGAGGCAATAATCCACTATATTTCAACAATTATACATATTATTGACAGGATTCCTCTACTAGTTGGCAACCAAACTTGGAGACTCTAGAAAGTAAATACAAAGAATTAAAGCTTCTTTAAAATGATTCTAGGAAGTCTGGCTTTGAATGATCTTTGACAGCTTGATTCTTCAATGAGCTTTGATGCTTTGTGTAGCTTGGCTTTGAATGATCTTTTTCTTTTTTGTAATGAGTATATGGAATAGGAGTGGTACTCAGTATTATCTATATAGGATATCAGCTTGTTTTCTTGATGTGAAGCTTGATATATAGGTGTAAAAATGTATGTTATTCATAGAGATGAGTTTTTTATATAGGAAGATACATGAGAGAACTAGCTGTTATCCAACGATTAAGTTTGTAACTTGTTGTATCCACTTGTTCAGTGACAACTTGTTGTTGCCGTTGTCTCACAAAGATGTTTGTCTCTCACAGCCTTTGGTGTTGCCCTAATTAGGGTTTCTTCTGAGTAGTAGCATCCTGAGAAGTCTATTTTCCCTTGTAGTATGGCCGTTACAAGTTGGTGAGTTGATTACTCCATCATAATTGTGTAGTTGAATAACAGTTATGTTTCAGAATCATAGTTGTTTCAAATGAAATGAAACAACTAAACAACTATGACCAATTCTGTTGATCAAACACTCTTTTTACAATAGTCCTAATATAAATGGGGGTTAATCTAACCTAAATAGCATCATCAAAACAATGATCTAAACAAAGGTCCTAACACAAACTATACGGAATTTATGTAATTTTTTAATTGACACAAATAAATACAAAATAAAGATGGTGGAGATCAAAATAATAAACAATAATATCTTGAAATTATCTCAAAATTATCTTATTTTACAAATAACTTTATGTACACAAAGAATAAATTAAAAAGAAAAATAGTTCGCTCATATTTTTCTTCACGTTGTCATTGTTAAGTGTTAGGACCTTAGATTTAGCAAGTTTTGATGTTGCATTTAGGTCCACTTGGCAACTGATAAGGCTAGAAGGGGGTGAATAGTCTTATAAAAATATTTTAAGTATTTTAAAACCTTCTGAAAATTAGCAGCGAAAAATAGGCTTAAAGATTCAGTCAACTGATTAATTGGAATGAACAGTTGATAAAGTGAATCAGCTGATGGATGAACAAATAGGTGAACTGACTAACATTTGTTCTTGACTGATTAAAGCTTTAGGCAAGAGATTACACTTAAAGAATTAGTCAATTGGTCAAAGGATACAAAGAAAATAATATGTAAATGAACACAAGATGTAAAATGGTTCACTGTATGAAGACTGGTACGTCCACTACCAAGTTGATCAGACTTGAATTTTGAAGTGCACTAATATTATTAATAATCCTAAGTGCTCACTAATAGACTAGAGTACAATAAGACATGTGTTTATGGAGAATGAATGTTCAACAAGAACAAGTAAATCTCATGTGTTACAATCAATGATCCCTCAAAAACGAAGTAGTTAGGAGGGATGACTTTACAATAATTGAACAATAAAAGTAAAGAACTAAGAGAAAAGAATAAACAGTAAAGACTCTAAGTGTTTTACTCTTAAATGTTGAGGCACAAGAATTCTTGAAGTGTTTGAATTTGCTTTGAATGGTTGAGTGCTTCAGTGAGTTCTTCATTAGGCTTCTATGACTTTAAATAGGCAGAGACGAGATTTTGGTCGTTAGAAGCTTTTTGTTTGACTTATAATTAATGTTTGCATGAGTCTGAATCAAACATTGAAGAACTCTATTAAAAGTATAGGCTGTCTTTGTCATTTGAAATAGACATTAAAGCTCAAAACGGAAAGTGTCAGTAAATACAAAACAAAAAGCATGTTTGCTCTGTTAAGGAAATAGACATGGTAAAGTACTGACACCTTTTTGAAAATATAGCTGGCGAAGCTTATCAAAGAAGCTTCCACTAAGATCAGTGACTGACTTAGGGTATAAATCAAAGATATGACTTACGCCAAGTGTGACGACCCGAGTCTGGGATCCGATGTTGAACCCCAACTCGGTGCGCCAAACTAGCAAGAACAACTGAAAGAGTGAGCCACAAAAGCTCAAAACCAAAACTAATGTAACGGAATACAAGATAAAATGTGAGTTTCAAAAACTCGAACAACAACCACAACTAAATAAACCTCAACGGCCAAACATACACCGGAGAACAACACTAAAATAAACCCAACAATTAAAACCTCGACCGCTAAATACACGAGCCGGAGAAAACAACGATAATAAACACCACGAGCTACGCGCTCGGGAAAACTACTAATAAAGTATCGATAGGCACAAGGCCACACCAAGACCACGAGCTGTAAACCGAAATTATAAAATACTACAACCGGCACGACCTCACAAGTCGGCATTAAAATACAAATCTGAAGAATACAACTATTTCTACCCATATACTAAGTTTACATAACTTAGTAAACCTCACGATCTCACAGTAAAAGAAATAAGAAGAAAATGACAATACAAATACATCTTGCTAACTCCAAGCTTCAAAACTCGTTGTGCTGGAACTTAACCTGCAAACTGAGGATGTTGTTGGGTGAGTCTAAAAGATCCCATAAGCCACTATAATGTATTGTATGCTCTGAATATGAATGCAACAGTAAACCAAGACTCAACATATAACTAGTCTAGGCACAATTAATCATTTATCAGCAAGTTGTTACATGCGACTATATGACATGGCATAATGTTCAACAATAGGAATAACATGGTAATGACATTTAAACACCATACTGAACATGTAATATCATCGTTGATATACAATTCACATAAGTCACACAACACCTTGACATTCACATTAAGTGCTCATACTTAAACCACATTATAAAGGATATCATTTCTCTTACTCCATCTTTGTGCTGCTCCTGCAATACACAAACAACCAATAGTGCCTCGATACCCGTGTACGTAGTATTGACGTCCCCGACTAATCCCATCGGGTTCAACTAGCAAGCCAAAGATTGAACTACAAACCATAATTTCCAGCAACAGTCCGTTCTGCGTATCAATAATACGCGACATAAACAAGGTACTTCCCGACCTCTTTGGGTCTCTTATGGTCTGATAAGGTGGAGGGGCTGAAAAATGGAGTCTTTGGGTCTCTTATGGTCTGATAAGGTGGAGAAAAGACTGGTCAAAGGGTCTCAAGATGTTGCCTAACTTTAGTCAAAGTCAATAGGTCAACAAGTTAACAATTAAAACTTTTGTCAAATGCTATGAAATTCTGCATTTTTGGGTCAACTTTAAAGACGTTCCTAGGATGATCCACAAGTCTAAAAATTAAAAATAATATATGATTTTAAAGCTCTTTAAGTCTAATTTACACAGAATCAACCGGTTTGCGAATCAGAGTTTTTTTAGACAAAGTTATGGCTAAATTACTACAGACCGTTTGGATGGATAGAATTTCGGGTAAGCATGTATCCATGCTTTTGAGTGTATCTTTTTCTATCTTAAGGTTAAAACACACTCAAAACCCAACCTAATCATCCCGTATTGATGCACGAATGACAAAGAACTCAATACTCAAACATACCTGAAGTTAAACACACGAAACAACACTCGAATTGACCGGACAAACGAGTGAACTAGGAAAGAAGTAGGATCGGGGTATTACATCCTCTCCCCCTTAAAAGAATTCGACCGCGAATTCATAGGTTGAACATTCATGAAAATACATATCTCAAAGCGAGGCTATACTATAGCCTATGCAATCAAAATGTTATCCATAACTAGTTGAAGTCTACGACTCAGGTGAGTCATTCCAAATTAGAGGTCATCAACCTCAAGTGGAATTCACACGAAAGGATTCTAACAGATAGCTAGAATTTCGACACGTGAACAATCTTAAGGTTTCATTGCGAGACAACGACCGTCTCTAATCAAGTTCGAATCTATAGCACGTATTATTGATTCTCGCACTATCAGTACTTCAACAATAGCCACGCGAGTCATACTAACTCTATCGTATATAATGCCATCACCGGCCAAATCTTAAGTCGACAAAATAAAATATAAACAAAATCACAAAAGAACATGCTTGTATTGCAAATACTCACGTCGATAAGTCAAAAGGTCAAAATAAACAATAACAGGAGTTCAAAACTCGAAACACGTCCTGCATGAATGTAGTGTTCTAAAGACAACCACATCGATATGCCAACTGGCATACGCACAAGGTTATACGATCTATCTGTATCGTACAATCTATAAAGTCCAACTAAATTAATACATTGTATTCATTCTAGGACGTATACTACACCACAATAATAACTAAATGCTCACCCACTGGGGTGGCCAAATCTAACACCCAAATCTTTAAGTTTTGGTAATTATACCATACATGTGACAACAAACAAGTCACAAGCCTATCACTGTTCACATTCAACCGAGCACAATGACTCATACAAGTACCAATACATATTGAACCATTACACAAGAAGTGATAATCAATCCACACAAATGCACAAACATTTTCAAGTGCATCTATTCCATTTACTTGTCCATTCCATTTGGTCATAGGGTTAGACAATTTCTATCTAACATGCTATCAACTTAGTCATCAACGAATATCTCTTGACAACCAAATCAGGGGCCCTTCTGAAGTGGCTTCAAAAGTTTCCGTCGCAGGGCGTTAGGGACAAGTGATTTCAAATATGCACTTTAGAATCGGTCTCATGCACATAAGTGTCAAATACAAGCAAATGTATCTAAGTGTAACATATGTCTCTAGTATGTACAAGTTTTGCATTCCATGATGTGATATGAAATAATGAAGCGTCTAAGTTAATACGGGCTCAAGATCTAGCACTAAAGTAATTCGACACTCACATTAATCACTAAAGAACTCGTGACCCAGAATCTCGGGTCTTCCACCTCTATTTCCTCAAACAATAACCAATCTCAAGCCTAAGACGTTCCTCAAAGCGTCCAGGCTATACCTTTTTACGACTAACAAGATCACCTAAGTTGGTCAAATCTCAATACTAAAACTTCCAAATGACTCACACTAGTTGTCAATCATTCTAGCGAAATCTTGAAGCGCACTCAGTATTCTCCACAAGAGAAATAACAGACTATATATCATTTGTCTCTGCTCCCGTGAGCGTAAGAACTCAACAAATCCAGTCCTACATAGACTATCTCCACAATTTACCAACATCCAAGATACATCTAAACACAAACACTCGACGTTAATCGCTCAATCCAAAACCCAAATCACCTAAACCGAGGATCCTGTCCTGGCGAACAGCTAACTTAAGCTCTGATACCAACTGTGACGACCCGAGTCTGGGATCCGATGTTGAACCCCAACTCGGTGCGCCAAACTAGCAAGAACAACTGAAAGAGTGAGCCACAAAAGCTCAAAACCAAAACTAATGCAGCGGAATACAAGATAAAATGTGAGTTTCAAAAACTCAAACAACAACCACAACTAAATAAACCTCAACGGCCAAACATACACCGGAGAACAACACTAAAATAAACCCAACAATTAAAACCTCGACGGCTAAATACATGAGCCGGAGAAAACAACGATAATAAACACTACGAGCTACGCGCTCGGGAAAACTACTAATAAAGTATCGACAGGCACAAGGCCACACCAAGACCACGAGCTGTAAACCGAAATTATAAAATACTACAACCGGCACGACCTCACAAGTCGGCATTAAAATACAAATCTGAAGAATACAACTATTTCTACCCATATACTAAGTTTACATAACTTAGTAAACCTCACGATCTCACAGTAAAAGAAATAAGAAGAAAATGACAATACAAATACATCTTGCTAACTCCAATCTTCAAAACTCGTTGTGCTGGAACTTAACCTGCAAACTGAGGAGGTTGTTGGGTGAGTCTAAAAGACCCCATAAGCCACTATAATGTATTGTATGCTATGAATATGAATGCAACAGTAAACCAAGACTCAACATATAACTAGTCTAGGCACAATTAATCATTTATCAGCAAGTTGTTACATGCGACTATATGACATGGCATAATGTTCAACAATAGGAATAACATGGTAATGACATTTAAACACCATACTGAACATGTAATATCATCGTTGATATACAATTCACATAAGTCACATAGCACCTTGACATTCACATTAAGTGCTCATACTTAAACCACATTATAAAGGATATCATTTCTCTTTCTCCATCTTTGTGCTGCTCCTGCAATACACAAACAACCAATAGTGCCTCGATACCCGTGTACGTAGTATCGACGTCCCCGACTAATCCCATTGGGTTCAACTAGCAAGCCAAAGTCATGCGTATTGCTACAACAATGGGGCTACTTTTCAACTGTGGCCAACAGAAGAGGGTGTGTGATCTCCGGTACGGCGACTTATAGCGATTACAAAACAAATTCGTAAAGACTATAAGTCGTCCTACCTTGATTAAACAACAAATGTCAGCTGGACTCAATGCAATGCACAAGTAGATATTTACTCATCATTCTCAACAAATCATCATGTGTTCTATTGAATCACATACCAAATTGACTCAATGTGCTTGTAAATACTAAACACATAATCAATCATCAAAGTAGGATGATTGTCCTACAATCAATCATCAAAGTAGGATGATTGTCCTATCTCATACTAGAACAATCACAATATGTCCGTAATCATTTAACATATAACCAAAGCAAGGCAATAGGCAACGTAGACCTATTCTACAACTCAACTTAGGATCTCTATAGAATCCTATAATCACTCGATACACTGTATCACATGTATAACATAAACTATCACATAACATTATCTTCGTGTACTATATTTATCACGACTCATTACAAGTCACTTCGTCCGAATTGGAACGATAATCACGGTATGTCATCCTATATCGTAGGAGGCTAAATAAAGACCTGTAGCGATTTATACTACTCATTATTCAACGCCGTAGAGTCGAATCTACACATTAATAAATCTACTACATTATTCGACGTTTGTTCATTACGTCCTATGCGACTCCACCAGAGTCCGTCACTACTAGTATATAGGTCGTATAGTGTTAATATAAATATATTATCTCATATCAACTCCGCTAGAGTCATAACCTATTTTTGAAACATCGGGACGAACTACAGTATCGTCCCTAATTATTTTTGGTGTGTTTACCACCCATATAAATCTCGCAAGTTCTTCGCGAGTAACTACTTACAAAATTCCAGTGAGTTACTAATACTCGATGTTTAACAATAACAACAATTGCAACTCAACGAGTCTCTAATTCTTGGAGACTAATAACAATGATACTTATTCAGTACTGCGCAGCCGTACCATTAAATTCACCAAATATTTCACAAAAACCCAAATATTACAATTATTCCATATTTAGAAACTAGACATCTGGAAATATATTTTACCACTTTTAATTACCTCAGTTGGACTTATATTCATCAAGAATCAGCCACTTAAAGTTAGATCTAATACCCAGAATTTCCAGCAACAGTTTATTCGGCGCAGCGATAGAACACAACCTAAATGAGGTACTTCCCGACCACTAAAATTTATGAAAATTTACAGGGAACAACCTAATATACATAAGAATAACATATCCAAAATTCAACAAATTTCCAAAAGTAGATTAGTACCATACTTTTCACGAAAATAGCCCAAAACAGGGACTGCAACTAACTCGAAATTCATGTGTTTTTCGTTCTAACTTGTAACTAACATCTCACCGAATATTCTACGTATGTCCAATTATTATAAATCTTATATACCCACAAACTAGACATTCTAAATTACATTTTACCATTTTAAATTAGTCCATTTGGACTTGTATTCATCAACATGCAACCACATAAAGATTGAACTACAAACCATAATTTCCAGCAACAGTCCGTTCTGCGTATCAATAATACGCGACATAAACAAGGTACTTACCGACCTCTAAAATTTATGAAAATTTACAGAATTTTGCAAAACATATTAATGTAAAACATATCCAAAATTCAGACAATTCCCATGGACGGATTTTCCCCAGAAAATTCAACATCATGCCTTAAAATTGTGACAAATCTTATTTCAAGAACTAAGCATTTGGCTTCCAAAATCATCATGTCTTTCCATCTTTACATTTCCAACTTAAATCAGCAACTTAACACAACAAAATATCATTAGGAGTAACAAATAACACATTTCTTCCAAGAAATCAACACAAGGATCATCATCTAACACAACCTACATGTTTTACTCTTCCAATTCATCTCATAATCAAACAAAACATTATAGTTACTTACCTCTACCAAAATTAAACCATGAAAGTCAGCATGCAATCCATGGAAAGTGTTCGTCTTGTCAAGAGCTTCGCAACGGTGAAGACGGATCGTCGATCGGACAAGTGAAGCTCAAGATATCATCATTTTATCTCACTACTCTCTCTCTAGACTCTCTCTTCTTTTCTCTCTATGTTTGCACGGTGGAGGGGCTGAAAAATGGAGTCTTTGGGTCTCTTATGGTCTGATAAGGTGGAGAAAAGACTGGTCAAAGGGTCTCAAGATGTTGCCTAACTTTAGTCAAAGTCAATAGGTCAACAAGTTAACAATTAAAACTTTTGTCAAATGCTATGAAATTCTGCATTTTTGGGTCAACTTTAAAGACGTGCCTAGGATGACCCACAAGTCTAAAAATTACAAATAATATATGATTTTAAAGCTCTTTGAGTCTAGTTTACACAGAATCAAACGGTTTGCGAATCAGAGTTTTTTTAGACAAAGTTATGGCTAAATTTCTACAGACCATTTGGATGGATAGAATTTCGGGTTTAAGCATGTATCCATGCTTTTGAGTGTATCTTTTTCTATCTTAAGGTTAAAACACACTCAAAACTCAACCTAATCATCCCGTATTGATGCACGAATGACAAAGAACTCAATACTCAAACATACCTGAAGTTAAACACACGAAACAACACTCAAATTGACCGGACAAACGAGTGAACTAGGAAAGAAGTAGGATCGGGGTATTACATCCTCTCCCCCTTAAAAGAATTCGACCGCGAATTCATAGGTTGAACATTCATGAAAATACATATCTCAAAGCGAGGCTATACTATAGCCTATGCAATCAAAACGTTATCCATAACTAGTTGAAGTCTACGACTCAGGTGAGTCATTCCAAGTTAGAGATCATCAACCTCAAGTGGCATTCACACGAAAGGATTCTAAACGATAGCTAGAATTTCGACACGTGAACAATCTTAAGGTTTCATTGCGAGACAACGACCGTCTCTAATCAAGTTCGAATCTATAGCACGTATTATTGATTCTCGCACTATCAGTACTTCAACAATAGCCACGCGAGTCATACTAACTCTATCGTATATAATGCCATCACCGGCCAAATCTTAAGTCGACAAAATAAAATATAAACAAAATCACAAAAGAACATGCTTGTATTGCAAATACTCACGTCGATAAGTCAAAAGGTCAAAATAAACAATAACAGGAGTTCAAAACTCGAAACACGTCCTGCATGAATGTAGTGTTCTAAAGACAACCACATCGATATGCCAACTGGCATACGCACAAGGTTATACGATCTATCTGTATCGTACAATCTATAAAGTCCAACTAAATTAATACATTGTATTCATTCTACGACGTATACTACACCACAATAATAACTAAATGCTCACCCACCGGGGTGGCCAAATCCAACACCCAAATCTTTAAGTTTTGGTAATTATACCATACATGTGACAACAAACAAGTCACAAGCCTATCACTGTTCACATTCAACCGAGCACAATGACTCATACAAGTACCAATACATATTGAACCATTACACAAGAAGTGATAATCAATCTACACAAATGCACAAACATTTTCAAGTGCATCTATTCCATTTACTTGTCCATTCCATTTGGTCATAGGGTTAGGCAATTTCTATCTAACATGCTATCAACTTAGTCATCGACGAATATCTCTTGACAACCAAATCAGGGGCCCTTCTGAAGTGGCTTCAAAAGCTTCCGTCGCAGGGCGTTAGGGACAAGTGATTTCAAATATGCCCTTTAGAATCGGTCTCATGCACATAAGTGTCAAATACAAGCAAATGTATCTAAGTGTAACATATGTCTCTAGTATGTACAAGTTTTGCATTCCATGATGTGATATGCATTAATGAAGCGTCTAAGTTAATACGGGCTCAAGATCTCGCACTAAAGTAATTCGACACTCACATTAATCACTAAAGAACTCGTGACCCAGAATCTCGGGTCTTCCACCTCTATTTCCTCAAACAATAACCATTCTCAAGCCTAAGACGTTCCTTAAAGCGTCCGGGCTATACCTTTTTACGACTAACAAGATCACCTAAGTTGGTCAAATCTCAATACTAAAGCTTCCAAATGACTCACACTAGTCGTCAATCATTCTAGCGAAATCTTGAAGCACACTCAGTATTCTTCACAAGAGAAATAACAGACTACATATCATTTGTCTCTGCTCCCGTGAGCGTAAGAACTCAACAAATCCAGTCCAACATGGACTATCTCCACAATTTACCAACATCCAAGATACATCTAAACACAAACACTCGACGTTAATCGCTCAATCCAAAACCCAAATCACCTAAACCGAGGATCCTGTCCGGGCGAACAGCTAACTTAAGCTCTGATACCAACTGTGACAACCCGAGTCTGGGATCCGATGTTGAACCCCAACTCGGTGCGCCAAACTAGCAAGAACAACTGAAATAGTGAGCCACAAAAGCTCAAAACCAAAACTAATGCATCGGAATACAAGATAAAATGTGAGTTTCAAAAACTCGAACAACAACCACAACTAAATAAACCTCAACGGCCAAACATACGCCGGAGAACAACACTAAAACAAACCCAACAATTAAAACCTCGACGGCTAAATACACGAGCCGGAGAAAACAACGATAATAAACACCACGAGCTACGCGCTCGGGAAAACTACTAATAAAGTATCGACAGGCACAAGGCCACACCAAGACCACGAGCTGTAAACCGAAATTATAAAATACTACAACCGGCACGACCTCACAAGTCGACTTTAAAATACAAATCTGAAGAACACAACTATTTCTACCCATATACTAAGTTTACATAACTTAGTAAACCTCACGATCTCACAGTAAAAGAAATAAGAAGAAAATGACAATACAAATACATCTTGCTAACTCCAAGCTTCAAAACTTGTTGTGCTGGAACTTGACCTGCAAACTGAGGAGGTTGTTAGGTGAGTCTAAAAGACCCCGTAAGCCACTATAATGTATTGTATGCTATGAATATGAAGGCAACAGTAAACCAAGACTCAACATATAACTAGTCTAGGCACAATTAATCATTTATTAGTAAGTTGTTACATGCGACTATATGACATGGCATAATGTTCAACAATAGGAATAACATGGTAATGACATTTAAACACCATACTGAACATGTAATATCATCGTTGATATACAATTCACATAAGTCACATAGCACCTTGACATTCACATTAAGTGCTCATACTTAAACCACATTATAAAGGATATCATTTCTCTTTCTCCATCTTTGTGCTGCTCCTGCAATACACAAATAACCAATAATGCCTCGATACCCGTGTACGTAGTATCGACGTCCCCGACTAATCCCATCGGGTTCAACTAGCAAGCCAAAGTCATGCGTATTGTTACAACAATGGGGCTACTTTTCAACTGTGGCCAACAGAAGAGGGTGTGTGATCTCCGGTACGCCGACTTATAGCGATTACAAAACAAATTCGTAAAGACTATAAGTCGTCCCACCTTGATTAAACAACAAATGCCAGCTGGACTCAATGCAATGCACAAGTAGATATTTACTCATCATTCTCAACAAATCATCATGTGTTCTATTGAATCACATACCAAATTGACTCAATGTGCTTGTAAATACTAAACACATAATCAATCATCAAAGTAGGATGATTGTCCTACAATCAATCATCAAAGTAGGATGATTGTCCTATCTCATACTAGAACAATCACAATATGTCCGTAATCATTTAACATATAACCAAAGCAAGGCAATAGGCAACGTAGACCTATTGTACAACTCAACTTAGGATCTCTACAGAATCCTATAATCACTCGATACAATGTATCACATGTATAGCATAAACTATCACATAACATTATCTTCGTGTACTATATTTATCACGACTCATTACAAGTCACTTCGTCCGAATTGGAACGATAATCACGGTATGTCATCCTATATCGTAGGAGGCTAAATAACGACCTGTAGTGATTTATACTACTCATTATTCAACTCCGTAGAGTCGAATCTACACATTAATAAATCTACTACATTATTCGACGTTTGTTCATTACGTCCTATGTGACTCCACCAGAGTCAATCACAACCAGTATATAGCTCGTATAGTGTTAATATAAATATATTATCTCATATCAACTCCACTAGAGTCATAACCTATTTTTGAAACATCGGGACGAACTACAGTATCGTCCCTAATTAACAACATTAATCATAATACTCATTTTTGGTGTGTTTACCACCCATATAAATCTCGCAAGTTCAGCGCGAGTAACTACTTACAAAATTCCAGTAAGTTACTAATACTCGATGTTTAACAATAACAACAATTGCAACTCAACGAGTCTCTAATTCTTGGAGACTAATAACAATGATACTTATTCAGTACTGCGCAGCCGTACCATTAAATTCACCAAATATTACACAAAAACCGAAATATTACAATTATTCCATATTTTGAAACTAGACATCTGGAAATATATTTTACCACTTTTAATTACCTCATTTGGACTTATATTCATCAAGAATCAGCCACTTAAAGTTAGATCTAATACCCAAAATTTCCAGCAACAGTTTATTCGGCACAGCAATAGAACACAACCTAAATGAGGTACTTCCCGACCTCTAAAATTTATGAAAATTTACAGGGAAAAACCTAATATACATAAGAATAACATATCCAAAATTCAACAAATTCTCAATAGTAGATTAGTACCAGACTTTTCACGAAAATAGCCCAAAACAGGGACTGCAACTAACTCGAAATTCATGTCTAACTTGTAACTAACATCTCACCGAATATTCTACGTATGTCCAATTATTATAAATCTTATAGAACCACAAACTAGACATTCTAAATTACAATTTACCATTTTAAATCAGTCCATTTGGACTTGTTTTCATCAACATGCAACCACATAAAGATTGAACTACAAACCATAATTTCCAGCAACAGTCCGTTCTGCGTATCAATAATACGCGACATAAACAAGGTACTTCCCGACCTCTAAAATTTATGAAAATTTACAGAATTTTGCAAAACATATTAATCTAAAACATATCAAAAATTCAGACAATTCCCATGGACGGATTTTTCCCAAAAAATTCAACATCATGCCTTAAAATTGTGATAAATCTGATTTCAAGAACTAAGCATTTGGCTTCCAAAATCATCATGTCTTTCCATCTTTACATTTCCAACTTAAATCAGCAACTTAACACAACAAAATATCATTAGGAGTAACAAATAACACATTTCTTCCAAGAAATCAACACAAGGATCATCATCTAACACAACCTACATGTTTTACTCTTCCAATTCATCTCATAATCAAACAAAACATTATAGTTACTTACCTCTACCAAAATTAAACCATGAAAGTCAGCATGCAATCCATGGAAAGTGTTCCTCTTGTCAAGAGCTTCGCAACGGTGAAGACGGATCGTCGATCGGACAAGTGAAGCTCAAGATATCATCATTTTATCTCACTACTCTCTCTCTAGACTCTCTTCTTTTCTCTCTATGTTTGCACGGTGGAGGGGCTGAAAAATGGAGTCTTTGGGTCTCTTATGGTCTGATAAGGTGGAGAAAAGACTGGTCAAAGGGTCTCAAGATGTTGCCTAACTTTAGTCAAAGTCAATAGGTCAACAAGTTAACAATTAAAACTTTTGTCAAATGCTATGAAATTCTGCATTTTTGGGTCAACTTTAAAGACGTGCCTAGGATGATCCACAAGTCTAAAAATTACAAATAATATATGATTTTAAAGCTCTTTGAGTCTAGTTTACACAGAATCAAACGGTTTGCGAATCAGAGTTTTTTTTAGACAAAGTTATGGCTAAATTACTACAGACCGTTTGGATGGATAGAATTTCGGGTTTAAGCATGTATCCATGCTTTTGAGTGTATCTTTTTCTATCTTAAGGTTAAAACACACTCAAAACTCAACCTAATCATCCCGTATTGATGCACAAATGACAAAGAACTCAATACTCAAACATACCTGAAGTTAAACACACGAAATAACACTCGAATTGACCGGACAAACGAGTGAACTAGGAAAGAAGTAGGATCGGGGTATTACACCAAGTATCAGTGGACTGACTTAAAAATATTTAAGTCATCATCAATCCACTGACTCAAGGAAAAGAATCAGTCGGCTAACTTAAGTTAAGTCAGTGACTTAGGCTTATGATTCCAAACAAGTGAGAATGGTTTTATGTCGACAAACCCTCCTCCTTATGTATATGTTTATTTTTATAAACTCTCCTCCTTAATGGTCAAAAGTAAAATATTGGTCATAAACTTCTTCTCCTTAAGGGCATAGGCGTATTGTTACAAACATGAGTATGCGTATGTGTCATAGTGCACAACTATAATGTATAAGATATACATATCAAAGGTAGGGAGTAAAGTACGCAAATAAGTGTTAACTAGTTCAGTTTCATAGTGTAAGAAATGTTCTTTTAAAGGTGTTGTTTCATTGCTTGTAAAGAGATTTTACAAGAATGTACTTTGGATAACATCTTTGTTTGAATAAATAGGATTTCTAGAAGTTGCTTACTGTTACAACGGCTTAATTAGACTTCTTTTCAAGATATGTATCCAAGTGTTCCTTTTTATCTAAATGTTGAGTTGTCCTTTTGAATATGTGTATCTAGATGTCTGTTCTTATAGAATATATAGAGTATGTCTCCCTTTGAATGCATAAGGCATACATTTTTAGAGTATATGATTCATATGTATATGTTTCTCCTTAAAGGTCACGTTATATAGCTTTCCTTTAGGGGTCGTTTGGTAGAAAAGTCAGGATAACATTAATTAATACTATAACATATATTATTTTAACCAAGATTATTTTATCTCGATTATAGAGTTATTTTATGTTTGGTAGATTACGGATAAGATTAATTTATTCTGCTAGTTATCTAATTTGAAGTTTGGTTGGTAGCCCAAATTAATTTTAGTATTACGCTATTTTTCCAAAAACACCCTTATAAATTAGGTTGATTAAATGATGACTCGACCTTATCTCACTTGGGTTTTTTTTCTCCAAACTACTATTGTCTGCATTTTTATGTATAATATAATTAATTCCATTGTTTAATGCAACATCAATATTTTTATAAATTAGATAAACCTGCTATTTATAATTATTATAAAGTATATAAGGATAATAAAATTACAAATTTATAAATTTTAAAATTCTTTTTAATCTCAACCTAGAAAAAGATATTAATATATTTAGTTTATATTAAAAAATGAATATGTATATGTATTGTATGTATAAATAAATTTATACATAATATAGTAATATAAAAATTAAGAAATGAAAAAGAAAAAAATGTTGGTTGGTTGGGTGGGAGGAGTGGAGGAGGGAGGAGGGAGGGTGAGTGAGAGAGGGAGGACGGTACTAAAAAAATGGTGGGTTGAAGAGAGGAAGGGGTGGCGGGGAAGAGGGAGGAGGAAGGGGAAGGTGGGAGGGAGGAGGGAGACGGGAGGGTAATTTAGGAATAAATAATAGTCTCGTTTTGTTTATCCGGATTAAATTATAATAGGGGGAGGGAGGTATTATTTAATCCCTGATAAGGGGTGATAAGGGGTTATCCGGATAATTCGGATATTTTTATCCTTGATAAAAAAAAGTTACCAAACAAAGAATATGGATAATTTAGTGTTATCCCCCTATTTATCCCTCTACAAAACGACCCCTTAATGTATAAGACATATATCTCAGAATGTTAAAATATTACACTTCAAAGTATTCTATGTCAAAGTATTATTTGTCAAGGTAACTCTCTTCCTGAATGTATAAAGCATACATTTCAGAATGTTTATATAGATCAAAGTAAAATATTAATGTATGAAGCATATATCAAAATATAATTCTCCTCCTTAATGTCTAAGTCTTTGTATTTTCCTCCGTATTTAAGGTGTTATATATGTCAGGATACTAAAATGTATGAGACATACATTTCAGAATGTCTATGTTCAAGTACTGACTATATATGTTCACATGGTTACAAGTACTAAATGTATATATCTAAGTATTAAATGTATATAACTAAGTATTTTCTTACTAAATTATGTATAAAGATTACAGTACTCTCTTCCTTAATGAGCAGAATATAAGCAGAATATATTACATAGAAAACATGCAGATATAAGAAATATTGTTTTAACAAAAACATCAACAAAGGAAATGCTTTTATAAAACATGTTAAAAGAAGCAAGTTTCCTTTCATTTCAAAAATTGGCAGGAAATCAGACGCTATGGTGGCCGTCCAAGGCGTTATCCTGCGCGGTCAAGATGACACGATGTCATCTTGGAGTTCGTAGAGATGAACCGAGCTCAAGTTCAGGGTGAGCTAGATTTTTTATGAGTGAGGTAATTCTCAAGTCCTTGTATTAAGAACTGCTTTACTAATCCTCATTTCTTTCCCAGATAGGTTGTGCTCTGTAATCATTTGCGTAGGAGCTCGGTATTGTCTGATCCGAGGTTAGGCAGCTCAACACTGAATGCGTGGATTAGAATAATGAGTGCGAGAGGATGATAAGTGACCTCAAGGAAATACAAGAGAAGATCAAGGATGCCTAGGCTAAGGCCGCTGCTAGTGAGAAGGAGAAGAAGAAGGCAAAATGGGATGCCGAGCAAGGCCGAGGGCTGTTGAAGGGCTTAGACGAGGCAAAGCTCCTAGTGGAATAGTTTGGCTGCCTCTGTTGAATCCCAGCTGATAGAGGCCAACCTCAGAATCGCCCAACTCGAAAGCGAGCTTGTAACAGCCAAGGATGTGTTGAAGTATCGTGCATTGAGTCCCAAGGCTGAGAGCGATCACCTTGCTTAAGTGGGAGCGATCGCCTTGAAGCAATTTGTGCGGACCAAGTTTCTGGCCACAAAGCGATCGCTTTGTGGCGAGACAGGGCGATCTCTCTGTGACCAGTTTGGGCGATCTCAAGTCCCAAGCCTTTCCTTTTCCTCATGTTATTTTGTTTCCTATTATAAGCTCTTTATTTTTGGTATTAGAATTGTATCCAAACTAAACTTCTTCCCTATTGTATAAATAGGAGAACAATACATCAATAATACACAACATTTGATTCTTACAAAGTTTAGGTTCTATATGGTATCAGAGCTTTAACGATCCACCACCGCCCACCATGGCGGAAAACACCCTTCTCCCAAATTCGGCCGAGCCTGATAAACCGCTTGTTTTTGTCTCTCTTTCTCATATTATCAAACTCACACCAACTAACTATATTTCCTGGAAGACACAGCTCGAAGCAACCCTCATAGGTCTTGATCTCTTTCCCTACCTTGATGGTTCTTCTCCAGCGCCGCCCCAAACCTGTCACCTCTTCCGCCACGCCTCACTACGACGGACACTACCCCACTGCCACCGTCACATCCACCACAAAACCCAACCCCGCCTACACCACTTGGTTTCGCCAAGATAAACTGATCCTTGTCTTCCAATCTTGATGGTTCTTCTCAGCCACCCTCTCCGCCTACTCACCATCAACCCATACCTACCTCCCCGCATCCGCCCAACCAATCTAGCTCAAACCCTCGGCCTTATCGTGGTAAGTGTCAATGGTGTCGTTTGGATGGTCACTTTCTCAATCAATGTCCCTCCTTTTGCCAAATATACCCTAATGCTCCCTTCCCGTCAAACCCCACCAACCCCCCCACTTTTCAGCCTCGTGCTCCCCATCCACGCCCACAACCTCGTGGCCAGCATCTCCCTCCTCGTGCCTATTCCGCCACCATTACTGCTCTGCCTCCTACCAGTTGGCTATTTGACAGTGGGGCTACCCATCATGTAACCAATAACCTCACCAACCTCTCTCTTCATGCACCATATGATGGAACGGAGGAACTCTTGATCGGTGACGGGTCCGGACTGCAAATTTCCAATATTGGCTCCACTTCTTTTCTCGCTAACTCTTTTTCTCTTAATCTTAGTCAAGTACTACATGTCCCTAATGTCTCTCGTAATATTATCTCTGTCTCTAAATTTTGTCTTGACAACAATGTTTCTATCACTTTCTCACTTAATTCTTTTATTGTGAAGGACCTCAAGTCGGCTACAATAATCCTCCACGGCAAGTCTGAGTCCGGCATCTTTGAATGGCATCCTCCTTCCCCTGCTATTCATGTTTCCTCCAAGTCTTCTACAATCAATTGGCATCATCGTTTGGGGCATCCTTCTTATGATATTTTACGTTATCTTAGTAGTTCTTTTAATTTAGATATTCCTAAAACAAACTCCTTTAATTGTAATTCTTGTGATTGCAATAAAAGTCACAAGTTATCTTTCAATGAAAATTTAATTTCTTCCCTAGGTCCTCTTGATGTTATTTATAGTGATGTTTGGACATCTCCTCTCCGCTCCTATGATGGTTTCAGATATTACATAATTTTTGTTGATCATTTTTCCAAATATATTTGGCTTTACCCTCTCAAACACAAAAATGATGCCACCAAAGTTTTCTCCAATTTCAAGGCCCTGGTGGAGACATATTTTCAACGCCCTATTCTCACTATCTTCAGTGACAATGGGGGTGAGTATCTTGGTCTCCGCCATCTTCTTACGTCTTTTGGAATAACTCATCTCACCTCCCCTCCTCACACACCTGAACACAATGGCTATTCCGAAAGACGTCATCGTCACATTGTCGAAACGGGCCTTTCTCTTCTCACTCATTCTTGCATGCCACGTAAGTTACTGGCCCCTTGCCTTTGTTACTGCGTGCTATCTCATTAATCGTCTGCCTACCCCCACCCTGAATCTCGACTCCCCATTTTGTCGACTTTTTGGTCATCCTCCCAATTATCTCAAACTTCATAGCTTTGGTTGTTTGTGCTATCCTTGGCTCCATCCCTACACCTCTAATAAGCTTGATCCTAAGTCCACTCCTTGTGTCTTTGTTGGTTACTCCCCAACTCAAAGTGCGTATTACTGTCTAGATCCCTCTTCTCAGAAAATTTTTGTTTCTCGCCATGTTAAGTTTGTGGAACACAACTTTCCGTTCTCGGATCTTGCTGCTTCCTCCTCTCCTTCTCCTTCTGTTGATGAATGGTGTTTGTCCTCAATACCAATTTTACCTGCTGTCTCTCACCCACCACCCTTGCCTGTGCCCAATTCCCCACCACCTGTGCCTGTCCAACCCCTTCCCGTTGCGCTGTTCTTCCTCACCCACGACCTCTTCCTCTGCCTCTAACTCCGACCCTACTGTCCCGCCGCCTCCCCCCCTCCTCTCACCCGGCCTATCACTAGACTTCAGAACCAGATTCGCAAACCCATTAATAAGCTTAACCTTCACCTTTCCTTACCTGACACTTCTGTTGAGCCCGCCACTTATACCCAGGCCTTGAAATTACCGGTATGGCGGGCGGCCATGCAGGCTGAGTTTGATGCCTTGGTCCAGAATAACACTTGGGATCTTGTTCCACCTTCTGCGGATTGTAAACCCATTGGCTGCAAATGGATTTTTCGGACCAAATACAACTCGGATGGATCGGTAGATCGCTATAAAGCTCGTCTCGTTGCTACGGGCTTTCATCAACGCCCTGACATTGATTATTCCGAGACATTTAGTCCTGTTGTCAAACCCGCTACTATCCGTACTGTTCTCTCTTTCGCTATTACTAATGGTTGGCAGCTTCGACAAATTGACATAAACAATGCTTTTCTTCAGGGACGGCTTTATGACGATGTTTACATGGTTCAACCTCCAGGGTTCATAAGCTCTACTTATCCATCACATGTGTGTAAACTTCGTCGCGCTCTTTATGGTCTTAAATAGGCTCCTCGGGCTTGGTACAATGAGTTAAAGGGCTACCTTCTTTACTTGGGATTTGTTAATGCCGTCTCTGATGCTTCGCTATTTACTCTTCATCTACCTCAGTGAGTAATTTATTTTCTTGTCTATGTTGATGATATCATTGTGACTGGGTCTCATGATTCCCTCCTCTCTACATTTATCTCTGCTTTTGCATCACGGTTCTCCTTGAAGGATCTTGGTAGCTTGTCGTATTTTTTGGGAGTTGAGGTCCTTCCGCATCCTGATGGTTTATTTCTGAGCCAGCATAAGTATATTCAGGACTTACTACAGCGTACAAAGATGCATGATGCCAAGGCTGTTCCTACTCCTATGGTTCCTGATCCGGCTCTCTCAGTCTCTTCAGGCACTCCTTTGGCTAAACCTACTGAATACCGGACCATCGTTGGTACCTTACAATATTTGTCTCTCACTCGTTTCGACTTATCTTTTGCTGTAAATCGACTTTCCCAATTTATGCATCGTCCCACTGATCTTCATTGGGCTGCTCTTAAACGTGTGCTACGCTATCTTGTTGGTACTAGTACGCATGGGTTATTATTACGTCGCTCTTCTCCTTCTGTTCTGCATGCTTTTGCTGATGCTGATTGGGCCGGTGATAGGGGTGATTTTGTCTCTACTTCTGGCTATCTTGTTTATCTTGGTTCAAATCTTATTTCTTGGAGTTCTCGCAAGCAACGAACGTTAGCTCGGTCTTCTACTGAAGCCGAATACAAGGCTCTTGCTGCTGCTACTGCTGAGGTCTTATGGGTCCAAAATCTCTTACAGGAGCTTTGGGTTTCTCTCTCTCAGATGCCGGTTGTCTATTGTGACAATATGGGTGCTACTTATATCCCTGCTAATCCCAAGTTTCACTCCCGTATAAAGCATTTGGCTCTTGATTATCACTTTGTGCGTGAGCAGGTTCAAGCTTAACAATTGCGGGTTGTGAAGGTTGCTGGGGGTGATCAGTTGGCTGATGTTCTTACGAAGCCTGTCATTCGTGCTCGTTTTCAAGATCTTGTCTCCAAGATTGACCTCTCCGAAAGGTCGTCCATCTTGCGGGGGCGTGTTGAAGTATCGTGCATTGAGTCCCAAGGCTGAGAGCGATCGCCTTGCTTAAGTGGGAGCGATCGCCTTGAAGCAATTTGTGCGGACCAAGTTTCTGGCCACAAAGCGATCGCTTTGTGGCGAGACAGGGCGATCGCCCTATGACCAGTTTGGGCGATCTCAAGTCCCAAGCCTTTCCTTTTCCTCATGTTATTTTGTTTCCTATTATAAGCTCTTTATTTTTGGTATTAGATTTGTATCCAAACTAAACTTTTTCCCTATTGTATAAATAGGAGAACAATACATCAATAGTACACAACGTTTGATTCTTACAAAGTTTAGGTTCTATAGGATGTTCCTCCAGCAGATAAGATTATTGAAGATTTCAAGAAATCTGCTGGCTTTGGCAAAATTATTGCTCCTTATTACATCCGAGGTAGGGAGCATATGCTTCGTGTCGTTGCAGCTACTGGCATACCCATGAGTTATCTCCTAAAGTGGAACAAGACCCAATTTTTTACAGAGAAGGCGAGGAGTGGTCATGTGATGGTGCCCTACGAACCCGATGAGCTGGAGACTCTTCATGCCGATGATGCGGCGAAAGGAAAATAATGGACTCCTCCAACTCCCCATAATCATAACCTCTGTGTTACGTCTCAAGGTGCTCAAATAGGCTAGAAGGGGGGGTTGAATAGCCTATGTCCAATTTTAAAAAAATTGATTTAAAATATTACTTCACTAAAAAGTTAAAAAAATATTTTGCAGCGGAGTAAAGTGAAGTATATGACAAGTTCAAGATGGCTGATCTTGATAGGACAAGATCAGCTATTCTCTGAGTTGTTGGAATTTCTGGACATCAAAAAGTAAAAGCAAATCCCAAGAGCAAGAAATAGATAGACACGGGATTTAATATGGTTCACACTTATAAATAAGTGCTACGTCCACAACCAAAGTAGTCAACTTTGGATTTGAAAAACGTGTACTAATTTTTTAACTAGAATATTTACAAGATTGATCTCTAATGGATCGTGTACAAAAATAGTTGACCAAGTGTTTGCGGGAGAATTGATATCTATAAAGATATAATTCTCGTGTACTTGAATGCTAAGGATTACAATCAATGAAGAGTAATAAAGACTATGCGTCTAAGTTTGGTGCTCTTCAAAAAATGTTTTTACAGAATGAGCTTTTAAGCTTTGAATGCACTTGCTGTTGAAGATGAAGATTTTTGAGTTGTAGATTCAGATTCTTCTACAATGCTTCAATGGAGTCTTCTATTTATACTCAGAGGAGTTCTTGTAGCCGTTGGAGATCTTTAGCCTTGGAAAATTTGAATTTACATGCATTTAATGCTGGAGATACTTGCATTAAATGTTTTGATCTTGTTGTCAGGATTTGACTGAAAGTTCTGCAAAGCCCAAGCCATCACTAAGTATATTCTGCCACTTTGCCAAAAATAGGTAGATAGTAGTTGCAGGCAGATTGTCCTTTTCTGAGATGAATGCCTAATAACTCCAAGCATATCTCCAGACATATCTCCAGACAAGTCTTGATCATACGATCTTCAGGTCTTCAACAATGCTGATGAAGCTTAGAAGGAACGAACTTGGCTGATGACTTGATGGACTTGGCTGATATGAAGATAGCTGATTTGAACATGGCTAATATACATCAGGATATCTTCTGAAGACTAAGCTAAGTACAAGAAGCAATCCTAAGCTATTACAAACATTTGTCTAAGAACAAGTTGCCACTCTAACAGACACGCATGCCCATTAGTCAGCTTGACTTAGACTTAGGTTATGGATACAAACAAATCTATACAAAATACAACAATCTCCTCCTATTTGCTTGAGTCCATGACCTTATGAATACAATGGAAGCTGACCATGTCCGGTTCTAGTAATGACATGCTTTTGAAGATATTATATTAAGCAAGCATGTCCTAGATGGACTTACAAAGTAGTTAACACTTGTAATAAAACTGTATTTAAAGACGAACAGATAAAGTACTTTATAGAGTATGTCTTTAAACCAGTGGTTTAAATTTCAAGCACACAGGATAAGCAATCAATCATAAAGCATGAAAATTTAAACAAGTAAAGATAGTCAATATAAAATAAACAAGAAATTTAATACGATGTTTTGTCAAAATAGTTCTTTAAATAAGAAAGAGGACAAGAACGAATATACCAGTTAGGTTGAAGCTTGTCCTTCTTGTCTTGAACTAGCAGAAACTTTGAGTTTTGCAATTTCAGCTTTGGCTGCTTCCAGTTCATCTTTGACTTCGTTCAGCTCCGATGAGAGATTTTTATTTTAAGTCGTAACATAGCATTCTTCTCAAGCAGATCGGTCAGCTGATCATTATGAAGTCTACTCATCTCCTCCTTCATGGACACAAGCGAGTCATCCATGTTGGCTAACCGGTGAACAGAGGACTGTAGCTCTTTTTGAATAAGGCCATAATGCTTACGAGAGACGGTCCTGGTGGCACGTACAGACGTATGCACCGAACAGTTCATAGCCTTCTGAGTATTAAGCAAACTCTTGTAGCTAGTATCAATCATCTCTATCATAGAAAGAAGCCCTTGAAAAAGAGTCTAAAATTTTTTGTTGATGAGGGCGATGAAGAAAGTTGATGAGCTGGAGAGACGATCGACCAGGAGGTTCTGACATGAAGTAATGGTCATCTGACTCACTGTGGTAGTGTCGTGACCCGACCCGAGATCCGATGTGAATCCCGTTCGAGTCGCGAGACAATGCGGAAAACACGAAAATACCAACTCCAAAAATTCCATTTAAGAGAATGCAAAGTCATGAGAAAACCCTGTAATGCACGTGCAAGCTTTCTTTTAAAATAACAAAACCATTTTTAAACAATACTACACCTCGACGGCGAAACAAGCCGGAGAAACAACACGTTAGCTAGCAACACAAACTCGAGCGAACATGCTCGGTACATATCTAAACATATCAGAGTAAGCGGAATAAAAGTTAACCATTATACATACAACCGTACGGCAACCATGCCGGCACAACAAAAGAATATAACATACAACAACCAAGACATCTACCCAACAAATACATTGTTTAAGTAACAAGTACACCCTCGGCCTCACCAAAAGAAAACACTTAGGCACAAGGTGCACTACCAAAAGATGTCGCCCCAACGGACCCGAACACGAACTCTAGGGATTCCTTGCCGGCGCTTGATCTAAGGAAAACAAATGAAAACAAACGGGGTGAGTTGAAAACTCAATAAGCTACTAATGCAACAATATGGCATGCTAGATGCAAGACATTAAGGATAACAAATAATCATGTCATCACAAAATCATTTCAATTCCAAATGAAAATAACATGTATTGCACATAGCCCAAACAATCCCATATGACACGAGAGGCTCGACGATCGCCAACCGTCCCATACCGGTTGGAAACCATGACCAACATTCGTTCATATAGGAAGCACAATAAAACTATAAGTAACAAGTTACAAAGGATACGGTGTCGAGGTACACCTCCGACCAAACCAATACTTCCAACCAACCAACCAATAATGTACCAATTGTAGAGCCGTTGTTGACGTGCTAAAACCATAACAAGACCATAATCTTTCAATAAAGAATTCGTGAACCATTTTATTTGAAATTCACTAAAAGAAAACCCCGGTGCCACCGGTCACTACAACCCGGAAAGAACACCCCGGTAAAATAGCTTACCAACGTTGCGGTTTTTCGCCTACAAACACTTGGCGCCATTTCCCCTACCGTGGCCAACGGTAGGGGGCGAGAACCCAATGTATTGGCCTTCGACTATTACGTAGCCCCTGCTCTTGTAATAATCGAGCGCCAATACACCCCTCTCTAACAATTAAGCCATGGACTAACTAAATGCTCAAGTAGAATATTTACTCGACATTTAAATATAAAAGGTCATACTCCAAAGTAGGGAGTATACCACAACAATAACCATTGACAATAACATGAATGTCACAAGTGAGTTATAACAATCTCACATCACAAATAACCAACTCACAATAATTACGATAATTCACGTAATATCAAACACACAATCGGTGTAGTCAAATATTCTAACGAATCACTCGAATCTTTCAAGTAATCCCAAATCACACACGTGGTCTCATTGATTATGAAATCCTAACGAACTCCGTTAGAGTCATTTTCGGTTTCTAATGAGTTCGAGTTTACGCGAATTAATAATACCGTAAACTTATCAATTAATAAACATACTCCACATCTCTAACATGTAAACATTAGCCTTTAAACACAACCAAAAAGTCAACCACGAATTTGAAAAGTCAACATAGCCAAACATACTCAAATTTGATGATTTCTAACATATATCACCATCTAACAATTCTAACATGTATAACAACTTATAATTTTGAAAGAACAAGGAATAGTAGCTTACAAATTTGAGAATTAAACAAAGATTTTCCACATGCAACCCAAGTACAATGTTCTCCTAGGCAAGAGCTTCGCGATGGCGAAGTCGGATCGTCGATCGGGTACAAAATGGCAAAGTTATGCCACTTCTCTCTCAAGAACACTCTTTACACTCTCTCTAGAATCCAAGGTTGAAGAAGATGGAAATGGGGTGATTTGGAAGACCCCTAATGTCACTTAGTGTCTAAGGAGACCAGGTTTAGTTGGTCAAAAGTCGTGGTCAAGCCCAGCCTTAGGATTAGAGTCAAATAGTCAAAGCCAAAAAATCACAAAATCTGTCACAGCAGGCGCGCTAGGGCGCAGCTTTTAGGCGCGCTAGGGCGCGCGGGCGCGCTAGGGCGCACGTCTGGCGCGCTAAGGCGCGGCACCTGGCTGAACTTTTGGTCTGATTTGGTCTGATTTTTGCAAACTTCAGGGAACAGGCGCGCTAGGGCGCGGGTTTTGTGCGCTAGGGCGCACTGGGCTATCCAAGAATGTTCAAAATGATGTCTAAAAGTTCCCATATGATTCTAAGTTGATTCCAAACCCAAACCAAGTCCAAACAACATCCAAAACACAAACCAAACCACATAAAATGAAGCTACGATTGCACACCAAATCGAATGTGAACAACTACGAAACTTCTAACACATATTATCATACTCAAGAAGTGTACAATAGACTCAAATGCTAACACATTCGGATGAAATTCTCACATGAAATGACGATGTCAATATAAACGACATAACATAAAAAGAATGTAAATAATGCAAATGATGCGGGCGTTACAGGTAGCATGTTTGGCCTCGTGAGCAGCAGCAATGACTTTGGTCATATGGTCAACAGTGATATCAGTCGTATGAGACTGTGTAGTTGCAAGGTGCTGCAGATCATTACCGAGGCTTGTCATGAGTTTGTTAAAACTCTTCAAAAATCTTTAATAGAAGGACTGAGAGATATGGAACCAAGAGGTTGACTATCAAAAGGTTGAGATTAGCTGGAGGAGGGTTAATATTGGTTGGGAGAAGGATGAGAGTGGTTGGTAGAGGTTAGGTATTGGTTGGGTAGATGTGGAGATTGACTGAGAGAAGGATGACTGATGGTAAGTGTAAAAAGGGTTGTCTTAGGATGAGAGGCACCAGGCAAGTTGGACCAGACTCTAGGCACTGGGAAAAGCTTCTCAATATAGATGTTATAGGATTGAGCATTAATGAAAACTGGAAGGGAGAAAGAGATGTCTTGACGAATGGTTTTGAAGAGAACAGGAAAACGAGGGTTAAAGCCAATATAGGTGGCAACCATTTGAAAGAAATCACAAAAGAAATGCTTGGTGAAGACTGAAGGATGGGTAATGATAGTAGTGACAGGGGGCTTAGGAAGAGATAAAAAAGGGAAGATATCTAATTTGGAAGGAGGGGGAAGACCTAGGTCCTTGTGAATAGCAGTCCACTACTTAAAGATTAAAATATCTTGTACAGCAGAGTTGTGAAGAAAGAATTGTTGAGACCAGGTAGGTGAAAGAAGATCATAAAAGGTGCCCCACTTCAGGAGAATTTCCCCAGCAGACATAGGTTAGCAAGGAATGCGCATGGGGTAGTCTAGAGTAGAGAAGAAGGGATCTGTATCGGCAGGGTTAGGTGTAGGTCGGCTGTCTCGAAAGTACAAAAATTCTTGGATATCAGGGTGAAGATGGCTATAAGGGTTTAATTTGGTTCGTTTGGGAGTGGGTTGGTCTGAAGAAAGGATTAGATGGTGTTTAGAGCGAGTGAGAGGGAGATTCTCTGGTGAGATTGACTAGATTGAGATTTGGTTGGTCAATGGGTGCAGATGGAGCAGGAGTGTGAGTGGGTATAAGAATAACTAGTTCAGGTTAATTAGGTGAAGGGGAAGATAGAGGTGAAGACGTCGGATCGGTAGAGGGCACAAACTTTACCTTTTTGGCACTTTTCTTAAGACGTTTGCCATGCCTTGGCTTTGAAGAAAAGGATTCAGGATTGGTAGATTTGAGGTCAGTTGGTGTAGAGGTTTTTGATATGGGAATAGCTAGTGGTAAAGGAGGTGTAGTTGAGGGTTTGGGGAGGCCAAAAGTTTTATCTGTGGAGAGAAGGGTTTGTTTTGTTTTGGCCATGGCTGGTTTGGGAGGAAGAGATGAGGTTTGACTGGTGGTTTGAAGGTTAGCTGGTTGAAAGGTGGTGGTATCTCTTTCAGCAGCCTTTTTGGTTTTGGTAGGCTTCTTAAATGGTTTAGTTTAGGTGAAGAGGGAGGTGGAGATGATTTTTTGGATTTCTTGGGAGAGGGTTCATCAGGCTCATAGGGATCATGATCGAGCCCTGTGAGATCAAAATCCTTAGGAAGCTGATGTGTGATTTTCAAATTAATCACTAAATTCTACCGCAAGCGTACGGCTTATCGTATAGTATTTAGGATGTCGATCCCATAGGGACTTTGAATCAAGTACCGAAAAATTCACAACTTAAATTATCTAGACAAATTGATTTCAAGGTTTTTGTAAAAATGAACTAAAATAAAACTAATTAGACTAAATTAACTAGTTAAACACAAAATTAGATTTTTGATTGAAAACAGTAATTAAAAGCTTCTAAGATTTCGGTTCACCGCGACAACGAATTTATAAACTCTACAGCGATCTTCCTTTTTACGATGAATGTCAAGTTTTGAAGGCGAATTGCATCAATATAGTTGATTGTATTCTCTCGAACTACTCTCAACCGTGCCTAGGTTCATTCAAATCCGATGTCTCGCTCAATGAATTAAACTAAACCCATTATGTCCTACAATTCAATTAGCCTCTAAAAACTCAATTAACCGTCGTTCTCATGAATTTCTAGTTCGATTTTAGGGTTCCATTACCTACACTTCACCTTTCGGTCCTTCGCTTTAGTAATTGAGATTATCACATAAACGTAGGAGTTTCACCTTTCGGTTCTTCGCTACCACATATTCATGCAATTATTAACGAAACTAAAATCGAATCAAAATAGGTAGCTGTAATACCCTGAATTCTGTATGCTTTATATGCCTACTTTATTGCATGTTAACATGTTGTCATAAGTGTTTACATTACTTGAGGAACATGTTAGATTAATCATTCTTTGATTCTTGATGCAATTCCTAGTTTATGTTACACCTACTTTACAATGCATTAGTTATCATAATTCTTGTAAATTTCCATGTTAATTGTGTGTTGCCTGTCTAGCATGGTTTTAGAACTTTTCGGAGGCATTTAATTAGTGTATTGACTTCACCTAAGTGTTAGAACCATCTTGGAACTATTTGATATCATTTTGGGGTCTTTTTAGAGCATATTTCGAGATTATGGTGCATCAGGGGCAAGGGCGACCGCCCAAGAGACAGAAAGTTGAGTTTGTGAAATCTGTGGGTTGGGCGGGCGCCCAAGCGAGCGCCTAGGCGGGGGCCTAGGCGGCCGCCCCATTTCTCCCCTTAAACCTCTAAGGAGACATAGAAAACACTTCACTTCTTCACTTGTTCATTCATGGTAGCTTGAGTGTTAGTGTGAGAGACAAAGGTGAGAATAGTGTGTGTGCCTCACATCTCATCATCCAACCATTGAAGTTTTGATCCAAGACCTTGCATGTGTTGTGGCTGGCTTGATTGTCTACTTTGAAAGTAAGTTACTAATCCCCTATGTATGCTTAAGAATTTGCTGCATAATTTTGATACATGTTTAAATGATATGTTGAGATGTATAACATGTTTATGTGTTAAGTGTTGGGTTTGGATGATTTTGCATGTTGAATTTAAGAGCTCAACCATGGAATTGAACTAAAGAACATGTTAGAGACTTTAAATGGTGAAAATTGCATATAGCAATTATACCCAATTTTATGAACTTTAAGAAATGACACCAAGAGTGGATTTTTGGGAAGATTATAATTCTCCGAATCACAAGTTAAATTACTATGAAAATTAGAGTTTAATTGATATGGATTTCGGTCCTCCAAGTATTTGATACTAGTATGTTAGAGACTTGTAAATTAGCTCTAAGGTTGTGGTTTAAGACTTTGAACAATATGTTTGATGATTATATGTTGTAAAATAATATAATCTATGTGATATTTGTCAAGTTCACTACTTTTGAACTTGACGATTATTTGCATAAGCTGAGTAAGAATACCTACTTGTGTGTGTTGTGTAAGTCCAGCTGGCGTCATCGTTGTTCATGTTATGGTGGGACGACCTATAGTCTTCACAAATGAATGTTTGTGAACCCTATAAATCGCTGTACCGGAGTTCACACACCCCTCTTCTGTTGGTCACAGTTGAGAAGTAGCCCCACTGTTGTAGCAATACGCATGACTTTGGCTTACTAGTTGAACCCGATGGGATTAGTCAGGGATGTCGATACTACGTACACAGGTATCGAGGCACTATTGGTTGTTTGTGTATTACAGGAGCTATACAAGATTGAAGAAAGAGATATGATATCCTTCTATAACGTGGTTTATTTATGAGCACTTATGTGTTAATCAAAATGCTATGTGAGTTGAATAATTTGTATATCAAGTACGATGATATATGTTCAATTGTGGTATATAAATGTTAATGCCATGTTACGTTTATTGCTTGAGCATTATGCCATGCCACGTAGTTGCATTTAGTAACTTATTGAGTTTCGACTCACCCCGTTTGTTGTTTATATGTTTTTCCTTAGATCCGAGCCAGCCAGGGAGTTTGCGGTAAGACCGGAAAGGGGTTCACGTTAGCTTGCAGGTTGTCTTCATTGGTAGTTTATGGTTCTTGTATATAGCTAGTTATTTTATTTTTGTAAGGACGAATGGTTTTGTAAAGTTATGTAAGCTTTACAATGGGTAGTACTACTGTGGTGTCGTTGTATATTGTTTTGATAGCCGACATGTGTATGTCGTTCTTGTGTATAACCTTGTTAGTAATCCAGTTTCTTTCCCGAGCATGTTGTAACTCGTGGTTTATGTTTTTATTCCAGCATGTTGTGGTCGATGTTGTTGTTGTTATAGTCGTTTATTTCCCCAAGTTTTAGACTTGTGGTTTTAGTTGTTGGGTTCCGGCTGTAGAGTCGCCGAAGACTTGTTTTATTTAAATCAGGTTTTGTAAGTGGTGTTTTATCATAAGTACGGGTGGTTACGCCACGTACTCTTCTTGTTGTTACGTTGTTTTGGCGACTCGACCTTGAGATTTTGTATAGAGGTCTAGGTCGGGGCGTCACAGTAGCATTCATATAGTAAACGGAAAGATCGAAACTTTATTCATAAATTCATCGTGGGCTACACCTAATCCTAGAAATAGGAAACTACTCACACATGATTGAAGAAATCAACAAGAACATCATGGGAAACATTATAAAACAACGAAATGAAAATAATAAAATTAAAGAGAAGGAAAGAGAAAGAATTTATCTCCAAAATCATTCCAAATGATGAAGTCTTCAATCTCTAACTTACAATCCAAAATCTGCCCTAAAAATTGTGTAGAAATGTATGAAAAATCCTAGCTTTTTTTGTAGAGAACGAGAGAGTATATTGAGAGAGAGAGTATGCGTTCCCTTTTTCATTTAGAGGGAGACGCACCTGAAAAGGGAGGGAAACTCAAGAGCTTCTTCCTAATTTAGACTTAATATTACATTTGATACTAATATAGGGCGAAACAGTAAATCTGCCCAAAATCTGCCGATTTGCGGGTGCGAAAGAAATCGCAGCCATGGTGCGAACTAAACTGCCTTCAACTGGAACAGTTGCCTTGAAATTCTACCTGCAAAATAAATCGCAGCCTGCCCATGAACAATGCTGATGGCCTGAACCTCTTCCTTTCAACTTTAAATCACCAACCAAGCTTAAGCTTTTATACGAAATGCTCCAAGTCTGCACAATTAAGCTCAAAGATAGTGAAATGAACTAAAACAACTAATTTTACTTTGAAATGCACATTATTGAAGAGAAAACAAGCCTAAAAACATCCTAAAATATAGACATTTTGTACATTTATCACTCCCCCAAGCTTAAGCTTTGATCGCCCCGAGCAAAGAAATCGATTTCAAAACGAGATAGCACAGGACCAAAGACTAGAAGGGACACCATCTCAAGAATGCAAATGCACTACATCATGGAATTTCCCTCAAAACCATCATCAAACCAGGAAATAGACTCTTTTCATTCCCAAGCTAATAAACCCTCAAGCGCTTAATCAATCATTCATTAATCACTCAATCAAGCAGAAACCTAGGGCACCACTAGCTCGGATTTGCAACCACAGAATAGTTAAAGCTAAGGTTCTTGAATCAAAGGATACTTTCCATTCATGCTATCCAACTCAATTGACATGGCATAGGCAAATATAGCAACAAGATCATTAGGACTTTATCTTAAGCTTGTAACGTTAGGCTAAGGCGAGGGCTACAAATGAAGGAATGGACATACAAACCAAGAGAGCATAAAAGAAATATGTAAAATGCAATGCTTGCTCACAACAATGTTCTTCATTTTTTTTTTCAAAACCATTCGCCAACTTCAACAACCCCTAAATTGAATTTCTTGGATTATCGGGTTGAAGAAATAACTCACCATCAGACAACAACAACCCCCTTATTTCCCTCTGAGTGATTGAAGGGCACATGCATTCTCTCTTCTTTTTTTCTCTTTCCGTTAGCATCCTTTTCCTACTTTCTTTTTTTCTTTCTTCTTTTGATTTTTTTTTTGAATTTTTTGATTTTTTTTTTAATTTTTGTCTCCGCCAATCAACTTTTTTTTTTTCAATACCCTTTCCTTTTCCGCTTCCACCGCAATAGCCAAAACATAACGCATGAAGGCATAAACCCAACAAAAGCGAACAACATACACATGAGTATTCATTTTAAGCTCTCTTGAAGGGTAGGATAAAGTGTTTAGGCTAAATGGGTGAGTAAATGTGGGTAAATGAAACGAACTTTGAATGGGGGCCATTTGTGTGCTTAGCACACTCCATTCTTTCGACAGGCTCAAGGGGGGACACTAGGGACCAAATTTTTCAAAAGGTAGGCAAGAAAAGGCTCAATCGTTCCAAAATGGCCTAAATCATATCACATTACTACAATGCCCATGCCAAGCCTAAATCCTCATCTAGCAAGAATTTCAAGAAAAGTCCCATGATATCAAAACTCAACTAGAATATTCACAAGGTGCACATAATTCTTTGCTAGCCTAGCACCAAGAACAAAATCAAGAAATATGTATGTACCTTACAAACACTCCCTCTCGTGTTTCACTCATTCTCGTGTGTCCCTAAAAGCATACCCAAGACAAAATTAACAAGGGAATCGCCATTGTCCATCAACTAGCATGCACATGAGTCCAAGATTACCCCACAAATGCAATACACATGCAGACTTTCGCAAATGCCATCCAAAAACATATATGATCAAAACCACAAGCTTGGGCATTCCAAACGGTCTTCAAAATTTCAAAATTTTCAAAATTTGCATTTTTACCCCCAAATTGAAACTCAATACAAAACCTCCCTCAAGCTTAGAAATGGCATTGTCCTCAATGAAATAAAACAAAATAAAACTAAGCAAAGAAAGACAAAAGAAATAAAAACAGAACAAAACAAATAAAAACAAAAGGGAATAATGAAACGGGCTCAACAAATCAGAGTTCAGGGGAAGTGTCACGAGAGGTGAAAGACTGCAGACTAGGGTTAAGAGAATTTAAGATGTCACTTTGTCGTTGTTGCTCGACTTTGATGGACTCAACTGATGCAGACTGGTCCTGAAACCCTTGTTGCAACTCTTGATGCATTTCAAATATTCGCCTCAACATGGTACTAACACCTACGCTTTCAGGAGGAGGAGGTGGAGCACCTGAGACAGAGTCACCCATATCATCTCGCTCAACAGTTGTAGCGCATGGCATTTTCCAATTTACTTTGTCCCTGACAGTGGCTGAAACTGAGTATAGGAGAGGGTATAGTGGATACCTCGGGATTTTGACATAGAATGTATCATCCTTCTGCACAAACATCCCCATAGCAATGCAAGCTTTCAAATCAAGTCATGTTGCCCCCGCGGCCAAAGTGAGATGTTCCGCAGAGTGACCAAGCTTGATTGCTAATGGTGTTACCAAACCACCAGTTTTAATACTTCCAGCCTTTGCCCGAGCTACCTTGTGAAAATGCCTAACCAAAAAGGCCACAGTGTGTGCCTTTGGCTCATGAAAAATAGACCACAACACATACAACTCATCTTTCCTAATATTCCCATCATTCTCGCCACGGGAAAAAATAGTATAAGCAATTAGTCTCAGGAAATAACCGAAACATGGGTGACAGACCTCATTAGATTTAGAGTTGCGGGCATCAAAGTAAGGAGTAGCAGCGAAGCCCCTATTTTTTTTGTAATATCATTCCAAAAGCGTGTACCATCATTTACAAACTCCTGGGCCAATCGACGCTCTCCCTCAAAAGGCAAAGAATAGACAGCACCGAATTGCCTTAACGACATCTCATAATCATTTCTAAATAATCGAAACAGCACCCTACCATCTTTGGAATGCTCAAAAGAACTCAGAAATTCAAGAGTTAACTCCTCATATGTAGGCCACTTGCCATTCATAAAATCCCTCGAACCCAGTTGATCGAAAATCCAGTTCAAATAATCTGTCATTCCAAAAGTGCTAAGGACTGCAGCATCAATGTATCTTGTGTGCACAATCTTTCTTTTCGAAAGAATTCCATATTGAACCCGCTGTGCATTATTTTTGAAAACGATATTGGATGAGGAAGAAGTACCTGCAGAAACTCCGGACCGACGGGTGGTTCGGGTACTCGATGGATTGGTCGGAGCCTTTGACTTTGATGATGAACCTACAACCACTCTCTTCCTCTTAGGAGCCATGAAGATGAAAAGGAACTCCAACAATTCCAAACCCAGCAAAAAGCCCCAATTTTTCAATTAAGAGCATGCCCTAGATATTGTTTGGGAGGAGAAGAGAGAGAGACGAAATCCTTTGGAATTTCTTAGAATGTTGGTGTGATTTGAGTAAGGAAAGAAACCCTAGAAGAAGGTTTATGTTTGATTTGATAGAGGGGAGGAGATGAGAAAGAGAGAACGATAGGGAGAGGGAAAATGGAAGAGAGGGACCAACTTTTAAAAAGGGGGGGGGGATTTATCCCTTTTGCCCCTTTTTTTTGAGTCAAGGGCTTAAGGACGACTTTTGGTCTCCTTTGACTTCGTGGCCGCAAAAAATTTCACACCATGGGTGCGAACTCGTCCTGGAACAACATCCTTATCACAAGTTGTAAAATTGCACCCTGAACAAAATCTACACCCAAGGCAATAACTAATCTTGCTCAATGAATCTTCTACCCTCGTTCCAGCATTCCCCTTAGCAAAAACCCTATAAATCACAAAACAAAAACTAAAAACGTGATAAAAACAGAAATAAAAAATAAATAAAAAAAAACAAAAACAAGAATAATAAGTAAAAGTAGAGAATAATGCTTGGGTTGCCTCCCAAGAAGCGCTTGTTTAAGGTCATTAGCTCGACCTCTCATAGATTAACTCACAGAAGGTGACGAGGAAAGGCCAAGATGCACGACCTCTTTCTGAAATGGCTCCCCAGCAATATAATGCTTCAAACATTGGCCGTTTACCTTGAATGTACCTCCCAACTTACTCCAAATATCCATAGCTCCGTACGGATAGACTTTGCACACAACAAATGGTCCGGAGCACCTAGATTTAAGCTTTCCAGGAAAAAGCCTCAATCTAGAGTTAAAAAGTAGAACTTTATCTCCCTCATAAAATTCTCAGCGCAAAATATGTTTATCGTGCCACCTCTTCGTACGTTCTTTATATATCCGGGCATTCTCATATGCATCAAGGCGTAACTCATCAAGCTCATGGAACTGAAGCAATCGTCTCTCACCCGCACTTTTCATGTCAAAATTAAGAGTTTTGATCGTCCAAAAAGCTTTGTCCTCAAGCTCCACCGAAAGATGGCAAGACTTCCCATAAACCAACCGAAACGGAGACATCCCAATAGGAGTTTTAAAAGCAGTTCGGTAGGCCCATAGTGCATCATCAAGTTTCAAGGACCAATCCTTTCTTAACCGATTGACTATTTTCTCTAGAATGCTTTTGATCTCTCGGTTAGAGATTTTAACCTGCCCACTTATTTGCAGATGGTATCATGAGCCAAGCTTATGCTTTACCCCATATTTCGTCAAAAGACTTTCAAATTTCTTTTCAATGAAGTGTGTGCCTTTATCACTTATTACCACTCTTGGTACTCCAAACCTTGGAAAAATAACTCTTTTAAAGAACTTTGCTACCACTCTTGCATCATTCGTTGGGGCTGCAATGGCTTCAACCCACTTGGAGACGTAGTCAACCGCGACTAAGATGTACTTGTTGTTGAAGGAAGATGGGAATGGTCCCATAAAATCTATGCCCCATACGTCAAATACTTCTACTTCTAAAATGCCATTCAACGGAATCTCATTCCTCTTCGATATATTGCCCATCCTTTGGCATCTATCACAAGCTGAAACATACATCCGAGTATCTTGGAACAAAGTAGGCCAATAGAATCCATACTGGAGCACCTTAGCAGCAGTTTTCGACATGCTCGCATGGCCTCCGTATGATGAAGAGTGACAGTGATAGAGAATATCTGCTACTTCCTCTTCGGGCACACATCTTCTAAAGACAGTATCTGCACACCTTCTATACAACAATGGTTCGTCCCAGTAATAGTACTTTAAATCAGCAAAGAACTTTTTCTTTTGTTGATAAGTCAGGTCCGGAGGCAGCACATCACTAGCCAAGTAGTTCATGTAGTCAGCGTACCACGGTGCATTTTTGACAGTGATTGCAAGCAGTTGATCATCCGGGAAAGAGTCATCAATTGGGAGCTCAAATTCTTCATCCTTTCCAACATCTTGCTGTAATCTTGACAAGTGGTCGGCTACCACATTTTCTGTCCCTTTCTTTTAGCAAATCTCTAAATCAAATTCTTGGAGTAGTAACACCCATCGAATTAACCTTGGCTTTGCATCTTTCTTACTTAACAAAAATTTGATGGCAGCATGGTCGGTAAACACGATCACTTTTGATCCCACCAAATATGACCGAAACATCTCAAAAGCAAAAACAACCGCCAACAATTCCTTCTTCGTTGTGGCATAATTCACCTGAGCCTCATCTAGAGTCCTGCTTGTATAATAGATGGCATAAACTTTCTTGTCTTTCCTCTGTCCCAAAACTGCTCCAACAGCGTAGTCACTTGCATCGCACATAATTTCAAATGGTAAACTCCAGTCCGGCAGCCTCATGATTGGGGCCGAAATCAACACTTCATTTAACCTATTAATTGCTGCAAGACAATCTTCATTGAAATCAAATTTAGCATCTTTAAACAACAAGTTAGTAAGAGGCTTTGAGATCTTAGAAAAATCTTTAATGAATCGACGATAAAAGCCGGCATGACCTAAGAAACTACGCACGCCTCTGACTGAAGTTGGTGGAGGCATTTTTTCAATGATTTCAATTTTGGCCCTATCAACCTCAATACCTCTTTCGGACACTAAATGCCCAAGCACTATTCCTTCCTTTACCATGAAGTGGCATTTTTCCCAATTAAGCACAAGATTCACATCCTCACATCGCTGTAAAACCCGACAAAGATTTTCCAAACATGAATCAACTGAAGTGCCATAAACAAAAAAACCATCCATGAAAACTTCCATCATATGCTCAATGAAATCAGAAAATATGGCCATCATGCATCATTGAAATGTGGCTGGTGCATTGCAAAGACCAAAAGGCATACGCCGATAAGCAAATGTGCCATAAGGACACGTGAAAGTGGTCTTTTCTTGGTCACTAGGATGTATAGCAATTTGAAAGAAATCAGAAAAAACCATCCAAGTAGCAAAAGAATGAATGCTTAGCCAATCTTTCCAACATTTGATCAATAAAAGGGAGAGGGAAATGATCTTTACAAGTTGCTTTATTGAGCTTTCTATAATCAATGCACATTCTCCAACCCGTAACTAGCCTAGATGGAATCAACTCATCATTAGAATTTTCGACAACAGTCAAACCTCCTTTTTTGGGAACAACTTGAGTAGGGCTAACCCACTCACTATAAGAAATGGGATAGATTATCCCAGCCGCAAGAAGTTTCAGCACTTCTTTCTTTACCACTTCTTTCATGTTGGGATTCAACCTTCTTTGTCCTTCAATGGAAGGTTTATAGTCATCTTCTAACAGAATCCTATGCATGCAAAAAGACAGATGAATTCCTTTGATGTCATCAATGGTATACCCTATTACCTTACGAAAACGCCTAAGTAAATTAAGCAACATTTCAGTTTCTTCACTACTTAGATGTGCACTAACAATGACTGGGTATGTGGAGTTAAGCCCAAGAAACTCATACCTGAGAGAAGAAGGAAGTTGTTTAAGTTCTACCTGTGGGGCTTTTTTTATCCCCTAAAACTTGATCCTCCGAGCCTAGTTCAAGGCTTTCAATTTCCTCCTTTTGAGGTGGAAAACTTTCATCTTCATCCATCAAGCTCGCATATGCAGCAACTTTTGGATTTTCATGATTTTTGGTATCTTTGCTAGTCAAAAAAACTTCCAAGGGGTCCCTTGATCTTTCATCAACTTCTTCCGCAAACTTTCTTATGCCACTGTCCACCCTACAACATGAGTTCTCAACAGAAAAATAGTTCATAACACTAGATAAATTAAACTCAACTTTCTCACTTCCAACATTCAAGGAGAGCTTTCCACTTTTCACATCAATAACCGCCCCCACGATAGCTAGGAAAGGTCTACCGAGAATTATTGAAATATGAGAATCCTCATCCATCTCAAGAACAAAGAAATCCACAGGAATAAAAAATTTACCCACTTTAATTTGAACATCTTCCAATATACCTATTGGAAATTTGACAGAGCGATTCACCAATTGCAATGAAGTCTTAGTGGCCCTCAATTCACCTAAATCAATTTCCTTAAAAACAAACAATGGCATCAAACTTACACTTGCACCAAGGTCACACAAAGCACTATCAATGTTAAGATTGCCAATCACACAAGGAATTGAAAAACTACCGGGGTCTTTAAGTTTAGGAGGTAATTTATTTTGAATAATTGCACTACACTCCTCGATTAAAGCCACAGTTTCATAGTCTTCCAATTTCATTTTATTAGACAAAATATCTTTCAAAAACTTTGCATAAGAAGGCATTTGTGAAAGTGCGTCGGTGAACGGAACATTAATGTAAAGCTTCTTCAAAACTTCTAAAAATTTCCCAAATTGCTTATCAAGCCTAGCCTTAGTCAATCTTTGAGGGAATGGTATAGGCGGCTTATAAGGAGGTGGGGGAATGTATTTAGGTTCTTCCTCATCCTCAGTTCCATTCTCTTCAACTTTACCTTTCACTTGTTGTACTATCGGTTTAACATTCTCATGTTTCTCAAGTTCACTATTTGTAGCCTTCTCTTCTATCACAGCATTACAATGTTTACTAGGATTGACCTTAGGCTTACTCGGTAACATTAATCCTGGAACTCCAGAAGATGAAGTGGCTTGTTATGCAATTTGAGTCTCTAACATCTTATTATGTATAGCCAAATTGTCTACTTTAGATGTCAAATTCCTAATTGCTTCATTCACCGCTTGACCCTGTTGTCTAAACTCTTCATTTTGTTTCTATTGGGTAACAACTCTAACAACATTTCTAGATTTGACTTTTGAGGAGGTGTATTGAAGGGTCTAGGATGGAAACCAGTGGGTTGGTTAAAATTATTAGGAGGTGCTGGGTTAGGATTGTTCTTATACGAAAAGTTTGGCTGATTCCTCCAACCAGGGTTGTAAGTGTTTGACATGGGGTTGTTAAAAGGTCATTGGTTGAAGTTGTTCAAAGCATTCACTTGTTCTTGACATCCAAATTGGGGAAACGATTTTCCCACTTGACAATCAGCAGCTAGATGTCCCATGACACCACAAATTTCACATGGATAACTATTGTTGCTCACCACAGCACTCACATTTAATTTATCAAATTTTGAATTCAAAGCATCAAACTTAGCAGCAAGCATATCAAGAGCATCAACCTCATACTTACCTGGAACTCCTTTTGATTGATTGGGGCCTCTTTCCGTTGACCATTGAGAGTGATTGGTGGCCATATCTTCAATCAACTTATAGGCTTCATCAACATTCTTGTTCATGAGAGCACCACCTGCTGCCGCATCAATGGAAATCCTCTCATTATATATGAGCCCATTGTAGAATGTAAGGACTACCAACCACTTCTCCAACCCATGATGAGGGCACAACCTAAGCATCTCCCCAAATCTTTCCCATGCTTCATACATTGATTCATTTAGTCGCTGTGAAAAACTTGTGATTTGGTTCCTCATCATCCCAGTCTTGCTAGGAGGAAAATACTGTGCCAAAAATGTTTGCGAAAGTTGATCCCATGTAGTTATAGAACTAGGAGGCAAAGAGTGTAACCAAGCCCTTGCTCTATCTCGGAGAGAGAATGGGAACAACCTCAGTCTTATGGCATCGCTGGAAGCTCCATTTATTTTCAAAGTGTCGCAGTACTCAAGAAAGATCTTTAAGTGCAAATTTGGATCTTCCGTGGGCATTCCTCCAAACTAATTATTTTGTACCATGGAAATCAATGAAGATTTTAGCTCAAAGTTATTTGCTTCAACAGTAGGTCTTGTGATTCCTGTTTGTAACCCTTGAGCATTGGGCGCAGTGAAATCCCTCAAAGTCATAGTATCTACTTCGGGTTCCCGCATCTTTGGTTCAAATAACTTTGCACCGGATTGCGATTCCTTTTGAAAAAGTCTTCTTCTCCTATGAAAAGTCCTCTCGATCTCTAGATTTGCCTCAAGTAGAATGTCAGCAATTCGAGTTTTTCGCATAAGAGAGAGAATTAAACAAATAGTAAAAGCCAACAAATGAGCACACTAAAACAAGTAAGAAAAATAAAATGAAATAAAAGAGTGTCTAGTCTAATCAAATTGCAAATTGGCTCGATATTGATTACCGAAGTCCCCGACAACATCGCCAAAAACTTGGTGTGTATTTTCAAATTAATCACTAAATTCTTACGCAAGCGCACGGCTTATCGTATAGTATTTAGGATGTCGATCCCATAGGGACTTTGAATCAAGTACTGAAAAATTCACAACTTAAATTATCTAGACAAATTGATTTCAAGGTTTTTGTAAAAATAAACTAAAATAAAACTAATTAGACTAAATTAACGAAGTAAACACAAAATTGGATTTTTGATTGAAAACAGTAATTAAAAGCTTCTAGGATTTCGGTTCACCGCGATGACGAATTTATAAACTCTACAACGATCTTCCTTTTTACGATGAATGTCAAGTTTTGAAGGCGAATTGTATCAATATAGTTGATTGTATTCTCTCGAACTACTCTCAACCGTGCCTCGGTTAATTCAAATCCGATGTCTCGCTCAATGAATTAAACTAAACCCATTATGTCCTACAATTCAATTAGCCTCTAAAAACTCAATTAACCGTCATTCTCATGAATTTCTAGTTCAATTTTAGGGTCCATTACCTACATTTCACATTTCGGTCCTTTGCTTTAGTAATTGAGATTATCACATAAACGTAGGAGTTTCACCTTTCGGTTCTTCGCTACCACATATTCATGCAATTATTAACGAAACTAAAATCGAATCAAAACAGGTAGCATTTATATAGTAACGAAAAGATCGAAACTTTATTCATAAATTCATCGCGGGCTACACCTAATCCTAGAAATAGGAAACTACTCACACATGATTGAAGAAATCAACAAGAACATCATGGGAAACATTATAAAACAACGAAATGAAAATAATAAAATTAAAGAGAAGGAAAGAGAAAGAACTTGTCTCCAAAATGATTCCAAATGATGAAGTCTTCAATCTTCAACTTACAATCCAAAATCTGCCCTAAAAATTGTGTAGAAAAGTATGAAAAATCCTAGCTTCTTTTGTAGAGAACGAGAGAGTATGTTGAGAGAGAGTATGCGTTCCCTTTTTCATCTAGAGGGAGACGCACCTTAAAAGGGAGGTAAACTCAAGAGTTTCTTCCTAATTTAGACTTAATATTACACTTGATACTAATATAGGGCGAAGCAGTAAATCTGCCCAAAATCTGCCGATTTGTGGGTGCGAAAGAAATCGCAGCCAGGGTGCGAACCAAACTGCCTTCAACTGGAACAGCTGCCTTCAAATTCCACCTACAAAATAAATCGCAGCCTGCCCACAAATAATGCTGATGGCCCAAACCTCTTTCTTTCAGCTTTAAATCACCAACCAAGCTTAAGCTTTGATCCGAAATGCTCCAAGTCTGCACAATTAAGCTCAAAGATAGTGAAATGAACTAAAACAACTAATTTTACTTTGAAATACACATTATTGAAGAGAAAACAAGCCTAAAAACATCCTAAAATATAGACATTTTGTACATTTATCAGAAGCTCAGTGCCCAGAGGCTTTGGCTCCTCCTGAACTGGAAGCCCCTCAGAGGAGTAGGTCACCTTCCTCTTACCCTTCTTATCTTAGGTAGATGGGCCAGCAGTAGCAGTTGCAGTCCTTTTGGCTAGATCTTCTTTGTATCTTGTGATGTTGTTGACGGTGAAGACATAGGTGTTGGTCACCTTAATGAGATCATCACTGGCCATTTTTTTCTCTATCTGTTGAAAGCCACTTATGAGGACATTGATTACCCTTACAAAAGGTCTCTTCATTGTTGGGTTGTCTTGAACTTCAGCCACACTCTGAAAGAGCATAGAAAAGACTATCTTTGCCCAGTTTAGCTGTTTCTGAAGAATGATAGCTTTTGTCCACATCAGCTGTTGAGATGTGAAGATATCCCTAGATCCATTCTTGAACAAAATACTTTTGTCAACAAGGTGACTGATATGGTATGGACCTTTAGGGAAAAGATTTTGGGACATCTCGAAGAAGGGCTCAGGCTTGGCAGTTCCCCTCATCATTTCCCATGCCTGGGCAAATTCTTCAGTGGTTAGGTCCAGTTTGCCCTCCATAGGCAGCTCTAAGATATTGCATATATCTTTGTAGGTTAATTTGATAAGGTGGCCTCTGAAGTAGCATTTGATGTAGCTCATATTAACCTTGTCTTCTTTAGTCTCAGGAAGTGGAGGAAGAGTCATTTTGGTGTAGAACTCTTCAGCAATAGCAGTGCTGTAGTGAGTGTCGTACAACTGGAAGAGTGAAAGAAGTCCACATCCCTCTAAGTCCTTTAACAGGGCTTCTCCTGATGGATACCTCTGAACAGATCTGGTATCTATGGTCATTCCAGGGTGATAGCTGCTTCTTAGAAAAATTTGGATAGGTAGTTCAGCAGCTTCAGCAGCCCTAGATGGCTTTGCTGGTTGAATATCGGTACCAGCTAAGGTTGATGTACCTGCAGTCTTGAAAGATTGTGTCTTTGCCTATATACACAATAGCAGAGTTAAGAATGGCCGATACAAGATGACTATCAGCTGTTCTTTGTAGAAACATATATTGTTCAAATCAAAACCCAAAATATGCTTGCAAAATTGTATTTTAAAAGAAGAAGTTCACCAGCAACACAGTTCATCCTCAGGGTTTTAGAAAAATATGGAATTTAACATTTTTCAACAATCGCAATAGAATAAGTTGTAAATATGCATATTTGAAGAATATTAAACATATTGGATACTTAGAAGTTGTCAATAAACAACCAGAAAATGCACAAAATTAATTTTTGCAAGACAGCCATGGCAGGATAATAAAGCAGTTCATATAATTCAAAAATTAAAGCATGGAATGTGATGAACCTAAAATTAAATGAACTAAGATAGATAGTATTACATACCATTATAGATTAAATGCAAAAGAAAGGTGGAATTGAAAATTTCTGAGGATCTTCGAGATTACAACAATAAAGAAAGTTTGAAAGGGCGAAAGGCGGTTTTTGAAAATGTGAATAGTTAAACAGTGAAATTTGCTATTTATAAGTCTGACATGTTCCAATAAATGGTATTTAATAAATTTTGAAGTCCGCATTTAATGTCATGATAAGTGATTGTTCACACTTTCGTTTTGAGAACTGCCGATTAGGTCTTTATAGGAGAGAGAAATACTTACCTAAGGTTGTCTTATACCATCGGCAGAGTTATACTTGGCTGATAAGATAGGTAGTTTTATATATATAGGCAAAGTGTATTAAATCAAAAAAAATTATGAGTTAAGAATTGAGATCAAGCATACCAAGCTTTCCTCTAAGATAGGCAAACCTGGTTGAATCAAGTGGCTTGGTGAAAATATCAGCCAACTGTTGATCAGTAGATACATATTTCATGTTGATATTACCTTTTTCCACATGATCTTTTAAGAAATGATATCTCACATCAATGTGCTTGGTTTTAGAGTGTATGACAGGATTTTGAGAGACTGAGATAGCTGATGTGTTGTCACACATATTGGGGCGTTCAGCAGTCTTGATTTCATAATCTACAAGTTGTTTGATCCACAACAGTTGTGAACAGCAGCTACCAGCAGCTATGTATTCTGCCTCAGTTGTTAAAGTTGAAACAGATGTTTATTTTTTGTTAGCCCATGAGATAAGTCTATTTCCTAAGAATTGACATGTCCCACTTGTGCTTTTCATGTCAACCTTACAAGCAGCAAAGTCAGCATCAGAATAGCCTATAAGAGTGAAGGATGAATCCCTTGGATACCAAATACCCAAGTTGGATGTATCAATTAGGTATCTAATGATCCTTTTGACAGCATGTAAGTGAGATTCTTTTGGATCTGCTTGAAATCTAGCATAGACACAAATAGCAAACATGATGTCAGGCCTACTAGTAGTTAAATATAACAGTGAGCCAATCATGTCTCTATAAAGAGTCATGTCCACTTTCTTTCCCTTTTCATCTTTGTCAAGATGACTATTAGTAGTCATAGGTGTGCTGAAGCTGTTTGTATTTTCAAGTCCAAATTTCTTGATGAGATCCTTTGCATATTTGGCTTGGTTGATAAAGATACCAGTTGAGCTTTGCTGGATTTGAAGTCCTACGAAGAAATTTAGTTCTCCCATCATGCTCATTTCAAATTTATTCTACATAAGCTTTTCAAACCTTTTACACAGATTTTCATTAGTAGAACCAAATATAATATCATCAACATAAATTTGAACAAGTAATGAATGACCTTTATGTTTCATGATAAATAGAGTAGTGTCAATTTGACCTCTCACAAAGCCTTGAGTTATCAAGAACTTTGAAAGGGTCTCATACCAGGCCCTTGGAGCTTTCTTGAGTCCACACAATGCCTTCCTGAATTTGTATACATACTATCTTTTTGAGTTATCAATAAATCCAGGTGGCTGTTCCACATAGACTTCTTTTTGTAGCTCACCATTAAGAAAATCACTCTTGACATCCATTTGATATACCTTGAAACCTTTCAAAGATGCATGGGCTAGGAATAGTCTGATAGCTTCTAATCTTGCAACAGGAGCAAATGTCTCATCATAGTCAATTCCCTCTTCCTGTTTGTATCCTTGTGCAACCAGTCTTGCCTTATTCCTAGTGATGTTTCCATTTTCATCCATCTTGTTTCTGAAGACCCACTTTGTTCCAATCATTGTTTGTCCTTTAGGTCTCGAAACAAGTGTCTAAACTTGGCATCTATCAAATTAATTAAGTTCTTCTTGCATAGCCTCCACCCAGCTTGGATCTTTCAGAGCTTCATCTACCTTCTTGGGTTCAATATTTGAGACAAATGCTGTAGAATACATTCATTCATTTCTTGAAGCTTGTCTTGTCTGAACACCAACGTTAAGATTACCAATGATTTGAGTGATAGGATGATCTCTAACTTCAGCAGGGAGATCTTGTTTGATAGTATTAGCAGAGTTTATATATTGAAAAGTGGAGATGTTTGGAGCTTGGTTTTCAAGAGAGTAGGTGATTTCCAAGGTAGGTTGAAATATTTCTTGTGTAGATGGAATAACAGATTCTAGATTATCTGATTCATCATTAGCTGGTCCACTATCACCAGTTGGAGGATTTATCAAGTTAATCCTTGGAGAAATTTGTGAAGATGTAGCTTCAGCAGAGTTAGAGCTTGGTTGTTCTATACTTGTCTCACACTCATCAGAGTCATTACAAACCTTAGGAGCCAAATGTGGCCCTATAAACTCAAATTCATCAAAAACGACATGTACAGATTCAACAACTTTAAGAGATGTTTTATTATAAACTTTATATGCTTTGGAAAATTTAGCATATCCCAAAAATATTCCTTCATCACTTTTGGATTCAAATTTACCTCTATGTTCTCTGCTATTGTAAAGAACATAGCATTTGCATCCAAATATTTTAAAGAAGCTAATGTTGGGAGCTCTGCCTTTCCATATTTCATACGGAGTTTTATTATGAAACTTGTTGATTAAAGACCTGTTTTGAGTGAAACATGCTATGTTTACTGCTTCAACCCAGAAATACATAGGTAGCTTTGCTTCAGCAATCATGGTCTTCCCAGCTTTAATAAGAGTTCTGTTCTTTCTTTTAGCAACTCCATTTTGTTGAGGTGTACTAGCAGCAGAGAAATTGTGACCAATTCCATGATCATCACAATATTTGGCCACACCATTGTTCTTGAATTTTGTCCCATTGTTTGATCTAATATCAGCAATGTCATCCAGCTTCTGAGTCTGTAGTCTTCTAAAAAGTGTTATTATGGTGTCATAGGTTTCATCTTTAGAAGACAACATTTCAACCCAGGTGAACCTTGAATAGTCGTCAACTACAACTAGTGTATACTTGCTGCCACCAAGACTAGTAGTAGTGACTGACCAAATAGATCCATATGGAGCAACTGTAGAGGTTTGGTTGTGGATAGACATGGCTTACTTTTGAATGATGACTTGGTTAATTTGCCTAGCTGGCATGCCTTACAAGGCTTGTCATGATCTGCTGATATCTTTGGCAGACCAATAACCAAGTTGTCCTTTGATAACTTAGAGATGTACTTGAAGTTAAGATGGCTGAGTCTCTTGTGCCACAGCCAACTGTTATCATTAAAGGTCTTTGCAATCAAACACAGACTTGATTTTCTTCCCACAGTATTCAGATCAACCACATAGACATTTTCTTTTCTGAATCCAGTCAAGATTGTTATGCAGGTCTCACTATTCTTGATAAAGCAATGACTTGAAATGAATTGATATATTAATCCATTATCACAGAATTGTGATATGCTTAGGAGATTATGCATCAATCCTTCTACTAGAGATACTTTGCTGATGGAAAGATTTCTTCGAACTATACATCCATAGCCAACTATCTTCCCTTTGGAGTTGTCATCAAAAATCACTGAGGGACCCTTTGCTTCAGTAATATTTGAGAAAAGATCCTGGTTTCCAGTCATGTGTTTAGAGCAGCCACTATCCAGATACCATAAGTCTTTCTCCTCCTCATTGATAGCCATGAAGCATTCCTGAAATTTAAGCATTTAAGAATATGGTCCCCTTTTATTTTTGGGTCCTGGGGGTTAGCAACCTTTTGGAACCCATACATGTTTAACCTTTGGAGGTGTGAACCCTTTAGGTTTAGGTATGAATCTTAAGCATTCATGAATCTTGTGACCATGGCCTTTACAAAAAGAACAGTTATGAAAACCTTGAACATGTCTGATGATTTCCTTAGGAGTCTTTTTATGATCAGTAATCTTGAGAATGACAGGTCTGCTGATGACAGGCTTATTGAATTTGGGCTGATAATTCAATTTCCTAGTGATATTAGGCTTAGATATAGCAGGCCTTTTATCAAATGGTTTTACATTTCCAGACATAAATTCTTTTAGCCTATTATTAGTAGGGTTGTGGTTAGCAATCTTTCCTTTGACAAATTTAATAAACTTGAGTTGAGACTTCTTTGACTTGTTATCAGTCACCACTGTTTTCATAGGATGTCTGACAGCAGGTCTTAGTTGCTCAGCCTCCCTATTAGCAATGTCATTGGCATTGAAGGTTTGCTTACCCTTGGACTTGTCTGGTTTGTGTTCAAAATAAACAAATGGAACTTTGTTAAAACCAAGTCCTTATTTTCCCTTTTTAGAATGATGATCATAGACAACTTCCTCAGACATTTCTTCAGCAATCACTACAGCTGTCTCATATTCTAGAGAACTAAATGAACTTCCTACTACATTGAACTCACTTTGAAAACCGATACCAGCTTTGTCATCAAGAGGTTTTTGTTTTGTAAGAATGGTATCAAAGTTTCCTTTAAAATTATTCCAAGCATCAACAACTTTTTGGAGGTCATCTTTCTCAGAATTGATTTTCTTTATGTGTTCAAGTAGGAATTCTACTTTTTCAGTTAAGACTTTGTTTTCCTTTTGAGTCTTGATATTTTCAGCTTGTTGTCTATTGAGCTCTTTGATCTCAAACAGCAAGGTAGATTTCTCAGAGACAACCGATTCATACTTTTTGGCTAATTTTCATAGGAAGTTTTAAATTTAGCAAATTCTTCCAGCATGTCCTTGTTAGTTTTGATGAGTTCTCCCCTTGAAGGTTCATTGATCTCATCATCATCACTATCATCCTGTTGAAATGGCAGTGATCTAACTGAATCATGGGGTGATTCTCTAGCCATAAGACATATATTTGCTTCCTCAGCAAAGTCACAGGAATTATCCTCATCAGAATCTGTATCACACCAAGTGGGCAAATTGCTTTCATCAATGTCCTTAACCACCATTCCTTTTTGTTTTTGAAATTTAGATTCGGGACGTTTTTTGTAAAATTCATATTTTGGCTTTAGACATTTTGAGGCAAAATGACCTGGCTTCCTACAGTTAAAACAGACAAGCTCATTTTCTTTTTGGGAAACAGTAGTTTTATAAGGAGCAGCTGTTCTTTGAGGAGCAGCAGTCTTGTAAGGTGACTGCTTATAGGAAGACTTGTTAAATTTTTTGAAACGTTGATATTTCTTAACAAACATAGCAAAAGCTTCGTCAGAAAGAATATCATCACCATCACTAGATATAGATGGGGTTTTATCTGGTGTAGAACAGGAAGGTTCAACAGACATGGCTGGTAGAGATAAATTTTTGAATCTCTTTTCCATTTCTTGAGTTTGCTGAATTTCAAGCTCATAAACCAAAAGACTTGCATAAAGATTTCTGAGGGACAATTTATTCAAGTCTTTTGATTCTTTCATGGCTGTAATTTTTACATGCCATAGACTACCTAGTGCATTAAGAAATCTCATGTTTATTTCTTTTCATATTTCTTTCCTAAAGAATAACAAGAGTTTACTACCTCATAGAATCTATCGTAGGCGCTTTTGAGGGTCTCTTTAGTGTCTTTCTCGAATGAATCGAACTTCTGAATCCAAGTGTACAGCTTGTTGTTCTTTGTTTCTCCATCACTTTCTAGATATTCCAATATAACTTCCCATATTTCTTTAGCTGTATCTAGATTGATGATCTGCTGGTAGGTGCTTATATCTACACAGCTGGTGATAATGTTGATAGCTTTTCCATCCAGAGCATCATTCTTTCTATCTTCATCATCCCATTCTGCTTCTGGCTTTGGCATTTCAGGATTAGCAGTGGGATCAACAGTAGCTAGTGTATTTTCCTTCATAGGAATTCTTGGACCATCTGTAACACATTTCCGTAAACGTTTATCAATAGAGTTCATGTGTCTTTTAACCTTTTCTTTCCAGATATCAAAGTGAATTTCATCCAAGACTGGACAATGGTTCACATTTGAGATTTGCAACATTTGATGAACGGCCATTGGATCTTTAATCTCTCAAGAGTTTAATCTTGGAAAAACTTGTTTTCAAAGAGTTAAGCTCTGATACCAATTGTTAGGTCTCAAGGTGCTCAAATAGACTAGAAGGGGGGGTTGAATAGCCTATGTCCAATTTTAAAAAAATGATTTAAAATATTACTTCACTAAAATTTAGAAATATTTTGCAGCGGGGTAGAGTGAAGTATAGGACAAGTTCAAGATGGCTGATCTTGACAGGACAAGATCAGCTATTCTTTGAGCTGTTGGAATTTCTAAAAATTAAAAAGTAAAAGCAAATCCCAAGAGCAGGAAATAGATAGACACGGGATTTAATATGGTTCACACTTATAAATAAGTGCTACATCCACAACCAAAGTGGTCAAGTTTGGATTTGAAAAATGTGTACTAATTTATCCACTAGAATCTTTACAAGATTGATCTCTAATAAATCGTGTACAAAACTAGTTGACCAAGTGTTTGCGGGAGAATTGATATCTACAAAGATATAATTCTCGTGTACTTGAATGCTAAGGATTGCAATCAATGAAGAGCAATAAAGACTATGCGTCTAAGTTTGGTGCTCTTCAAAGAATGTTTTTACAGAATGAGCTTTTAAGCTTTGAATGCACTTGCTGTTGAAGATGAAGATTTTTGAGTTGTAGATTCAGATTCTTCTACAATGCTTCAATGGAGTCTTCTATTTATACTCAGAGGAGTTCTTGTAGCCATTGGAGATCTTCAGCCTTGGGAAATTTAAATTTACATGCATTTAATGCTGGAGATACTTGCATTAAATGTTTTGATCTTGTTGTAAAGATTTGACTGAGAGTTCTGCAAAGCCCAGGCCGTCACTGAGTATATTCTGCCGCTTTGCCAAAAATAGGTAGATAGTAGTTGCAGGTAGATTGTCCTTTTCTAAGATGAATGCTTAATAAGGAAAGAAACAATAAATTATTTGTGCAGGTTATCATTATATCAAAGTCAAGAGAGGACTTTGCTGATAACTCCAGGCATACCTCCAGACAAGTCTTGATCAGACGATCTTCAGGTCTTCAACATTGCTGATGAAGCTTGGAAGGAACGAACTTGGTTGATGACTTGATAGACTTGGCTGATATGAAGATAACTGATCTGAACATGGCTGATATACACCAGGTTATCTTCTGAAGACTAAGCTAAGTACAAGAAGCAATCCTAAACTATTACAAGCATTTGTCTAAGAGCAAGTTGCCACTCTAATAGACACGCAGGCCCATTAGTCACCTTCACTTAGAGTTAGGTTATGGATACAAGCAAATCTATACAAAATACAACACTCCGCAACCTCATCAAGATCCTGAAGGCTGACTCGAATGCACCCTTTGACGATGAGCTCAGGCTCAGGCAGTTTGAAGGAGAGAAAACTAATTAAGACAAGTATAGCAAAGCCGTTAGAGATGTCAATCAAATGGCATGATTTATTTTTCCTCGCTGCGTCGAGCTGTTCCAGGCCTTGATGCCTTTATACTAAGCAATCTTTAATTTTACTTTTGAGAATATTTACGTTAATGCTGAGTTATAATGCAATTTGCTTTTATTCATTCTTCTTGTTTCAATTTACTTTTGTAAATGAATAGTAATTAGAATAAGATTTAAACGTGGAAACTAGGCCGTAGCATCTTTGTGCGAACATCCTCACTCTGGTGAGGTGTTCCCTAAGCTTTTAAAAGCACTTGGACTCTAAATAACTTCCTTAAAGTAAAGGGTGAGTTATCTTCTTTTAAACTTGGCTTAGCGAGGACTAATTTTAGATAGAACTCTAAGATTCCACCATGTATTGGGGAAGAACATTTCAAATAGAACTCTAGGGTCCCATTTTTTCTTTGGGGAAGAGTAGGCCATGGTTAACCTCGCCATGGTGAGGAGTCATAGAAACAATCTTTTAATGCTGTCCCATCTTTCTCTGCTAACCTATATGTGTCACTCGAACCATGCCTATAACTTTGAGGGGCCTTCCCAGTTCGGGAGAGCTTGTTTTTGTTCGCGTTTCTCCCTGTTGCTTCAAGTTTTCTTAGGACCCAATCGCCCATTGAGAAGGACCTCGGTCTTACTCTTTTATCATGATGGCTTTTAGTGAGTTGCTTGTAGTTTTCCATCCTCATCCTCGCTTCTAGCTTCTTTATTCATTTCTTCGTTGAAATAAGTAACTCGGAGAGTAGGAAGGGCCATTTTCATGGGAGCCATAGCTTCTGAATCATAAGCTAAGGTGAACAGTGTCTCTCCTATTGGACCTTTTATCGAGGTGCGAATACTCCATAACACTACTGGGAGCTCATCCAGTGACTTTCCTTTCTTTTCGTCAAGGTTTCATTTCAAAGCGTGTAGGATCTGGTTGTTCCCCGCTTTTACTTTGCCATTCCCTTGCAGGTAGGCTACCGAGGACATCCAGTGTTTAACATTCATGTGCTCGCAGCTTGCAGTTAACTTAGCTGAGAACTGAATGTCGTGGTTTAAGATGATAACTCGAGGTAACCTAAACCAGCACCAAATATAATCGTGGATGAAGCTAACAGCTTTATCCTCAGCTATGTTGACCAATGGCTTTGCTTCTACTCATTTAGTAAAGTAATCCACGGCAACGATTACGAACTCATAATTTTCCTTGGCCTTTGGGAAAGGACCAATGAGGTCTATTCCCTACATATCAAATGGCCAGGCTGCTACCACTGGAGTCTGAGGAACTGCTAGTAAGTGAGGAATGTCTAAAAATCTCTCGTACTTGTCACATTTCCTCACATAAGCCTTAGCGTCACTTCTCAAGCTCGGCCAATAATACCCATGGAAGACGATCCGGTCTGCCAATGTTCTCACGTTGGGGTAGCCTCCATAAATACCTTCGTGTACTTCTGCGAGCAAGTCTTCTACCATTTCTAGTCAAACACATCTAAGTAGCAGTTTAGTAACTGATTTCCTGTAAAGTATACCTTCGATCACGGCATAACTTGCAACCCATTTTCTTAAAATATGGCCTTGGCCTCTATAATCGGGCAGCCTGCCTTGCTCAATGTACTCCTAGATTTCATCAATCCAGCATCCAGTAGCCGAGGTGATGAGCATAACAATCTCCCTATTAATAGATGGTTATTCTAAGAATTCCACTAACACTCCTCCAGGAAGATCTTCAACCTCTCCGGAGGCTATTTTTAAAAGGTAATCAGCTCAGGCATTGTATGCCTTGTCTATCTACTCTAACTTCGACTATTTCAACCCCTCTAAAAATATTTTTGCCAGCTCGCAATACTTAAGCAATGTGAGGTGAATAACACCGTACTCCCCCAAAATTTATTTTACGACGAGCTGAGAGTTACTAAAAATAAGTAAGTGGTCTATACTGACCTCTTTGGCTAGCTCCAGCCTGCGACCAGGGCCTCATACTCGGCTTGGTTGTTAGATGCAGGGAATTTAAACGTATTGCTTTGCTAATCTCCTCGCCTTCTAGTGATAATAAAGATAGTCCTGCACCACTGCCATTTTTATCAACTAAGCCATCTACATACATTATCCAATGGTGCTCTGCCCTAACTGAAGAATTAGACTCTGTACCTTTTTAGGCGAGCTAGTGGGCTTTACCGAAGTGCTTGCCTCAGTCTGCACGATCGGGCTAGGATTTTCCTTGACAAAGGATGTCTCTACTATGAAGTCAGCTAGGATCTGGGCTCTGATTGCCTTACGATGCTCGTAAGTGATGTCATAACCCGACAGCTCAATAGCCCACTTCATCATTCTTCCTGCAACATCAGGTTTGTTAAGGATTCTTCTCAAAGGTAGGTCGCTGTAGATGATTGGCATAGGCTTGGAAGTAGTATCTTAGCCTCCTAGCAGCCATAACTAGCACTAAGACTACTTTCTCAACATTCAAGTATCCTTTTTCCATGTCGGTTAAAGCATGAAAAATGTAATACATCGGCCTTTAGATTCTAACTTCTTGCCTTAGCAGGACCGATTCTACCGCAGAATCTGATGCGGCGAAGTAGACATATAATACCTTGGAGGGTGCCGAGCTTGAGAGTATTGGCGGGCTGCCGAGATACTCTTTGAGCTTGGCGAATGACTTCTTGCACTCTTCATTCCAAGAAAATTTCTTACTTCCTCTCAAGACTTTAAAACATGGTAGACTCTTCTCTGCTGCCATGGCAATAAACCGGCCTAGAGCCGTAATACGCCCATTTAAATATTAAATTTCGCGTATTGACGTTGGAGCCCGCATATCCACTAAAGCTTTAATTTTCTTGGGGTTAGCCTCAATGCCTCTTTCATTTACCATATAGCGCAGAAATTTCCCCGTTGTTACCCCAAAGGTGCACTTGGCGGGATTCAATTTTATTCTATTCTTCCTAAGGTTGGCAAATGTTTCTTCAAGATCGGTAAGGTGACTGGCCTCTCTTGTTTTAATGACCATGTCATTAATGTAAGCTTCTACGTTGCGGCCACGTTGATCTCTGAATACCCTGTTAATCATCCTTTGATAAGTGGCTCCCACATTTTTCAACCCAAAGGGCATCATAACATAGCAATAGAGAGCCCCTGCCACGAAGGCAGTTAGCTTCTAGTCGGTGAACCACATTTGGATCTGATGGTACCCCGAATAGGCATCGAAAAAACTTAATATGCTCTGGCCTGCAATTGCATCCATGACCTGTTCTATTATGGGGAGCGGGTACCAATCTTTTAGATAGGATTTGTTGAGGTCGGTGAAATCCACACATATGCGCAATTTCCTACATATCTTTTACACCATTACTATGTTCACAATCCAAGTAGGGTATATGATTTTTCTTCAATGATCTTTGCCCGTAGTAACTTTTCGACCTTTTCTTTAATTGTGGCATGCTTATCGGGTAAAAAGACTAGTGGTCACTGTTGTATGGGCGTAACACTTAGATCTACGCTCAATTTATGCACAACAATCTATTCATCTATGCCCTCCATATCTTTGAATCTCCATGCGAAGACATCTTTGTTGGCCTGCAGGAATCTTATGATCTTTTCCCTTTCCTCTTGAAGAATCTCCATTCCCACCTTTATCTTCTGGTTCAGATTATCAAAGTTTATAACTACCTCTTCAAGATCTTCATGAGGTAGTATATCGGGCTCATTTTAATTTTCCAGACTTTTTATGATGATTACCTCATCTTGAGGTCTCTCAGGCCTACTAGCGACTGGTCCGAGCTTGACTTGGTCAAGCATATCGGTGTCCGTGCCTAACGCATCCGGTGGGCTAGACAGTCTAGCCCACTTTGGTTTCTATGCCTTCCTACTTGTCGGCCCGGTCTTCAGTTGTATCCCTTCTTTTTGCCAACTTCTCGGCCTCCGCATCTTTCGCGGGCTTCATTTTCCTCATGGACTGGCCCTCTTCGGGATACTTCTCTAAGGTGGATGCCACCATCTTTCTTTTCATTCTTTCTTTGTTTTGCCTTACCAGCTTCATACAATTGAGGGTGCTCTTTGGATCATTCTTCGTCACCCCAGTTTCTAGTTCTGTGGGGTACTTTATCCTCTCGTGAGCTGGTGAAGAGACCATGTCAAATTTGATTTGAGCATACAACCCTAATATGGCGTTATATGGAGAAGATAAATCGAGGACGAGGAACGTGATGTCCTCTGATCTATGTCGGTCATTCTCACCAAGGGTAACCTCGAGCATTATTGTGCCTTTGACCGCGACCTTGTGACCGGTAAATCCCTCAAGTTGCACCCCGCTCGAGCTAAGGTGAGCATCCCAAAATCCCAGTGCTTTGAAGCAACTATAATATATGATGTAACCCCACTCATGTATTTATCAAAGCCATTCTAATGAATTGATGTCTGACTTGAACTCGAAGGGTCATCTATTGTTTGGCAGTAGGATTTGTTGCCACTAAGATAGAACATTATGCCTTCTTCACTTCTGTGGGGGAGTGGGCTGAAAACTTTTTCAAGACTGTAAATTGCATTCTTGATCTGAGTTATGCTTTTAATGTCGTCGTGTATCATACAGATGTTGGCATCTTTCTCGGCTGGTTTATTGACTCTCGGAGGATCCCTTGGCCAACTTGCTTGCTGACCATTACCCCTCTCGTACCTCCTAAGAGCCTCTTGATCGATTAACCTCTGAATCTCCTTGTTCAGCTAGATGTAGTCCTCGGTATTATGACTGTTCTCGTTGTGGAAGGCACACATTTTGTTTGGGTTACGAGGACGGGGTGATTCCTTCATTGGCAGAGGTCATTCCAGTTGTAGATACCTAGAATTCATATCCCTATTAGACATTGTCCTATAAATATTCATTTATTTACAAAATGGACTAACATACTTGTATGACAATTACAGGTATCCAAAATGCCTACACAAATGACAACAGACTAACGACATAACGAAAGTACCTCCAAGGACTAACGTTAAGTCAAACGTCAAAGAAAAGGACAAAAGTGTGAATGCTTAAAGTATAAGGGTCAAAGTGCAAAAAGCTAGAAAAATGGGAAACTCCTATTATGCGCTACGCACCAAATGAGCAAGCCTTCATCTTCACGATTGCCAGCAATTGCCCTGTCACGACCCGACCCAAGATCCTATATGGTATCTCGTCCGGTTCGTGAGACGGGACACAAAGTGCACAATTTCAAAATCACTTTTCATGCATAAAACCCTGTAATGCAAGTGTATGTTTATTTTAAAACCAAAACGATGAATCACGGCATGCAAAAGCCGGAAACAACTACATAACATAGCCAACAAATAACCAACAACCCACGAGCTAAGAGGCTCGGGACCAAACATGTAATATCATCAGAGTGCGCGGAACATAAAAGTAAGTAACGTTTACAAAAACCTGACATCCATGTCGGCATCTACAAAAGAATATGAATAAATAGCATGTACGGGACTCCTACCCAACTTTACAATGTTTAGATAACAACTGTACCCTCGGCCTCACCAAAAGAAAATACCAAGGCTCAAGGAGCACTACCAAAAGAATGACTGACGACAACACTGGGCGGCGACAGATCACTGGGGGTTTCTCGCAGGCTCGGGATCTAAGGAAAACAATAAACAATGGACGGGGTGAGTTATAAAACTCAATAAGCTACTAATGCAACAATATGGCATGCGAGATGCAAGCAGTAATAAGAATCATATAGATATCATGGTTGGCATAATATAATCATTTCCAATCATCATCACGTCAAGTAACTCATAACATAAGTCACGTAGCATGCAACTCACATAGGTGCGATATGTAACACATATAAAAGGATACCGTCGAGGTACACCTCCGACATACCAACTTCCAACCAACCGACCAATAATACCAAAGAAGAAACCGTTGATGTCGTACCCGATCATCGAACCAATAATCAAAACCAAGGTGAACCGTTTTCCGTATCCACGTCGACGTGAAGACTCGGTCCCCAACGACCCGAGAAACAATCACGGTATAGCTTACCAAGGTCGCGTTTATTCCGTACAACACTTAGCGCTATAACCCCTACCGTGGCCAACGGTAGGCGAGCCCGTGTATTGGCCTTCGGCTATTACGTAGCCCCGGCTCACGCAATAACCGAGCGTCAATACACCTCCAACAAATATGCCATGGACTTAAACAATGCTCAAGTAGATGTTTACTCGACACATTAACTAATCAACCAAATGTTCAAGTAATGTTTACTTAACATTAAATAGAGGCATTATACTCCAAAGTAGGGAGTATAATGACAACAACAACAACATGCTAATGTACGCCAATAAATCTAGTACACATAGCCGTATAATACCGATCATCAAATTCAACACAATACCAATGTTCGTATATTGCGTAACCAATTCCCCAACGGGTCTCTCGAGCATCCAAAGAGCTCACAAAACACACACGTGGTCTCATTAATTATCAAACCCTAACCGACTCCGTTAGAGTCATTTTAGGTTACTAGTGATGACGAGTTACGAAGATGGTCTTACACTTTAAATCCTAGCATATTATCGCCCAATTTCGAGTTCCCAACATCACATTACAAGCTATAGCAATATTCACAAGTACACAACCACATTTCATGGCAAAATAACATATTCACGTATCTAGCATGGTAACTTTACGTAATAGAAGTCTAGGATGCCATAAAAGACATAAAACGAGAAAAAGAGGGGGTAGTAGCTTACCTCTTGAAGAAATAAACCAAGGAGGAAGAATTTGAGTCAAAGGTGATGTCTCCTCTAGTCACAAAGGTCTCAAAATGTTGAATCTCTAACTTCCAAGCTTGAAATCTTGAGAAATCAACATACACTCCCTAAAAACGTGGGTAGAGGTGAATACTCAAGAATCCACCATGGGATGAAGAGTTTGTTTGGTTAGAAACGATTACCTAGTCGAGCTCTCCACTCCGGCGAAGACGGATCGTGATTCCGACTCCGAATGATCAAGTTGTGGCAAGATCACTCCACAACTCTTCCTTGGACTCTCTACTCTCTCTCTCTCTATGTTCAAAGATGAAATGGGGGAGAAGTGAGGGAGTTTGTGGTCTTCTAAGGGTGTTTATGTGGCTGAAAAATGGGTCTCCCTCGGGTTGATGACGTGGCAGCACCCCAGCCAACCAATTCCAAGTTTTAGAAAAAATCAGAAATTTCACGGGCAAAGTCATCGGCAGGCGCGGCCGCTTAGGCGGCCGCTTCGAATTCTCAGTTGATGTTTGGTTCTGCGCGCGGGCGGCCGCTCAGGTTCCAGAATCTCCGATTTTTCGCAAAGTGCCCCGAAACACTCCCGAAATGATCCTAAATGATCCCAAGGTGATTCTAAGTCTACGGGAAGGTCAAAACACTTAAGAAAAGTGCCGCGAGCGAACCGTAAAAGTGCAAGAAGTTCAACACATTTAAAGTATGTTAAATCTCAAGAATCAAATGATGGTTTAAACATATAAAACACATAGAATGCAACATGAAGATACTATATATCATGTATAATATGCTCAAGAAATGTTCATAAAGTTTATTCAATGTGACACGTGTAATAATCGTGAATGAAATGGATGACGTGTAGGATGCAAATGAAGCGGGCGTTACATTCTCACGCCCTTAGAATAAATTCGTCCGCGAATTTACTTACCAACTCCATTGAACAATGCGGGATACTTCTCACGCATCTCCTGCTCGGTCTCCCAAGTGGCCTCCTCGACATTGTGATTCCTCCACAACACTTTCACGAGGGGTATAGCCTTTGTCCTCAATACTTGCTCCTTGGTGTCCAAGATTCGCACAGGTTGCTCAACATACGGAAGGTCGGGTGTCAAATCCACCGGCTCATACTCCAACACATGTGAGGCATCCGTCAAATACTTCCTTAACATTGACACGTGAAACACTTCATGAATTCCTGACATCGATGGCGGCAAGGCAAGTCTATATGCCAACTTTCCAACCCTTTCCAAGATCTCAAATGGTCCAATGTACCTCGGGGCCAATTTACCCTTCTTACCAAACCTCTTAACCCCAATCCGAGGTGAAACCTTCAAAAACACGTGATCACCGACCTCAAATTCAAGATCCCGACGTCTATTGTCCGCGTAACTCTTTTGTCTACTTTGAGCCGTTTTCAATCTTTCCCGAATAATTTTCACACTTTCCGCCGATTCATGAACCATCTCTGGACCCCACAACTTCGCTTCACCGACTTCATCCCAACAAATCGGAGAACGACACTTCCTACCATAAAGTAGGGGTGGCAATTCGTGCTATCGTGTCGTGTTCGTACCACACTATCGTGTTTTCAAGTTATCTATCTTATTTGATCATAAATATAATAATAAATGCTATTTTAACTAAATTTTTAATTTCGTGCTTTCGTGTCGTGTTTCGTGTCGTGTCGTGTCGTGTCATGTCATATCGTGTCATTTGTCTCTGTAATTCGTGTTTTTAATCGTGTCGTGCTGGTTCGTGCATTCGTGTCGTGTCAACCATTGCCACCCCTACCATAAAGTGCCTCATACGGAGCCATCTCAATGCTCGACTGATAGCTATTATTGTAAGCGAACTCGATCAACGGCACATGTGAATCCCAAGTTCCCTTAAAGTCCATCGAGCAAGCTCTCAACATATCCTCAAGTATCTGAATCGTTCTCTCGGACTGTCCATCGGTCTGCGGGTGAAATGCTGTACTCAAATTCAACTTCGTCCCCAAAGCATTCTGAAGTGATTGCCAAAACCGAGAAGTAAACCGCGGATCCCTGTCCGACACAATACTCACCGGCACCCCATGCAACCTCACAATCTCATGAATATATAATGAAGCAAGCTTCTCCAGCGAATCCGAAATCGCAATAGGAAGGAAATGGGCCGACTTAGTCAATCTATCGACAATAACCCAAACCGCATCACGACCTCGTCAAGTCCTCGGTAATCCTGTCATAAAATCCATTGCAATATTCTCCCATTTCCATTCCGGAATTTCCAAAGGTTGTAACAACCCAGCTGGCCTCTGATGTTCCGCTTTAATCCGTTGGCACATCAAACATTTCGACACAAACTCGGCTATTTCCTTTTTCATCCCATTCCACCAAAAATTCTTCTTCAAATCCCGATACATCTTGGTACTCCCAGGGTGAATTGTGTATTTAGACTTATGGGCTTCATCTAACACTTGTCGTTTCACCTCCTCAATCGCCGGTACACAAACTCTACCCCGAAACGTCAGAATACCATCACTATTCATAGCAAAATCCAGGGTCTTACCCTCATCTAATCCATTAATCAATTTCTTCAATTCCGGATCACTCTCTTGAGTTTCCTTAATCCGCTGGAATAACACCGGAGTAGCTCGAATATTCGCAAAAATCACCCCATGGCTAGATTCACTAGGACCCCAATCACGAATGTCCTCTAACATCTTCCATTCCCTAGTCATCAAACAAGAAACATACGCTTTCCTACTCAGCGCATCCGCCACAACATTGGCCTTTCCCGGTGATACAAAATAGTACAATCATGATCTTTCAACCGTTCCATCCATCTACGCCGATTATTCAACTCCTTTGCGAAAATAAATACTTAAGACTTTTATGATCAGTGAATACCTCAAATTTAGCCCCATACAAATAATGCTTCCATTTATGAAGAGCAAAAATAATCGCAGCCAACTCGAGATCGTGTGTCGGGTAGTTCTGTTCATACTGAGTCAACTTCCGTGAAGCATAAGCAATGACCCTTCCATTCTGCATCAAGACACAACCCAAACCTTCTTTCGAAGCATCGCTATAAATCACAAACCCATCATGTCCATTCGGCAATGCTAAGATAGGAGCCGTAGTCAACTTCTCCTTCAATTCCCGAAAGCTCGCCTCACACCTATCATTCCACACAAACGGCCTATTCTTCTGAGTCAGAGTCATCAAAGGGGTTGCAATCTTAGAGAATCCCTCTATAAACCTCCGATAATAACCCGCTAACCCCAAGAAACTCCGAATCTCTGTCACCGTCTCGGGCCTCTTCCAACTTACCACTGCCTCAATTTTTGTCGGGTCAACTGAAATCCCCTTGCCTGAAACTACATGACCCAAGAATGTCACCTCCTCCAACCAAAAGGCACATTTGCTAAACTTAGCGTACAACTTCTTCTCCCTCAAAACCGTCAACACAATTCTCAAGTGTTTCTCGTGCTCTTCTCGAGACTTCGAGTACACCAAAATATCGTCAATGAAGACAACCACAAAACAATCAAGGTATGGCAAGAACACCCTATTCATCAAATCCATAAACACCGCGGGTGCATTAGTCAACCCAAAGGGCATAACCACGAACTCAAAATGCCCATACCTAGTCCTAAATGCCGTCTTAGGAACATCCTCCTTTCTAACCTTCAACTGATGATAACCACTCCTAAGGTCAAGCTTGGAGTACACTACGGAACCTCGAAGCTGATCAAACAAATCATCAATGTGTGGGAGTGGGTATTTATTCTTAATTGTAACCTGATTCAACTCCCGGTAGTCGATACATAGCCTCAACGAACCATCCTTCTTCCTCACAAATAACACCGGTGCACCCCAAGACGACACACTCGGTTTAATGAATCCCCGATCAAGCAACTCTTGCAACTGAATCTTTAATTCCTTCAACTCAGTCGGCGCCATGTGATACGGTGCTTTCGATATCGGCGCGGTACCCGGTAACAACTCGATACAAAATTCCAACTCTCTATCCGGAGGCATTTCATAGTCATCCGAAAAGACATCCGGAAATTCACGTACAATCGCAACATCATCCAACATAACCACCCTTTTTGACTTATCCACTACACAAGCCAAATACCCCGAACAACCACGAGATAGTAACTTACGGGCTTTCAAAGTCGAGATAAGTCGAACACCACCCATACACTTATCACCAACAAACACAAAAGACGACATGTTCGGCATATCAAAAGTGACAAACTTCTTTCGACAATCAACCACGGCATGGTGCGCATGCAACCAATCCATTCCCAAAATTACATCAAAGTCCCGAATAGGCAAAACAACCAAATCAGCAGGTAAATGGTGGCCATCAACAACCACATCACAATCATGATAAACTTCAGAAGCTACTTGGCACTCTCCCATCGGAGTAGACACCTCAAGCACATACGGCAATGATTCAGGCATATGATGTAAATGACAGGCAAAATGAGATGCGATGTATGAATGAGATGATCCTGGATCTATGAGCACTCGGGCTTTAACACTAGAGACAAACAAGGTACCTCCTATGACATTGTTGGCTTCGGGTACTCTATTCTGGTCTAGGGCGAAGACTCGACCCTGGACTCTAGGGCGACCCTCATTATCTCTTTTGACGCCCGTATCCTGTTGTGCTCCACCCGGATGGACCCCTTTGTTACTAGGGCAATCCCTCTGAAAATACGTGCCATCCCCACAAAGAACACATTTCCCCTGTTTTTTCCAACATCGATCCTCCGTATGACCAGTCCTCAAACAAAAATTACATGTTATGCCCTGGGCCCGCTGCCCCTGTGTGGTGTTCCCTCGATTCTCTGTCCTTTGCTGAGTTTGTCCTCCTCTACGGTTATCATTTCTCCCTTTGTTATCAACTCCCCGATTATTCTGATTTCTCTACCTCGACTGTCCCGACTGTTGAGTCCCACTAGTATTTCCCCGTTGATTCCCGCTGGTATTCCCTGTCTTAGTACGGTGCTCCTCAATGTCGTGTTCAATCCTATAAGCCTTGTCCACTGCCCTCTGGTAGTTTGCCAACTCGAGTGGTATGAGTTGCTTCCTATACTCAGTCCTCAACCCCTTCACAAACCGGTAGACTTTCTTCTCCTCTGTCGGTAACAAGTGTGTGCAATATCGAGATAACTCAGTAAATTTAGCAGAATACTGAGCTATCGACAAACTCCATTGCTCCAACCCAAGAAATTCCACTTCCTTCCTCGCTTGAATCACATCCAGAACAAACTGGTTCCGAAACCGCTGCAAAAAGAGATCCCATGTCCTCACCGTCTGATCTTGTACCCAACTAGCTTCCAAAACCTTCCACCAATGCTCGGCCGCATCCTCTAGCTTGAATGTGGCGAACTTGATCTTCTCTTCATCCGTACATCCCAATGCTGCAAAAACCTTCTCCGTCGACTCGATCCATCTCTCGGCTTTCTCTGGATCCGGCTAACCGTTGAAGCTCCTCGGTTTCATCTTCAAAAACCTTTCCAATCTGCGATCATTATCCCCGACTCCCCCGGCCGGTTGCACCACTCTCTGTCCACCTACTTGGCCTTGTCCATCCATAGCTTGTCGATTCATATCCATAGTCTGGCGGTTCATCTCCATCATAGTCTGCATGAACCCCTGCATGGTGTGCATGAAAGCCTCGTTCTGATTCATGTGACCCTCTGCTGACTGTCCGGTAGCTTGGTTAGGAGATGGGTTCGGTCCGGTCCTACGGGTATCCCTTTCGGCCTCCGTGGCCCTACTAGAACCAGCTCCATTCCGTGTTTTAACCATGACTGTTCACCTGCAACAAACACTCGTCGTTAACGACTCAGACACACTCAACCAACCCCCACCTAAGCCAAGGATACCAAATCCCAGCGAGCTAACTTATGCTCTGATACCAACTGTCACGACCCGACCCAAGATCCTATATGGTATCTCGTCCGGTTCGTGAGACGGAACACAAAATGCACAATTTCAAAATCACTTTTCATGCATAAAACCCTGTAATGCAAGTGTATGTTTATTTTAAAACCAAAACGATGAATCACGGCATGCAAAAGCCGGAAACAACTACATAACATAGCCAACAAATAACCAACAACCCACGAGCTAAGAGGCTCGGGACCAAACATGTAATATCATCGAGTGCGCGGAACATAAAAGTAAGTAACGTTTACAAAACCGACATCCATGTCGGCATCTACAAAAGAATATGAATAAATAGCATGTACGGGACTCCTACCCAACTTTACAATGTTTAGATAACAACTGTACCCTCGGCCTCACCAAAAGAAAATACCAAGGCTCAAGGAGCACTACCAAAAGAATGACTAACGACAACACCGCGGCGACGATCATGGGGTTTCTCGCAGCTCGGGATCTAAGGAAAACAATAAACAATGGACGGGGTGAGTTATAAAACTCAATAAGCTACTAATGCAACAATATGGCATGCGAGATGCAAGCGTAATAAGAATCATATAGATATCATGGTTGGCATAATATAATCATTTCCAATCATCATCACGTCAAGTAACTCATAACATAAGTCACGTAGCATACAACTCACATAGGTGCGATATGTAACACATATAAAGGATACCGTCGAGGTACACCTCCGACATACCAACTTCCAACCAACCAACCAATAATACCAAAGAAGAAACCGTTGATGTCGTACCCGATCATCGAACCAATAATCAAAACCAAGGTGAACCGTTTTCCGTATCCACGTCGACGTGAAGACTCGGTCCCCAACGACCCGAGAAACAATCACGGTATAGCTTACCAAGGTCGCGTTTATTCCGTACAACACTTAGCGCTATAACCCCTACCGTGGCCAACGGTAGGGCGAGCCCAGTGTATTGGCCTTCGGCTATTACGTAGCCCGGCTCACGCAATAACCGGCGTCAATACACCTCCAACAAATATGCCATGGACTTAAACAATGCTCAAGTAGATGTTTACTCGACACATTAACTAATCAACCAAATGTTCAAGTAATGTTTACTTAACATTAAATAGAGGCATTATACTCCAAAGTAGGGAGTATAATGACAACAACAACAACATGCAAATGTACGCCAATAAATCTAGTACACATAGCCGTATAATACCGATCATTAAATTCAACACAATACCAATGTTCGTATATTGCGTAACCAATTCCCCAACGGGTCTCTCGAGCATCCAAAGATCTCACAAAACACACACGTGGTCTCATTAATTATCAAACCCTAACCGACTCCGTTAGAGTCATTTTAGGTTACTAGTGATGACGAGTTACGAAGATGGTCTTACACTTTAAATCCTAGCATGTTATCGCCCAAGTTCGAGTTCCCAACATCACATTACAAGCTATAGCAATATTCACAAGTCCACAACCACATTTCATGGCAAAATCACATATTCACGTATCTAGCATGGTAACTTTACGTAATAGAAGTCTAGGATGCCATAAAAGACATAAAACGAGAAGAAGAGGGGGTAGTAGCTTACCTCTTGAAGAAATAAACCAAGGAGGAAGAATTTGAGTCCAAGGTGATGTCTCCTCTAGTCACAAAGGTCTCAAAATGTTGAATCTGTAACGCCCGCTTCATTTTGCATCTTACACGTCATTCATATCACTCACGGATGTTGTACGTGACACATAGAATAACACCATGAACATTTCTTGAGCATGTTATATATGACATTAGCATGTTCGTGTTGCATTCCATGCATTTTGTATGCTTTAAATCATCGCTTAATTCTTGTGGTCATTGTTGCTTGGGATACCTTGAATCCCTAACGTCGTTTTCGGGCTTTTCGAGAACCTTTCTCGAGTGTTTAGAGCCTTCCCTTAGACTTAGGGTCATTTTGGAAGTGTTTCGAGACTTTCCGGAGAGTTTTTAGTCACTGGACACAAAGCGATCGCCCTGTTAATGAACAAAGCGATCGCCCTTCAACCAGGGAACAGAGCGATCGCCCTGTAAGTTTACAAAGCGATCGCCTTTACACCAGAACCCAGAGCGATCGCCCTGGGAAGGGACAAAGCGATCGCTCTGCCCCGCTCCAGCTTATCCGAGAAAGTTTAAAATTTTCCAAAACTTAAAAATTGAGTGACCCACAGGCTGCCACCTCACCCAGCCGGATTCCCCGCCATTTTTGGCCACTTAAAACATTCAAGAGTGTTTAAACTCTTCCATTTCTTCCTCCCTTTCCACCAAGAGACACAAGAGAATAGAGAGAGAAATAGTGAGGGTTTAGAGAGAGAAATTGAGATATCTTGGGATTTTAAAGGAATCTCAACGATCCGAACCCACCGTTGTGAAGGTCTCGCCGAGGAGAAGTTTTCCCACCGATTAGATTTCGTTTTCTCTCCACTTTTCCGACAAGAGGTAAGCTACTACCCCCTCTTCTTCATGTTTTATGTCTCATATGACGTCTTGGACCTATAATACGCGAAGTTTCCATGTTAAAGTAGTGAGATTGTGATTCTTGCCATGAATGCCATTTTTGGACTCGTGAAATATGTTGTTAATCGTTCTATGATGTTGGAAAATTCGATATTGGGCGATAATGTGCTAGGATTAAAGTGTAAGACCATTTTCGTAACTCGTCATCATTAGTAACCTAAAATGACTCTAACGGAGTCGGTTAGAGTTTGATAATTAATGTGACCACGTGTGTGTTTTGTGAGCTCTTTGGATGCTCGAGAGACCCGTTGAGGAATTGGTTACGCGACACACGTATAATGGTATTGTGTTGAATTTAATGTTGGTATTTTATGGCTATGTGTACTAGAATTATTTGGTGTACATTAGCATGTTATTGTTGGTGTCGTTATACTCCCTACTTTGGAGTATAATGCTTTTACTTAATGTTAAGTAAACATTACTTGAACATTTGGTTGATTAGTTAATGTGTCGAGTAAACATCTACTTGAGCATTGTTTAAGTCCATGGCATATTTGTTGGAGGTGTATTGACGCTCGGTTATTGCGTGAGCCGGGGCTACGTAATAGCCGAAGGCCAATACATCTGGGCCTCGCCCTAGTTGGCCACGGTAGGGGTTATAGCGCTAAGTGTTGTAAGGAATAAACGCGACCTTGGTAAGCTATACCGTGATTGTTTCTCGGGTTGTGGGGACCGAGTCTTCACGTCGACGTGAATACGGGAAACGGTTCACCTTGGTTTCGGTTATTGGTTCGATGATCGAGTACGACATCAACGGTTTCTTCATTGGTATTATTGGTTGGTTGGTTGGAAGTTGGTATGTCGGAGGTGTTTTTTTTTTTTTTTTTTTTTTTTTTTTAGGAAACAGGGACGGCACTGGATTTTATTAATAATAATAAAAAATAATACAAGAGGGGACAACCGGCCTTGCCCTTATAGAACCGGGAGGACAAAGGAGCCTAACCTCGAAAACATACAAAAGAGCCGCTATTTCCTAAAACTATATAATCCAATGAAATCATGATCAAGCATCTGACGCACATCACGGTGAAGAAGCTCTCGTTTCTCATAGAAAACTTTCTGTTGATGCGCATAAGCTTCTAAAGCTAGTCTGTCAGCCACCTTATTTAATTCTCTGAAAACATGAACCAAGACAAAAGAACCCAAATTCTTGTTGCAATCCCGAAGCTCATATTCATAACGCCATGGAGCTCTATGAAAACCTTTTAGAACCGATACTGCAATAGAAGAATCAGATTCTACAATCACATGCGATAAACCTAACTCCCGGCAAAGAGCCAAACCATCACGAAGAGCATAAATCTCCGCAGCCATGTTAGTACCTTGACCATAGAAAATTGAAAATGCACGAACCAAAGATCCATCAGAATCTCTAATAATACCACCCCCAGTGCAAAGCCCATTCCTGGCCGAACCATCTGTGTTCAATTTAAATTGGCCAACATCCGGAGGAGTCCATCTCAACCATTGACCCCTCCTCCACAAAACCGAGATACAAGGCAAACGAAGCATTTGTAACCGCCTTTTCCCCATAAGATCAAGAGAAGACTTTGGAACGAAAATAGACAACATGTCAGTAATATTCTTACGAATGCTGATAATAATCTTACTAACTTGCATAGAATAACCTTCGTAAGTGGCTTTACACCTAGCCTTCCAAATTTCCCAAATTGTGAAAGCAAAAATACCAAGACAAACCGCCCAACTTGATTTCGTAGGGAATGCCCATCTGTCCAAATGTTCCACGCATGCAAACAGACCCATACCTTGAGATTTTGTTGAAGGGCGAGCAAAGTACTCCCAAACAGCTCGTGCAACCTCGGATTGGACAAAAAGATGATTCAATGATTCCTGTTGAGCAACAGTACAGCAGCAAACACACTTGGAAACAACAGGAACCCGGCGTTTGTGCAACTGCAAGTCCACCGGAACAGCCTGAAGGAATAGCTTCCAAGCGAAACCACTCACCTTTAAAGGAAGCCATCTCTGCCATATTTTCGAAGCCCGGAGGAGATGGAGCAGAGGACGCATAATATGCCGAAATCTTTAGTGAAGAAGTCGCCGCACCGAGACACTTACACACCACCTATCGGGAATAAGAACATCAATGCGGATTGCTCGAGAGTATTATGAAACGGGCAGAATCAATGGCAAAAGCTGCCCAGATTAGCTAAACCTTCAGCAACCGTCAGCTTTAAGTCCATAGGCAAAGGACCAATTAAACGAACACCGCACCAGTTATCATTCCAAAAAGATCGAGAACCCGCACCAATCACCCATTGACTGTGATGGATCACCTTGGGCAACTGCACAGCAATAGCCTTCCAAATATGCGTGGAAGAGACTGGATTTGAAAAACCATCGATAGTCCCATACTTAGTATTGACAAACCGAGACCATAGGCTTTGACGTTGAAGAGCATTCCAAGCTAGCTTGGCATGAAGAGATTCCATAATATGAGTCAAAGACCTAAGACCTAAACCGGCTTCAAAAAGGGTGACAAACTTTGTCCCGGCCACCCAATGAACGCGTCTTTCCCAGTGAGCTCCAAAGAAAATTAGCCATCCGCTTTCAATTGCTTTAATGATCGAACTAGGAATCTTGACCACCGCAAGAGAGTGAATGGGAATACTACTCAAAACTGACTTAAGAAGAACAATTTTACCCCCAAAAGAAAGAAGTCTAGATTTCCACCCCTCAATACGCTGAGTGATACGACGCAGCAGATCTTCAAAATAGATACGTTTTGGCCTACCTTTAAACAGCGGGACACCCAAATATTTCATGGGCAAGCGACGATAAGAGCAACCAGACCAATTTCCAAGTAACAAAATTTTCCGATGAGAAGAAGTCGATGGAGCATAAAATCCACTTTTCTGTAAGTTAATAAGCTGACCCGAGCTTCGCTCATATTTAACCATCAAACGTTTAAGAGCCATCACTGAGGTCTTGCTAGCATTACTGAAAATCAGCATGTCATCAGCGTAAAGCAAATGTGAAATAATTAAACCACCTCGACCATGCTCAAAAGGACGAAACTGCCCAGCAGAAATAGCACCATTAATGTTAACTGACAAAATTTCCTGGGCTAAAATGAATAAAAGCGGAGAGAGAGGATCCCCTTGGCGAACACCACGAGTAGAATGAAAGAAGCCAAAACTTTCCCCATTAATCCGGAAAGTATACCAAATAGAATTAATAATTCGGAAAATCAAATCACGGCTTGTCTCGTAGAAACCAAAAGCCTCCAAAGCACGCATAAGAAAATCCCATTCAATCCGATCATACGCTTTAGACATATCAAACTTAAAGATAATATTACCTCCACGCACCTTGTGGTCCAGACGATGAACCATTTCCTGAGCCAGCACAATGCTTTCCTGGATATTACGCCCTTTAACAAACCCTGATTGTTCAGGAGAAATCAGATTTGGAGAAGAGAGGCGATCCTAGTAGCCAGAATTCTAGAGATAACTTTACCCGCAAAGTTGCACAGACTAATAGGACGCAAATCACCCAAAGCTGAAGGATTGTCTACCTTCGGAATCAGAACAACTGTTGTAGCCGTGATCCCTTTAGGCAAAGAACTACCACGAAAAAACTCCTGAATCGCAGCCACCACATCTTCTTTAACAATATCCCAACAACCCAGAAAAAACCACCCCGTAAAACCATCCGGGAGCGCTAGAAGGGTCTAAATCCTTGACAGATCGCCAAACCTCCTCCTCATCCGAATACGGCGAAGAAGAATATTAGCTTGATTATCAATCCTTCGATTCACCCCTTCAAATAAAGATTCATCTGTATCATGAATTGAAGAGGAGAATAAATCTGAGAAAAATCGAACAGCCATATCCCCAATCTGAGCATTATCACGACACCAGGTACCATCAGGAAGTCTAAGTTTGACTGTATTAATACGGTATCTATCCTTTATGCTAGCATGAAAGTACGAAGTATTCCTTTCACCATCCTGAAGCCAATTTTGCCTGGCCTTCTCTGAAGCATTTCGTCCCATTTCAATAATTGAAGAAGCTCATTATTCCTTTGAGCAAGCGATCCGATCATGATCTCATCCAGGAATGTTGTAAACTGTAATCTAACTGCAAAATCATATCCTGAATAAGAGAAATCCGCCTCTGCACATGACCAAAAACTAACCAGTTCCATTGCTTCAATTCTCTGCGTAAAAGCTGCAATTTCCTGGACAAAACCATCAAAGCTGATCCCAAAACCGGTCTATCCCACTGGTTACGAACAAAAGACAAAAAATCAGGATGATCAAGCCACATGCGCTGAAAGCGAAAAACTCCTTTCGGCTTCCGGAGAGAAGGAAAATTAATAATCAACGGAGAATGATCAGAACACACTCTACTCAGATGAAGAACATTAACAGCTGGGAAGAGAGCCATAAACAGACCATTTATCAAAACCCTGTCCAACCGAAGCCAAATACGATCACTCCCATCATGATTATTACACCAAGTATACCAAGTATGTCGGAGGTGTACCTCGACGGTATCCTTTTATATGTGTTACATATCGCACCTATGCGAGTTGCATGCTACGTGACTTATGTTATGAGTTACTTGACGTGATGATGATTGGAAATGATTATATTATGCCAACCATGATATATATATGATTCTTATTACTGTTTGCATCTCGCATGCCATCTTGTTGCATTAGTAGCTTATTGAGTTTTATAACTCACCCCGTCCATTGTTTATTGTTTTCCTTAGATCCCGAGCCTGCAAGAAACCCTTAGTGATCGTTCGTTGCCCGGTGTATTCGTCAGTCAGTCTTTTGGTAGTACTCTAAGAGCCTTGGTATTTTCTTTTGGTGAGGCCGAGGGTACATTTGTTATTTAAACATTGTAAAGTTGGGTAGAAGTCCCGTACTTGTTGTTCATTCAATATTCTTTTGTAGATGCCGACATGGTTGTCGCTTTTGTAAATGTTACTTATCTTTACATTCCGCGCACTCGATGATGTTATATATTTGGTCCCGAGCCTCTTAGCTCGTGGGTTGTTGGTTATTTGTGGTTATGTTATGTGATTGTTTCCGGCTTTTGTGTGCCATGATACATTGTTTTGGTTTTCAAATAAACATACACTTGCATTACAGGGTTTTTGCATGAAAAGTGATTTTGAATTTGTGCATTTTGTGTCCCGTCTCACAAACCGGACGAGATACCATATAGGATCTTGGGTCGGGTCGTGACAGTTGGTATCAGAGCATAAGTTAGCTCGCTGGGATTTGGTATCCTTGGCTTAGGTGGGGGTTGGTTGAGTGTGTCTGAGTCGTTAACGACGAGTGTTTGTTGCAGGTGAACAATTATGGTTGAGACTCAAAATGGAGCGGGTTTTAGTAGGGCCACGGAGACCGAAAGGGATACCCGTCGAACCGGACCGAACCCATCTCCTAACCAAGCTACCGGACAGTCGTTAGAGAGTCCTATGAATCAGAATGAGGCCTTCATGCACACCATGCAAGGTTTTATGCAAACAATGATGGAGATGAACCGACAGACAATGGACATGAACCGACAGGCGATGGATGGACAGGGTCAAGTGGGCGGTCAAAGAGTAGTGCAGCCGACCGGGGGAGTCGGGGAGAATGATCACAGATTGGAAAGGTTTTTGAAGATGAAACCGAGGAGCTTTAATGGTGAACCGGACCCGGAGAAGGCCGAGAGGTGGATAGAATCGACGGAGAAGGTTTTTGCAGCATTGGGATGCACTGATGAGGAAAAGATCAAGTTCGCTACGTTCAAGCTTGAGGATACAGCGGAACATTGGTGGAAAGTATTGGAAGCTAGTTGGGTACAAGATCAGACAGTGAGGACGTAGGATCTCTTCTTGCAACGGTTTCGGAACCAGTTTGTTCCGGATGTGATTCAAGCGAGGAAGGAAGTGGAATTTCTTGGGTTGGAGCAAGGGAGTCTATCGATAGCTCAGTATTCTCCTAAATTTACTGAGTTGTCTCGATACTGCACACACCTACTACCGACAGAGGAGAAGAAGGTATACCGATTTGTGAAGGGATTGAGGACTGAGTATAGGAAGCAACTCATACCACTTGAGTTGACAAGCTATCAGGGAGCAGTGGATAAGGCTTACAGGATTGAGCACGACATTGAAGAGCATCGTACGAAGACAGGGAATACCAGTGGAAGTCAACGGGGTAATACTAGTGGGACTCAACAGTCGGGACAGTCGAGGTGGAGAAATCAGGGTAACCGTGGGGCTGGCAACAGAGAGGGAAATAACAACCGCAGAGGAGGACAGAGCCAACAGAGAACGGGAAATCAGGGGAACCCCGCACAGGGGCAGCGGGCCCAGGGGATGACATGTAATTTTTGCTTGAGGACTGGTCATACTGAGGACCGATGTTGGAAGAAGCAAGGGAAATGTGTTCTTTGTGGGGATGGCACGCACTTCCAGAGGGATTGCCCAAGGAATAAAGGGGTCCAACTGGGAGGTGCGCAGCAGAATGTGGCCGTTAAGAGGGACAACGAGGGTCGTCCTAGAGTCCAGGGTCGTGTCTTTGCCCTAGACCAGAATAGGGTGCCCGAAGCCACCAATGTCATAGGAGGTACCTTATTTGTTTCTAGTGTTAAAGCCCGAGTTCTCATAGATCCAGGGTCATCGCATTCATACATCGCATCTCATTTTGCCTGCCATTTGCATACTATGCCTGAATCTTTACCGTATGTGCTTGAGGTGTCTACTCCGATGGGAGAATGCCAAGTAGCTTCGGATGTTTATCATAATTGTGATGTTATCATTGATGGCCACCATTTACCTGCTGATTTGGTTGTTTTGCCCATTCGGGATTTTGATGTGATTTTGGGGATGGATTGGTTGCATGCACACCATGCCGTGGTTGATTGTCGTAAGAAGTTTGTCACTTTTGATATGCCGAATTTGTCGTCTTTTGTGTTTGTTGGTGATAAGTGCATGGGTGGTGTTCGACTTATTTCGGCTTTGAAAGCCCGTAAGTTGCTATCTCGTGGTTGTTCGGGGTACTTAGCTTGTGTGGTGGATAAATCGAAAAGGGTGGTTATGTTGGATGATGTTGCGGTTGTACGTGAATTTTCGGACATATTTTCGGATGACTATGAAATGCCTCCGGATAGAGAGTTAGAATTCTGTATTGAGTTGTTACCGGGTACCGCGCCGATATCGAAAGCACCGTATCGCATGGCACCGGCGGAGTTGAAGGAGTTAAAGATCCAGTTGCAAGAGTTGCTTGATCGGGGTTTTATCAAACCGAGTGTATCGCTTTGGGGTGCACCGGTGTTGTTTGTGAGGAAGAAGGACGGTTCGTTGAGGCTATGTATCGACTACCGGGAGTTGAATCAGGTTACAATTAAGAATAAATACCCACTCCCACATATTGATGATTTGTTTGATCAGCTTCGAGGTTCTGTAGTGTACTCCAAGCTCGACCTTAGGAGTGGCTACCATCGCTGAAGGTTAGAAGGAGGATGTTCCTAAGACGGCATTAGGACTAGGTACGGGCATTTTGAGTTCGTGGTTATGCCCTTTGGGTTGACCAATGCACCCACCGTGTTTATGGATTTGATGAATAGGGTGTTCTTGCCGTATCTTGATTGTTTTGTGGTTGTCTTCATCGACGACATTTTGGTGTACTCGAAGTCTCGGGAGGAGCACGAAACACTTAAGGATTGTATTGACAGTTTTGAGGAGAAGAAGTTGTATGCTAAGTTAGCAAGTGTGCCTTTTGGTTGGAGGAGGTGACATTTTTGGGTCATGTAGTTTCGTGCAAGGGGATTTCGGTTGACCGACAAAAATTGAGGCGTGGTAAGTTGGAAGAGGCCCAAGACGATGACGGAGATTCGGAGTTTCTTGGGGTTAGCGGGTTATTATCGGAGGTTTATAGAGGATTCTCTAAGATTGCAACCCCTTTGACGACTTTGACTCGAAGAATAAGCCGTTTGTGTGGAATGATAAGTGTGAGGCGAGTTTTCGGGAATTGAAGGAGAAGTTGACTACGGCTCCTATCTTAGCATTGCCGAATGGACATGATGGGTTTGTGATTTATAGCGATGCTTCAAAGAAGGTTTGGGTTGTGTCTTGATGCAGAATGGAAGGGTCATCGCTTATGCTTCACGGAAGTTGACTCAAGATGAACGAACTACCCGACACACGATCTCGAGTTGGCTGCGATTATTTTTGCTCTTCATAAATGGAAGCATTATTTGTATGGGGCTAAATTTGAGGTGTTCACTGATCATAAAAGCCTTAAGTATTTATTTTCACAAAAGGAGTTGAATAATCGGCAGCGAAGGTGGATGGAACGGTTGAAGGATCATGATTGTACCATACTCTATCACCCGGGAAAGGCCAATGTTGTGGCGGATGCGCTAAGTAGGAAGGCGTTTCATGTTTGATGACTAGGGAATGGAAGATGCTTGAGGACATACGTGATTGGGGTCCTAGTGAATCTAGCCATGGGGTAATTTTTGCTAACATTCGGGCTACTCCGGTGTTGTTTCAACGGATCAAGGAAACTCAAGAGAGTGATCCGAAATTGAATAAATTGATTGATGGATTAGATGAGGGTAAGACCCCGGATTTTGCTAAGAATAGTGATGGTATTTTAACGTTTCGGGGTAGAGTTTGTGTACCGGCGATTGAGGAAGTAAAGTGACAAGTGTTAGATGAAGCCCATAAGTCTAAATACACAATTCACCCTGGGAGTACCAAGATGTATCGGGATTTGAAGAAGAATTTTTGGTGGAGTGGAATGAAAAGGGAAATCGCCGAGTTTGTGTCAAAGTGTTTGACTTGCCAACGGATTAAGGCGGAACATCAGAGGCCAGCTGGGCTGTTGCAACCTTTGGAAATTCCGGAATGGAAATGGGAGAATATTGCAATGGATTTTGTGACAGGGTTACCGAGGACTCGACGAGGTCATGATGCGGTTTGGGTTATTGTCGATAGATTGACTAAGTCGGCCCATTTCCTTCCTATTGCGATTTCGGATTCGTTAGAGAAGCTTGCTTCATTGTATATTCAGGAGATTGTGAGGTTGCATGGGGTGCCGGTGAGCATAGTATCGGACAGGGATCCGCGGTTTACTTCTCGGTTTTGGCAATCACTTCAGAACGCTTTGGGGACGAAGTTGAATTTGAGTACAGCATTTCACCCGCAGACCGACGGACAGTCCGAGAGAACGATTCAGATACTTGAGGATATGTTGAGAGCGTGCTCGATGGACTTTAAAGGAACGTGGGATTCGCATGTGCCATTGATCGAGTTCGCCTACAATAACAGTTATCAGTCGAGTATTGAGATGGCTCCGTATGAGGCACTTTATGGTAGGAAGTGTCGTTCTCCGATTTGTTGGGATGAAGTTGGTGAAGCGAAGTTGTGGGGCCCTGAGATGGTACATGAATCGGCGGAAAGTGTAAAAGTTATTCGGGAAAGATTGAAAACGGCCCAAAGTAGACAAAAGAGTTATGCCGACAATAGACGTAGGGATCTTGAATTTGAGGTTGGCGATCACGTGTTTTTGAAGGTTTCACCTCGGATTGGGGTTAAGAGGTTTGGAAAGAAAGGAAAATTGGCCCCGAGGTTTATTGGACCGTTTGAGATCTTGGAAAGGATTGGGAAGTTGGCGTATAGACTTGCATTGCCGCCATCGATGTTAGGTATTCATGATGTATTTCACGTGTCGATGTTGAGGAAGTATTTGACGGATGCCTCACATGTGTTGGAGTATGAGCCGGTGGATTTGACACCCGACCTTTCGTATGTTGAGCAACCGGTACGAATCTTGGACACAAAAGAACAAGTATTAAGGACAAAGACTATACCCTCGTGAAAGTGTTGTGGAGGAATCACAATGTCGAGGAGACCCTTGGGAGACCGAGCAGAGATGCGCGAGAAATACCCCGCGTTGTTTGATGGAGTCGGTAAGTAAAATTCGCGGACGAATTTATTCTAAGGGGTGAGAATGAAACGCCCGCTTCATTTTGCATCTTACACGTCATTCATAGCACTCACGGATGTTGTACGTGACACATAGAATAACACCATGAACATTTCTTGAGCATGTTATATATGACATTAGCATGTTCGTGTTGCATTCCATGCATTTTGTATGCTTTAAATCATCGCTTAATTCTTGTGGTCATTGTTGCTTGGGATACCTTGAATCCCTAACGTCGTTTTTGGGCTTTTCGAGAACCTTTCTCGAGTGTTTAGAGCCTTCCCTTAGACTTAGGGTCATTTTGGAAGTGTTTCGAGACTTTCCGAAGAGTTTATAGTCACGGACACAAAGCGATCGCCCGTAATGAACAGAGCGATCGCCCTTCAACCGAGGAAGAGCGATCGCCCGTAAGTTTACAAAGCGATCGCCTTTACACTGTAACCCGGAGCGATCGCCTGGGAAGGGACAAAGCGATCGCTCTGCCCCGCTCCAGCTTATCCGAGAAAGTTTAAAATTTTCCAAAACTTAAAAATTGAGTGACCCACAGGCTGCCACGTCACCCAGCCGGATTCCCCACCATTTTTGGCCACTTAAAACATTCAAGAGTGTTTAAACTCTTCCATTTCTTCCTCCCTTTCCACCAAGAGACACAAGAGAATAGAGAGAGAAATAGTGAGGGTTTAGAGAGAGAAATTGAGATATCTTGGGATTTTGAAGGAATCTCAACGATCCGAACCCACCGTTGTGAAGGTCTCGCCGAGGAGAAGTTTTCCCACCGATTAGATTTCGTTTTCTCTCCACTTTTCCGACAAGAGGTAAGCTACTACCCCCTCTTCTTCATGTTTTATGTCTCATATGACGTCTTGGACCTTTAATACGCGAAGTTTCCATGTTAAAGTAGTGAGATTGTGATTCTTACCATGAATGCCATTTTTGGACTCGTGAAATATGTTGTTAATCGTTCTATGATGTTGGAAAATTCGATATTGGGCGATAATGTGCTAGGATTAAAGTGTAAGACCATTTTCGTAACTCGTCATCATTAGTAACCTAAAATGACTCTAACGGAGTCGGTTAGAGTTTGATAATTAATGTGACCACGTGTGTGTTTTGTGAGCTCTTTGGATGCTCGAGAGACCCGTTGAGAAATTGGTTACGCGACACACGTATAATGGTATTGTGTTGAATTTAATGTTGGTATTTTATGGCTATGTGTACTAGAATTATTTGGTGTACATTAGCATGTTATTGTTGGTGTCGTTATACTCCCTACTTTGGAGTATAATGCTTTTATTTAATGTTAAGTAAACATTACTTGAACATTTGGTTGATTAGTTAATGTGTCGAGTAAACATCTACTTGAGCATTGTTTAAGTCCATGGCATATTTGTTGGAGGTGTATTGACGCTCGGTTATTGCGTGAGTCGGGGCTACGTAATAGCCGAAGGCCAATACACTGGGCCTCGCCCTACCGTTGGCCATGGTAGGGGTTATAGCGCTAAGTGTTGTAAGGAATAAACGCGACCTTGGTAAGCTATACCGTGATTGTTTCTCGGGTCGTGGGGACCGAGTCTTCACGTCGACGTGAATACGGGAAACGGTTCACCTTGGTTTCGGTTATTGGTTCGATGATCGAGTACGACATCAACGGTTTCTTCATTGGTATTATTGGTTGGTTGGTTGGAAGTTGGTATGTCGGAGGTGTACCTCGACGGTATCCTTTTATATGTGTTACATATCGCACCTATGCGAGTTGCATGCTACGTGACTTATGTTATGAGTTACTTGACGTGATGATGATTGGAAATGATTATATTATGCCAACCATGATATATATATGATTCTTATTACTGTTTGCATCTCGCATGCCATCTTGTTGCATTAGTAGCTTATTGAGTTTTATAACTCACCCCGTCCATTGTTTATTGTTTTCCTTAGATCCCGAGCCTGCAAGAAACCCTGATCGATCGTTCCGGTGTATTCGTCGCTCGTCTTTTGGTAGTACTCTAAGAGCCTTGGTATTTTCTTTTGGTGAGGCCGAGGGTACATTTGTTATTTAAACATTGTAAAGTTGGGTAGAAGTCCCGTACTTGTTGTTCATTCAATATTCTTTTGTAGATGCCGACATGGTTGGCAGGCTTTTGTAAATGTTACTTATCTTTACATTCCCGCGCACTCTGATGATGTTATATATTTGGTCTCGAGCCTCTTAGCTCGTGGGTTGTTGGTTATTTGTGGTTATGTTATGTGATTGTTTCCGGCTTTTGTGTGCCGTGATACATTGATTTGGTTTTCAAATAAACATACACTTGCATTACAGGATTTTTGCATGAAAAGTGATTTTGAATTTGTGCATTTTGTGTCCCGTCTCACGAACCGGACGAGATACCATATAGGATCTTGGGTCGGGTCGTGACAGAATCTCTAACTTCCAAGCTTGAAATCTTGAGAAATCAACATACACTCCCTAAAAACGTGGGTAGAGGTGAATACTCAAGAATCCACCATGGGATGAAGAGTTTGTTCGGTTAGAAACGATTACCTAGTCGAGCTCTCCACTCCGGCGAAGACGGATCGTGATTCCGACTCCGAATGATCAAGTTGTGGCAAGATCACTCCACAACTCTTCCTTGGACTCTCTACTCTCTCTCTCTATGTTCAAAGATGAAATGGGGGAGAAGTGAGGGAGTTTGTGGTCTTCTAAGGGTGTTTATGTGGCTGAAAAATGGGTCTCCCTCGGGTTGATGACGTGGCAGCACCCCAGCCAACCAATTCCAAGTTTTAGAAAAAATCAGAAATTTCACGGGCAAAGTCACTGGGCAAGGCGCGGCCGCTCGCTTTCCAGAATTCTCTGGTTGATGTTTCTGGTTCCTGCGCGCGCGCCTGGGCGGCCGCTCAGGTTCCAGAATCTCCGATTTTTCGCAAAGTGCCCCGAAACACTCCCGAAATGATCCTAAATGATCCCAAGGTGATTCTAAGTCTACGGGAAGGTCAAAACACTTAAGAAAAGTGCCGCGAGCGAACCGTAAAAGTGCAAGAAGTTCAACACATTTAAAGTATGTTAAATCTCAAGAATCAAATGATGGTTTAAACATATAAAACACATAGAATGCAACATGAAGATACTATATATCATGTATAATATGCTCAAGAAATGTTCATAAAGTTTATTCAATGTGACACGTGTAATAATCGTGAATGAAATGGATGACGTGTAGGATGCAAATGAAGCGGGCGTTACATGCCCAGGCAATTTCCTCCAAGCCTTCACCTACAAGCAAGATGAAACTTGGGCATAAGAGTTACTCTCTCCTATAAATACTCCCTTTTTGCCTTTAAAAAAAAGAGGTTCACAAAGAGAGAAACAATACACAAACACACACACACACACACACAGAGTATACTCCTCCTTCACTTTTTGAAGAACGACAGTAGCAACACACACACAACACACACAAACACAAACATAAACACAAATCAAACCTTATTTTCCTATAAAGCAAGAGGAGCACAAATCACGAACCAATAGCCTAGAATTTAGCTTGTAATTCTGTAAAACGACAAAAGGTAGGAACTTTCGTTTCCTTTCGACTTTCTTCGGTTTTTGTTGATTTTCTTCGATTTGGCTATGTAATAATGTAAATAAAACTTGCAAATATGTGAATAAACATGCTCTAATGGGTTTGGTATGGAAATATGCATAATTCTACTTCCAAATTCTAGAAATGGGTCACTGTGTTCTTGATCACGTGATTTTTGGTTTTTTTAGTTTAATTTTTTCTTTGATTTCTTCAATTTCAATCCATGATTCAAGTTTTAAATTCCTTAAAAAGTGTACAAGGATTCTATAAACTTGACACACAAAAATACACAATTTTTCATGTTCAAAACAATAATTTCATGCCAAAATGAAGCCTCCCAAGCTGCTGTCCGAAAACAGAGCAAGGGAGAGACCTCTTTTGTGCGACGTGCACCACAGGAGAGGGACCTCCTTTGTGTGCTACGCACCATAGGAGAGGTCCTCTTTGGACCTGTCCACTGTTGATGGCCCAATTTAATCTTCTTTTGTTTTATCTCCTTTTATTGGATGTCTATATATATATATATATATATATATATATATATATATATTGACAGATAGATAGATATATATTATTTGCGCATAACATGAACGGAGAAGCAAATCTCCATGATTCATTTTATTATTTTTATCGCGTAACATAATACCCGTAGCACTTTTAATTAACTTGGGCGAGTTGGGTGCCTAACCCTTCCTAACTCGTAACTTAGCATCCAAACCCACAATCTCAATTTTTCTCTCATTTTTTATCATAAACGAGGGTGGTGACTCTATTTTTTAAATAAATATATTTTGCATATTTATTACATTTTTAAAAGTCCATAATAAGACCCGGGTGTATTCAACGCATTTGTCCATATATTCGAAAACTGCTCATTTTTTCATTGACGAGGCCGGCAGGATTGGATTGGTTCTCACACCAGTCTATTCTCTCAAAATAGCACATTCATAATATGCTCTCAAGATGTATTCAGCGGGGTGTTATATACTTCTTTTGAGATTTGCCTTTCCCCTTTGCCATGACTTGGGTTTGCTTTGGCTCATTTACCATGCTTTCTTCGGGATTAATGGTACCCTTTTTTTTCCTATTCTTTGACCCCAGTATCCTATCCATCTCACCGGTCTTCTGAGCGGCCAAGTACATCTCCGCACTAGTAGCTGCTGGTCAGAGATTGAATTCGTGCATCATCATTCCTGGCTGGATTCCTGCCTGGAAGTAAAGTATTATCATTTTGTTCGGGACATTCTGTAGCTCCTCGGCTACATCCTTAAATCTTTTCGGTAAGCCTCGAGATATTTGTCATCACCCTGCTTTATTTTTGCGATATCAGACTCGCTCTTTGGCAGCTTGCCTGTCGAGGAGAAGTGTTAGGAATATGCCTGTAAATCAGCTGATATATATGTATGCATATTCCAACACAGTGATTTGCTTGTTCCCATTACAACGCATGTTTCACAAGTGGCTAAAAGGGCTGCGTACCGGTTAGTGTGGCAGCTTGTTGAAACAATGCATAGGTCACTAGACTAGGAAGTCTTTGTACATATCCGAGTCTTTGTCCTACCAGAATGATGACAAACCTTCATATGAATTAAGCTCTTCAAATTGTCAGCTGACGTGATCATCGGCAGATGTCTCACTAGCAGACATTTCCCTTCAGCTATGACTGCCTAAATAGCCATCTCTACATCAGCTCTATATCGGCGATTCTCGTATCCGCCAAAGCACTTCATCGAGCAAGCCAGAGAAGCTATTTATTCAAGAGGAACATCGTGACCATCAGCGGTTTCTACATCAGCAGTTCTATAATGGCAGATCTCAGAATCGGCCAAATCCCTCATCAGAACAAACTGCCGAGAAACTGTAAGATCACGAGGTACATCGGTCGTTATTCAACGCACTTCAAGCCAAAATAGATCCGTTACAAGATCTGTCTGACAAATCCAAGATACGCATCGATGTCTGCGCCTTCACGATTATCCAATGGACATTTCCTCTTCTGTACAGTGTTTGCGGTCTTCAAAGCTTCATTTCCAGAAAAGGCCAAGCACTGGACGCTGCACTACAGTCAAAGCAATGATACGTCCACATCAATCAGATGCATGCAGGCCAAGCTCGACACGTCCAAACTCTGCCCAGCCTGTGTCACAGATCATCTTCAAGACTTAAACCTAACTGAAGGTCTTTGCCCAACAAATCCAAAGATGTACTCTGCTACATTATGAGATTCAGATCACCAACGGGCATAAACCTATTCAATACACCAACGGTCACCTCTTCTTCTCCAGCTATATAAGAAGACTCTCATCCTCATTTCCCAAAGAGCACAAGGGAGAGAGCACAAGCACTAGAACACACAAACTAGTGTATGCTTATGGTTGAGAAAGGTTGTGGTATTGATCTTCATTTCTTCAATCCAGAACCACTCATTTAGAGTGAGAAATCACAAGTGTAAGAACAAACACTTTGTGAGAGAGAGAGAGAAGAAAATCCAAAAGCTGAGAAGCTCTGCTTGATCAACAACCTTGTTGTTGATTTGAGTTCTTCTTCCTTCGAAGAACTCAGTCTCTTCATGGCCTCAACTTCATCATCCAGAAAGAGACCAAGTATCTTACAGATCGTTGAAGCCAGATCAAGCTTGAAGATGTCCGATGAAGAGCCAGAACTTACAAATCCAGATTGCATTCATATCGGCAGACTTATACTACATTATAAGCTGTGTCGATTGTGCAATAAGGTGTCATCATTGTTGGTCGAGTGCTTAGCACTCAGTTGTTCAAATATTTGCTATTTGAACAACTCCTAATATTCTCTTCTCACAACAAATATATCGAGTTGAAACTACAGGAAGATGTCTTAATAAATATTAAGTACATCTTCTAATGTATTTTCGATATATTTGATTTCGTTTTCTTCATTTCTCCTTCTTTTTCCTAAGGAGATTGCTAGGATAGAGAGTCTAGGTTGATGTACTAAGCATGTTTGCCTTTGAGCAAACCTCTGCTGAATTTTAATATAATATATATATTTGTTACATTCAGCCTTGATTTCTCTTTCTTGTATAATTTGTCTTATTATGTGCAATCTGTTTAAGGAAAGTAAATGATGCATCTAATATAGATTTTAGTCAACTGTTGAGCTCTCTTTCATTTCAAATCTTTACAGTTACTTTAATCTAAATTGTTAAACTTATGCTGTTTATTCTTCCGCTGCTCAAACTCATTCTCATCAGCTAAGTTTAACAAACTTCTTCCGTCTGCACATTCTACGTCTGCTGATCAAGGACGTCCGATGTCTCTATCTTCGGCTAAGCAGTCAGAATGAGGAAGATGACCTATGTGTAGTAATCATTTCATCTACTCTTCAATTTAAATGTTAAAATTGGATGAAATTTTTATTACACAAAGTATAGGCTATTCACCCCCCCTCTAGCCTATACACTGAGCAACCCTCGGACCTAACAAGAAGTTGCTAAGAAATGACCTTTTAAACTCGGCCATCATAATATTGACCCTTTCTCCAGCTCGTCGAACCATTTCAGCATCGCACCCTCTAAAGTGCTCAAAAATGCCTTGCACCATAAATCTAATTTGTTAGAATATATGCCTATTTTTGCCTCGTCGCAAGAGATATGCTCCTTCGCATTTGTCTTCCCCTCATACACCTTAAGTGCAGGGAGCTTGAGGCGTGGATCAAGCAAGATTTCTCTGATCCTTTTACAAAATGGGGCAAACTAGTCCCTTGGCTTGGTGGTGAGCTTTCCCGACTTCAGGGCTTCTAACCTCTCCCAAAATTGGTTGAGTACACTTTCACCTATCGTCGTGACCTTGAGCTCACAACCTGGTCGAGGAGGTCGGTCCTCTCCTTTACGGCGCTTGTGATAGGTGGCGTTCGAGCAAGTAGTGCTCCTCTCTCGTGTGGGTAACTGCACTTAGTGTGTCGTTTTTCCCTGAGATCGAGCCTCTCCTCAGGCTCGTTCTGACTATTGATGCGACCTCGAGGAATAAGAAATCCTTAAGTGCACACTTGCCCATGAGCGAGCTTCTCCTTCCCCGAGTTAGCCTGTCATGGACACTAACCCTGGGGGCGTCTTTAACCCTTCTCCCCATCCTTTCATGGCCAGTTCATGTTCACGTCTCTCTAGCTACAAACGTGCTCCAACTCAGCAAGGTCCCATTGCTTCCGAGTTATGGGCCTTGGCTCTTCTTGGACTGGTATTTTACTGGTACCCTGAGCAACCACCTCGGCGGCGAGGTTGCTTATGGTCAGACTCTCTCTCCTAGGTCCATTATTAGTGCCTTTTCCCACCCAGTTTGAGCTTTCTTTTTTGTCATTGCTTGGGCTACTTTCATTGCTCACGCGACTTCTGGATCCTTCGCCGGCATCTCTGGGATAGGCTGACGAACTGGCTTAGCAACTCGCTCAGTAGGGCAAGGAGGATGATGTTCAGCCTGAGGAGTTGCAGGGGCAACAGTGGGGGATGACTGTTTAGTGGGTGTTTGTTTAGAAATCATCATTTTGAGATTTTTTACTTTTTAGAAGAAGTCCCGGCAACGGAGCCAAACTAATCATGTCAAAAAGAATATCGGTGATCACGTCAATCTCACGTGTGTAGTTAGTTATCTGGTAGGATGCCCCAGCTCTCAAAAGGCGGGCATTGCTGGAACTTGACCTTCGTATAAATGTTTATGATATCAAATAATGAGAGAAACACCGTCAGGAGGTGTCAGGGGTTTGACCCGACTATAACCCTCAGGCGTGGGAGTAAGTTTCGTGATAAATGTGAGGAAGATGTTTTGTATTTAGTACAAACTATCTTCTAATGATCACTTAGAAGGTGGAGTAAATGTAAATTGTCGCGACCCGACCCGAGATCCGATGTGGAGTGCCGTTCGGAGTGCGAGAAAACGGAGAAACACAAAGTAGCATCTCAAAAATTCCTTTTAAAAGATTGCAAAGTCATGAGAAAACCCTGTAATGCACGTGCAAGTTTTCTTTAAAACAACAAGATCTTTAAAACAATACTAAACCTCAACGGTGAAACAAGCCGGAGAAACAACACGTTAGCTAGCAACAACAAACTCAAGCTAACAGGCTCGGTACATGTATAAACCATATCAGAGTGCGCGGAATTTAAAAGTTAACAAATATATACAACAGCACGGCAACCATGCCGACACAACAAAAGAATATAACAAATAACAGTCGAGACTACTACCCAACAACTACATTGTTTAAATAATAAGTACACCCTCGGCCTCACCAAAAGAAAATACTAGGCACAAGGTGCACTACCAAAAGAAGACGTCCAACTGGAACTGAAATCGAGCACTAGGGATTCCTCGCCGGCCCTTGATCTAAAGAAAACAAATAAACACGAAACGGGGTGAGTCGAAACTCAATAAACTACTAATGCAACAATATGGCATGCTAGATGCAAGACAGTAAATATAACAGGCAATCATGCTATCACAGAACAATTCCACTATAAGACGGAAGTAACAAGTGTTGCACAAAGCCAAACAATCCTATACTACACGAGAGGCTCGATGATCGCCAACTGTCCCATACCGGTTGTAAACCATGACTAACATTCACTCATACAGGAAGCATATAAGAGTTATAAGTAAACAGGTTACAAAGGATACGGTATCGAGGTACACCTCTGACCAAACCAATACTTCCAACCAACCAACCAATATACTACCAAATATCGAAGCCGTTGTTGACGTGCTCGAGCTATATCAAAACCAAGATCTTACAACAAAGAATTCGTGAACCATTTTATTTGAAATTCACAATAAACTGGTGCCACCGGTCCCTACAACCCGGAAAGGTCACCCCGGTACAATAGCTTACCAACGTTGCGGTTTTTGCCTACAAACACTTGGCGCTATTTCCCTTATCGCGGCCAACGGTAGGGGGCGAGATGTATTGGCCTTCAACTATTACGTAGCCCCTGCTCTTGTAATAATCGAGCGTAAATACACCCCTCTCTAACAAATATGTCATGGACTTAACTAAATGCTCAAGCAGAATATTTACTCGACATTTAAAAATAAAGGTCATACTCCAAAGTAGGGAGTATACCACAACAATAACATTCAACAATGATACGAATGTCACAAGTGAGTTATAATAATCCCACACCACAAATAATCAACTTATAAACATTACGACAATTAACGTAATATCAATACACACAACCGGTGTAACCAAATCTCCAAACGAATCACTCAAATCATCCAAGAATTCCCAAATCACACACGTGGTCTCATAATTTATGAAATCCTAACAAACTCCGTTAGAGTCATTTTTGGTTTCTAATGAGTTCGAGTTTACGCGAATTAATCATATCGTAAACTTAACAATTACTAATCATATTTCACATTTCTAACATGTAAACATGAGTCTCCAAACACATCCAAAAAGTCAACCACGAATTTAAAAAGTCAACATAGTCAAACATACTCAAAATTGATAATTTCTAACATGTGTCATCAAATAACAAGTCCAAGATGAATAACAATTCATAATTGGGGAAGAACAAGGGATAGTAGCTTACCTAAATGAGAGATATTACCCAATGAATTCACAATCCAAGATTGGTAATGGATTCCCCTAGTCCTTGGCAACCTTTTGGTGGTCTTGCATGTAAGAATCTATGGTTGGATTGAGAGTTGTGGTCTACACACACTAATCTCACTTTACATCTCCCACACAAACTCTCTAGGCTTTCAAGGAAGAAAATGAAGTGTTTGGTGTCTCTCTCATGGTGAAGAGTGACTTAAATATGGTCAAAAGGTCAAGCCACAGTACAACACTTCCAGCTAAGGGTTCAAGGGTCTAAAGCCAAAAATTACAAATCAAAAATGTGTAGTCCGTAAAGTTTCGCACGGCCATACCACAATTAATTAGGCGCACGGTCGTGCCAACGTTACAGTCTAATTCTGGACATTCTGCCCAGCCTTGCACGGTCGTGCCCCATAAGGCGCACGGTCATGCCAAACTTAAAAGTTCAAACCCAACATTCTGTTTACTCTCGCACGGCCGTGCCATATAAGGCGCACGGTCGTGCGAAGCCTTCCAGTCTAATGAAGTGTTAATACTCCATTTCTAAGGCAATCAACACAATCACAATCACATAAAATGAAGCTTTAGAAGCATATCAAATCAAATACAAATGACTATGAAACTTCTAACACATATCCATACACTTGAAAAGTGTACAACAAACTCAATCGCAAGTACATTTGAATGATGTATGCACATGAAATGACGATGTCAATGTAAGAGACATAAACATAGAATGAATGCGAATGATGCAAATAGCGCGGGCGTTACATAAATATTTCAGGCGAATGTTTAATGCAAACAGATAGTGCCTTTGGTATGGTTTTTCGGAGTAAATGTGGCTTAGTCATAAATGAAGGTGATACCTGCTATTTATAGCTGAAGGTGGTGTATAAATGGTATGAATTTGCCCATTTGGATAATTGGGAGTGGACTGCTCATTAATGAGGCAAGTCTTATGTCAGGACAAAGTGGTAAAATAGAAGCTTCCTCCTTGGGAGTAGGAAGAAATCATAAATGTCGCCGTAGCTTCACTGGGAAGGAAGTCTTGCTCCAATGAGAATGTCTTACCTCTTTCAGGTTAAGTGCTGACGTGAAGTAGGCATTTAATTCTTGATGTGGACCCTTCGTTGAGGAAGATGGAAACTCGTCCCCTAGGTGACTCCGGTCGTCGACGAGGATGAGCTAGCTCAGTGGCTTAGACCTTTCAGGACATCAATTTGCGACCTAAGCTTCCCAAGATCAAGCTCGTCTAAAGACCTCGGCTGCTCCAAGGTCTGGGTTGCCATTGTTAACGTGGATCTCGTGACCCACATGAGGCTAACATGGAGGACACGTAGGATGGATATTTTGGAAGGATCCCATCACTCTCCTTCTTAAATGTTTTCTTCCCCCTCATCTATTCATATAGATTGTAGTATAAGTAGGTGACAATAGGTCTCGATTTCGAGTCATAGGAATGTAGATTTGTTGAAACTTGTTGGGAGAGCTTTGCCGCCCTTGTGGCCCTCCCAGCTTGGAGGATTAGTCCTGAGCCTACGTGCTCGGAGACATCTTGAAAAACCAAAAAAATAATAATAATAATTAGTTGGTAACAATACTAAAATATCGTCGGGTAAGCCAATTTATAAGAAAATTTTGGCTGGGGAAAAATTTGTATATTGGAATAGTGTTGTGGAAGAAGTCATGCAAATAATATAAGTTTCCAAAAATGAAAATAGATGTATTAAGAAAGAAATTTATAAAGAATTTACGTTCAATATTATTGGAGAAACAATGTAACCTAAGACGCGTCATTCGGCATGTATGCTCCTCATTATCTTTTTTATCATAATCAATCAAAGAGTAATGCTTGTGCACTATAAATGGTCTGATAAGTCAGAACATTATTAAGTGATAAAACCCACAAATTACTTAAATTACTTAACCATATGTAGTTTATTTTCCCTTCTAGCCATCACATCTTTATGTCTTTCCTAACCCTACTGACATTTCCATCTCTTTCTTCTTCATTAACTTCAAATGATTTCCTTTACATTCCCATGCATTAACGTCTATCATGTCCATAATAATACACTCATCATCATCCTCATTAAGTGACATGTTTAATTTGAGAAGTCAAGAAGAAGAAGAGGTGTAAAACAGGGAATCAAATCTCCTATTGCACAATCTGTGTCCCACTTGTCTGTTACATTCATCTCAACCATTAATTTTTTCATCAAAATCATTCGCATTGAAATCACTTTATAAAGTACGATGAGTCTTATCCAATAGGTTAAACCTTAATCATTTTTATCTCACAGAACACATGTTGACAATTAGTCGTGTTAATATTTTATGAACAAAACAAAAAAATTACGATATGCATCTAGATTCTAGGATGATTGTGAACCGTATCATGTTGAATCGATTTGAATTCGAGCATGATATCAAGGCTCGGTGTTGATGACCAGGGGCGGATGCATGTTATGAGGTGAGGGGGGGGCATAGGACCCCATTGAATTTATTTATTTTTTTTTTTTTATTTTACCTTACAAAAATGGTGTAGTTTTGAATAGTGACGCTACTCAAAATCGAATGCGTGATCAATTTTTAAATAACTTTCTTGTATATTTTATTGAAAAAAAAGTTGTTTAGGAACGTTACAAATGATGATTAAATTAAACGTTTACAAAGTATGAAAACGTGTAAAGGACGATTGTGATTTCTAATTTTTTTTTATGTAATAGTAGTACTTAAAATTTGTGACCCCATAGAAATATTTTCCAAAATTCGCAACCGTTCATGACAGATGTACCCGGAGGAATGCAAATCTTTGAAGATGGCTAAAACTTAGTGTTCACTCGTACGAGTAACATATCAAGCAACCCAGTTAAGAAGATCGTTGTACCTTCGAGTTGAATGAAGGTACTCTTTTAAGAGACTTGGATTACTAGGATTTACGGTACAAACCCAGAAAATAGGTACAACATCTAGTTGACACACGTAGGAGAGGAAACATACTTAAATTTCGAAATAATCTTAAGTATATATTCATTATGCTTGAACTACGACTACCTACGCTTTTCATATCTTTGAATCTTCTTTCTTGGCTCATCTATCCATATTCATCCGGAGAGTGATATTAGTGAGATAGAATTGTTAAGTTATCAAATGATCTAAAAACTTAAGCTGTTAGATAAAGGTCCAACAATGTATATCAAACTCAACACTGTCCCTCACATGTGACCCGTCTCACCAGTGGCGGGTCCAGAAAAATATTTCAGTGAGGTCACAAATTTTAACTACTACATAAAAAACTTAGAAATCACAATTAAGGCCTCTCCCTTATTGTTGTTATTATGCGTGACCTAGGAAGGGAAAAAAAATAAATTAAGTAGGGTCCTTATCCAAAACACCACCATTTTGTAAGGTAACAAATTTTTTGAGTGGGTCACTTGCCCCCCACCTCTTCATGTGCATCCGCCCCTGCGTCTCACGTGAGAGACAAACAAATATGCCCTGGTGTATATCAAACTCAACACTACCCCTCACATGTAGCCCGTCACAAGGGGGGAGAAATAAACAAAAATGCCTTAGCAGGGTATACATCACATGTGGCCCGTCTCCGGACAAACAAATATGCTTCACTAGGGTATACAAGTCAAATAGAGTGACAATATTCACTCACAATACTATGGGTAACAAATGTAAGTTTGATGACTCAAACCCAAGACTTTCCCAAATCAAAACTCTTATAGCATTTTAAGTAACCAACTAATCTAAAAGTTTAAGGCCTTTAACAATTTAAGCTTTTAGATCAGTTGGTAACTTAACAAAAACAAATTAATTACTAAGGGCGAACTACTAAAAATAATACTACAAATTAAGTGTTTTATTATTTCGAAAAAAAATAAAAATTATAATTCGAATTTTCATTTGAAAAACACTCAAATTTAAACAAGCTAGAACAATTATTTAGGAACGGATGGAATAATATTTTAAGAAAATACTTCGTAAGATGATGCCCAAGATGCATGCAAACATAAGATATTGCCCATCTTCAAAAGAATGGTTCCTAAATTGAAAAGTTCTTAAGAAACATATAGTTTTCATTATTCATGGCATTTGTGTGCATATTAGTAAGATATCAGGGATGAGATAATTAAACAAGCGAATCATCAATTCTGAGCGTGAGGAAGGACTGAACAAGTGTTTCAATAGAATTAAATGAAAAACTGTACTTGTATGCACAAACTTTGAAGGGAGATGTGGATAGTGCTTAAGAACAAAATTCAATGGACATTTAGTAGAGAGATAAATTATACACTACTGGAAAAACGATGATTAGCGACGAAAATTTCCGTCGCTGAGTACAGATTTCCGTCGCTAAATGCATATTAGTGACGGTGTTTAGCGACGAACTCTGTAAAAAAAATAAAAAAAAGCTGTCTAAAATTTTAGACGAATGCTATTCTGTCGAAAATTAGCGATGGTGACCATTTCCGTCGCTAAAACAGCGATGGAATTTAACAACGGTTACGTTCTGTCACTAAATATCGTTCGTTGCTAATTAGCAAAGGAATAATCTGTCTAAATTCCGTCTCTAATCAGCGACAAATTTTTTGCCACAAAATTTGTGACAAATATAATAGCGACGAAAATTATAGTGACGGAGTCTTCCGTCAAAAAAATTAATATTCAAAAAGAAAAAAAAATTTACCTGATTTCAACAGATAATATTAATAAAAACTCTACAAAAATAAGGAAAACATACCACAAATTAATTACAAAATTACAACAATTTAATTACAAAATTATTTACATAAATTAAAACTGTTTAAACTACAAAAATTAAAATTGTTCAAACTAATTGTCATGAAATAAATTTTGGAGTTGGATATGATCAGGAGATGGTTGACCAAACGGACGAGGTTGACTCTGAAAAAATCGTTCCATGGCAGCCTGCATCTGGGCCATAGTCTATCGGGTTTCAGCGAGTTCGGTCTCCAACCTTGCCATGTGCGACTTGTTAGCGTTTTGTTTGGCCGACGAACTTCGTGCTGTAGATCCAGAAGCACGTGAAGCCATGGTTAGCACGTGCAAGGATCCCCCGTGTGCACCCATCACGTAGACCCTATCGCCCCTCTTCGCCCGTCCTTGGGAGGTTATCTCCTCCCATAATGCTTGGTTCCACTCCTTCCTGTTAGGCTCGTTCCTCATACGTCTCTCGTATTCACCTTGTCGTTAAAAAAAAGATAAATATTAAAACACCATCATATCAGTTTAATTGTAAACAATAATTTTAATACTTACATACACAGCCTCTGCTCAAGGGTCAACCCACTGACCGGATCCATCCTGCCTAATGTGTGTACTTACAAACACATCAGGGAAATGCACATGATCACCATGTGTAGCCACCTACAATCACTATATGTATTACTATTATATTTTTATATTTTTAAAAATAAGAAATGAAATAGAAGTATAGATTTTAAGGGGTCGTTTGGTAGTCAGGATTAAGATCGGATAGGATTAATAAGCCGAATAGTCGGATGTTTGGTACGTAATAGGCGGTCGGGACTAATATCACGAGTTATCCGAATAAAGTCATTATCCCCTCGCTAATAATACAAAGGTTGAGGGTGGTATTATTAGCACCCTCACTAAAAAATACATATGACTAACATTTTTAAATCCAAAATTACCCCCAATTTATAAGTGAGGATTAATAGCGAGGGCGCTAATAGTACCGGGATTAATAATACTCTTTATCCTTGTCCAACTACCAAACAAGCCCTAAGTGTTTACACTTACCCCCCCCCATAGTTTTTTATACATTGAATTAAAGCACCACCATGAATTTCATGGCATCAACATGGCTACCCAACTACTTTTAATATATATATATATATAGAACAATAAACTGAATAAACATTGAAAATATACACTAACACCCCCTATAGATTATAAGTGTTTACACTTAACATCCCCCCCCCCCAATTATCTTACTTAACCCAAATCTAATATATTAACTTTGAATTAAAGTACTACAATGGATTTCATAGCATCAACATAGCTACCCAACTACTTTTAACATATATAGAACAATAAACTGAATAAACATTAAAAATATACACTAACACCCCCTATAGATTATAAGTTAACACTCCCCCCATTATCTTACTTAACCCAAATCTAATATATTAAAATTTAAATTAAAGTACTAATATGGATTTCATAGCATCAACATAGCTAACCAACTACTTTTAACATATATAGAACAATAAACTGAATAAATATTAAAAATATACACTAACACCCCTATAGATTATAATTGTTTACACTTAACACCCCCCCACATTATCTTACTTAACCCAAATCTAATATATTAAACTTTGAAGTAAAGTACTACCATGAATTTTATAGCATCAACATGGCTATCCAACTACTTTTAACATATATAGAACAATAAACTGAATAAATATTAAAATTATACACTAACACCCCCTATAGATTATAAGTGTTTACACTTAACACCCCTCCCCCTCAATTATCTTACTTAACCCAAATCTAATATATTAAACTTTGAATTAAAGTACTATCATAGATTTCATAGCATCAACATGGCTTCCCAACTACTTTTAACATATATTGGATAATAAATTGAATAAACAATAATCTTAAACTACTATCATAGATTTCATAGCATCAACATGGCTTCCCAACTACTTTTAACATATATAGAGTCATAATTGAATAAACAATAATTTTAAACTACTACCGTGGATTTCATAGCATCAACATGGCTTCCCAACTACTTTTAACATATATAGAGCTATAAATTGAATAAACATTGAATTATATTAATCTTTATTTAAACTAATTAAGTTACTTATCATACGCACCTGGTGCTTAGCGACGCTGATGGACCCCAACGTGTGCTTCGTTCCACTCCCTGACCCGTTAGCCCTGTTCTTCTTTGCCCTTTCCGAGGCCTCCTTGGCGGCAGACCCACCTAGTAGGCTTTGTACTGAGCCCAAACCTCTTCGGTCATGTTGGGGGGCCGCCTCTTCATAAAGTACTTCGACTTCGTCTTGTAGACGAAGTCCTTGTACTGACCGGCACACAAATCCTTAAACACCGTAAAGGCCTCGTCATCCGAATGCCCGGGCCAAGAATACCTTGCCTAGAAAAAATTGCATGATTAAATAACTATACAATAAATAAACATTTCAAATAAAGTAATTATATTACAACTTGTACCTTAAATTCTTGAGACACTTTTATATTGCGGCCAGAACTCTGTGTGCTGTGAGGAACAGAGAAGATCTCCAAATCAATGTGAGGGATGAGCGCTGGCTACTACAAATCTGATAAAAATTTAATTTTCAGTTCTTCTATATGGTAAATACAATAAATTAATTATGAAATAAAATAACATAAGGAAATAGTGTAAATAGGTAGAAACTTACTGGTTAAAGGCTAGATCAATAGACGTAATAATCCTTCCCTCCGAGTCTAAAGGGGAAGCCTCGTCGGTAGTGGTCGCTACCGATGATAAGGGTGTGGCAGGGGAGCCCTGCGTGAAATCCACATCCTGTAGATGTGTCGATGTGGATGGGGCTGGTTGTGTGACCGTAATAAAAGTTGCTATGGAGCGCACCTTCCCTAGTCTACTCCTACTACCAGATCCTCGGTCAGAAGACATGTCTAAATACAATAACATTAATAAATAAACTCAATCACCAAATTAGCATACATGAACAATAATAAATTAATTAACTAATCATAAGATAAAGTATACAATCGTATTACATGAATTGGCTGGAGTACAAAGATGTCTAAAATAGAGTACATTATTATTTTAAAGCAATTTAAATGACTATCAATCTTCCTTGCCACTAGTTTCGTCTTTGTCTTCCTCTTCATCATCAGACTCTGGGACACAACTACAAAACTCAAGCTCTTCTTCATTCTTATCCTCAGAAGCCAAGGAAATCTCATCTTCATCTGATTAATCAACTTTAAATATTGCGAGTTGACCTGGTCGAAGGGAAAGAGGTGGCAAATCAACCTGTAAAAATTTTATCCTCTTCCTCGCCATCTCTAGCCAGATATGTAGCATCATCCAAGGCATGATCAACTGATGAAACATTCGGAGGGACAAGCATTTCATCCTCTTGAACATCCCTCCAATGACGACTTAGTAATGGTATCCACCTGGTATAGTATGTCAATCGTGCTTCTAGCCTTGGTCTTCCAAGCAGCCCACCATCCACTAGACTCGGCACGCCGACGAGGGTAAGGTATCATGTATACCTGCTGAGCTTGTGATGCTAAGATGAAAACGTCATCACCTGAATGTCTAGACGTCTCCTTTATATCAACGAGGTCAAATACCTCATGTTTTTTAATACCTCGTTCAGCATCTCGCCAGTCACAATTAAATAGAACTACATTGTTTCCCCCTAAATACCTCAACTCAATGACTTCTTTAAGGACACCATAATACTCAAGATTTTCTTTCAAGTTAACACCACTATTCCACGATAACTTTGTCTCCCTGTAAGTATTAGTATGGAAGACATAGCCATTCACAAAATACCCATTGTACAAATTAACTTTCATGTACAGAGAAGAAGCTAATTCTTTTAGCCTCGCAGCTTTGGCATCATTAGGATGCTCTGAGACCTATAAAACATTCATATATTTATTCATCTATAATATTTTTAAAATAAAATTTTAAAAGGAATTATACAAACTTAACATAAGAGAGATGAATTTTTACATATTTATTTAGTCAGGAAGGAAATTCTTTGGCTGTCCTGATTTGAATTAGATCTTCACATATATCTAGCTTCAGCTTCGAACATTCTGCATTAGTAGCAGACAAGGACGATTTTAAGAAATTTTAACACAACCTAATAATTATTTATAATATTGATGACTTAAAGGAATTTACGACTCACACAAGATAATCCTCAACCTCGGGACAATTAAGGAGAACATATAGTTTGGCAGCATCAAACTCCTTGGGGGTAAGAATTCGCTAACCAACCCGTTTGCCCAGGAATCGCCCAAGGGAAACAAAGACAGAGATGCCTACATCAGAGTCGGACTCTCTACCATCATAATTGCGACCAACCCTAGTCAATCTTGTCTCAATATCAGGATGGAAATATGTGGTGGCAAAGACAACAATTTCATCTATAATAACAGCCTCTACGATTAAGGCCTCAACCTTGGCCCTATTGTTCATCTTCCTTTTCAATTAACCAAGATACCTATTTCCAGATAATAACTTTACGACTAATCACCTAATGATACATTTAATAGAATATTATAAATAACGGTTAATTAAACCAATTACCTCTTAAATGGATACATCCATCTGTATTGAACTGGACCCCCAACCCTGGCTTCGTAGGCCAAATGCACCGGTAAATGCTCCATTGAATCGAAGAATGAAGGAGGAAAAATCTTCTCAAGCTTGTACAATGTCACTACAATGCTATCCTCGAGCTTTTTCATGTCATCAACACGCAAAGTAGAAGATGATAATGCTCCAAAAGACTCGCTCAACTCTCTTAAGGCAACCTGGATATGCTCAGGCAGAAGGTCTTTAAGCACAATAGGAAGTAGCCTATCAAGTAACACATGGCAATTATGACTCTTCAATCCCTAAACCTTCCCCTCTTCGAGACTCACACAATTACCAATGTTAGATGCGTAACCATCTGGAAGCCTCAAACCCTGCAACCACTACAAGACAGCATGTTTATTCTCCTTGGTAAGGACGTATGCAACTGCCGATTTAACTACTTTACCATTAACCTTCGTCAACTCCAAGGCAGGTCGCTTACATATGTTCTTAAGGTATATTCTAGCTTTGGCTGTATCTTGGTAGTGGTCTTGAAATCCATCACAGTGTTAAAGATATTGTCAAACACATTCTTCTCAGAACGTCAAGGTTATGGCGTATCATATTTGTCTTCCAGTATGACAACTACCAAAAGATACTCTTCTTAGTCCAGTTATGGGATCTACCGTATCCTTGAACCCTATCCTTCATAAATTTCTTTCCCCACCTAGTTTCAGGTAATTTAGATACCAGACAAAAAATAGCTTCACTGCTCAACCGAATAGGCGGCATCACGTTCGACCATCTTATTAGTGAACTGTGTTTTTCGACTCCTAAATGGATGATCCATTGGCAGAAATTGTCTGTGGCAATCAAACCAACACGATTTTTTGGAGTGCTGGAGTGTGAACGACTTCGTGTCACCTATACATTACGGACACACCAATTTCCCATGCGGCTCCAACCCGAAAATATACCATACACAGGGAAGTCATTAAATGTCCACATCAACGCAGCTCTTATATTGAATTCTCTTGTTTAAACGTATCCCAGGTTTCAACCCCATCTTCCCAAAGCTTTTTTAGCTCGTCCATCAAAGGTCGGAGATAAACGTCAATGTTCTTGCCAGGGCTGTTTGGTCTGGGGATAAAAAGCGACAAAAATATATAAGGATCACTCATGCATAACCACGGAGGAAGATTGTACATGGTGGCTATAATGGGCCAACAAGAGTAAGACTTTTCCCCCCGCCCATAAAGAGTATAACCATCGGCACATATGCACAACTTTATATTCCTAACTTCGGTAGCAAAGTCAGGATAAGTTGTATCAAAGTGTTTCCATGCTCCCTCGTTAGACGGATGAATCAACACGCCCTGTTCACGCGGACTTTCTATATGCCAATTGTAGACACCCAGAATTCGTACCCCACATTACACGAATTGCCTATAAATAATTGTTTATTTATAAATGGACTAACACTTGTTTCTATGATTATTTTAGGGAACAAAATATCCAACAGAACTAACGACGTCCAACAAACATCAACAATTTTGATTAGATCAACACCAAGGGTCAAATCTGAAGATTCAAAGCTTGAAGGGTCAAAGCACAAAAGGAGCAACTTCAAGGCACAAAGATTAAATAAAACTGACAAGGGACCTGAAGAATAAAGAATGAAAGATGAAGATTCTAAGTGTAAATTGAGGCTTTTGGTGTGCTGAAACCATGTTTGGTGCACTGATACACCGAATACACGGTTTGGTGCGTGGATGCCCATCCTGGTGCACCGCACACCAAACCAAACTTTGTCACACAAGTCAAGCCGTCTGGCTGCTGATGACTTTGAAGGCACAAACGAAGCTTCGTCCAAACTTGGCCCCAAGAGTAACACTAAAATATCTCTCTCTCAGCCTTCTATATAAAGAGCTCTCAGCTCTCTCCCTCAAACACACCAACAACATCCAAGAATCCAACAACACACAGACACACAGCACTTTCAGCTCTCTCTCACTCACTGAAAGAAAGAAAAACTCTCTGCTCTCTCTCTTGCTCACCCTCAGCCCGAGAAAACAAATCGTTCTCTCCTTGGGCAAATTTCACACACACACACACACACACACATAGCAAACACACAATGTTCTTTGAACACACCCAATATCAAAACGTAAGTCTCCCTTTCCTCGTATCGGTAGTAGTGGAAGCACAACGGTCAGGCTACGAGCTAGCTTGATCCAATATAACACAACGGCCTAGAACTTGGCCCGAAATTTGTAAAACGATAGAAGGTAACCCCTTTCGTTTGTTACTTTATTTATCAGTTTTGATATATAAATAAATACATTTGAATTGTAAATGTGTGTATATATTTATTTCAATATATTTGATATGTAAATACGTATACCATATTAAGTTTAAATTCAAGTATATATTATAGTTATTTTATTTATTTTGTAATAAAACATATATACACTTTATAACGTAAACGGAGATATAAATCTTCGCGATACATTTTCTTCAGTCAAATAGAATAACAAACCCGTAGCATATAAACTCGAGCATGCAATCATATGAGACCGAAAGGGCAAGTTGGGTGCGTAAAACCTTCCCAACTCGTAACTTGACCTTCGAACCCATAATCTCAGTTTTTCTCTCATTTTCTATATAAACGAGGGTGGCGACTCTGTTTTTTTAAAATAAATGTGTTGTACGCATTTATTACATTCATTTTTCGGGAGTCCAGAGCTAAAAGGCCCAGAACGATCTGTGGATCGGGGTGCTTACAGTGGCGACACTGCTAGGGAACAATTGGTTTTCTTAAAAAGAAAAAAAGTGGGCTAGACTCGTACATTTATGCTTTGCATACTCTTTTGTTTTATTTTTATAACATGTTTATATGTTATTGATTTATTTTATTTTTGTGACATATTTAAATGTTACATGTTTTATTGCATTTTTCTTTCATAGCATGATTAAAGTGTTATGTGTTTATTTTATTTTCTTTTTATTTTTGTGACATATAAGTGTTACGTGTTTATATTTCATAACATGTCTTTGTTTTACTACCATATTAAATGTTAAGCTTTTTTTATTTTATTTAACATGTTAAATATTATTTATTTGATTTGTTACATGATTATGTGTTACGTGTATATACTGCTCGTACTAGCACTTGCGGGTACAAATATATTCATTTGTTCGGGCGATGTCACCAAAATTTTTTATTTATAATACTTATTTAATTATTTCATTTATTTATTCATTCTTTGTCCTCTTGGGGCTTAAGTCCCACCTTTTGTTGCTTTCTTTAAATTGCTAATAAAAAAAAGAGAAAAGAAAATTCTTTTCAAAAATTGGAAAAATACAAGTTTTCAAAAAAGGAGAAATGATTTGCAATCCATTGAATAATTTCAAACACAAAAGGAAAAATCATCAGCTTCTATAGAGTTGAACTACGGTGACCTGAGCCTCGTTTTGAGGGACGTAGGCAGCCTTCGGGTGCGGTTATATTTTCAAGAAAATTGAAAAAAAAAAAGTTTCAAAAAACTTTAGAGTTTTCATTCTTTTTAATCTCAGTAATCATTACCGCTATAAATTCTTTCATTCATTTATTGGTGTGTTCTTTTCTCGAGGCTCCAAACCCTCGAGCTGTGGTTATATTTCCTTTCATGCAATTTTCAACTGCTAACAAACATTAACCCACATGACAAGAATCAGAAAAAAAAATTGGACATTAATTCTTTTAATTGTACATACTTGTCTCACTTTCATTTACATATAAATTGTAAAAAGAGATTCTTAGCTACGGTGCACACACGCGCACTCATTTATTCTGAATTGTTACCAAGCTTCAAACCCTGGTATAGCCACGTTGGAGTGAAACTGGGTAGGTTATGAGCCCAGCATTCCTCCATCCGACACTATCCCTTTCCGCGCGATTACTGATCGTCCCCCGGGAAGTAAGTCAACCTAGCCCTGCATAGCCACGCGTAATTCATATAAATTTCTAGGACACTTCAAAGACCGGTTGGTTCTTATTGTCAAAAACATACTTTGTCAATCCTGTGCATAAAGACAAAAAGAAATCAAATCAAAAAAGTGTCGTCGACCGACAAAAAAGTCTATTTGATCACAGCAAAAAGAAAAAAAAATGTTGAGAAATAAACACCAAAGAAAAAAAAAGAGTTATACTCTCCCAAAAGAGAATCATTGTCGACAAGCAAAATCCTCATGTACAGGATTGACAAAGAAGTCAATGACATATGCCTAGACAATTCGAACGGTGGATCCTGAAGAGAATGTAGTACCTTCGCCTGAGATCTGTCCAATCTTAGGGAGTCGAAATACAGGTGGAATACGAAGGTCCTATATTTAGGCGAGAGAATCCACTGTTCCTGGAATAGTTCACAAGTCAAAACAAAACATTGTCGCTTGTCCAACCATCTTAGGGTGAGTCGTGTCAAAAGGAAAAGAGGAACAATAAAATTGTGTTGTACCTAGAAACACTTTCAGAACCTAACTCCTACCCATACCCAACCTTTCAGAAATCTGGCCTTAAATTGGAAGAGGACTAGTACTGGGAGGTTAACAAGAGTTTCAAGTTTGAATTCAGAGTCAAGTACAAAAATTTTGTGTTTGAATCAGATGGCCGATCAGGAAGGGAATACTTCTGGGGGACATGACACAAGGGCTCCAAGATATACTCCAACCCCAGCAATGCAACAATGGATAGATTAGAACATGGAAACCATGATAGCTAGGTTTTCAACCCTTGTACAAAATCAAGGGGCTAGCCATAGGACTTTACATGTCTCCACAAGACTTGTCAACCCATCACCTTCAAGTGTAAATGCTAGTCTGCCCAATCCAAACATCTACTCCACATACCCACATCCTTACTCTCCATGTCCATATTCCACATATCCAAACACTTACACATCTTACCCAAACATATTCCCTCCTCAGTCAAATGTTAATCCATCAAACCCAAACATACATCATCAGTCTCAGACTACCACTGTTCCAATCCCAAACACCTCTCCTTATCCAAATACCAACACCTCATCTCTACATACTAACATCCCATTTTCCAACCCAAATGTTTTCCCTTTTCACATGACAAATCCAATCCAAGGTAGTGCACACTTAAATCTAACTAGACATATCCCACAGGATCAAGCTGGCCCTATCTACCCATTTGTCATTTATGCACCTCACACTGGAGTGATAAACATTGTCCCTCCTTACAAATACTCCTCAAGTAGGACAGCCTCCCACAGTAGTAGTTGATATCACTGATACAGGGGCTGCAAGTAAGGCAGAAGTCAAAGATTTGAAAGACATGGTTCTAAAAGTCTTGAACAAAGGCGAGTTTACTGCACGGGCAATGACACTGCACCATGCTGCTATCCTACCACCAAAATTCAAAATGCCTGATATTGAGAAATTTGATAGGACAGGTTGCCTTATTGCACATTTGAGGTCTTATGCTCATGCTATATAGTAGAGAGGTGCAAGCTTTGAGGTGATGGCTTCCAATTTTCACTTGACTCTGATTGGGGCTATGAAACAATGGTTGATGTCAGTTGATAGCACCACAATTGCTACTTGGACAAGCTCGCTGATGAGTTTCATAAGAGGTACAAGGACAATAACAATTGGGGAAAGAATAGACGAGACCTTGAGTCATGCACCCAACAAGAAAACGAAACTTTTACTGACTTCGCCGAAAGATAGAGGATGAAAGTAACACAAGCTCTGGAAAGACCTGACCCATCCGAGCAATCGTGCATCCTTTTGAATAATCTTCAGTCTGTTTTCTATGAACGAATGCGTTACTTATCATATGTCGACTTCTCTGCCATCCTTGATGTTGGGTTTCGCATCAATGAAAAAATTTGGGCTGACCTCATACAGGCTCGTTCAAGCAACTTTGATGGTCTCAATATGAGCAATCCAGATCACGAGACCTACGATCACATTGTCGATGATGATACAATTGTCGAAAAAGCCTCTTCTGAAAGTGATGATTGAAATCCCAGAAATTAGTGAACAATGGTTGGGAGCCAAGAACATATCCCTTTTTTCCTGTAATGTCAATATTTCTTGTGAAGTATGCTCACACGTCTTTTATATAATCTTTTATTTTCAAGTCAATTAAGTCTCCCTTTCGAGTCTGTCTCAGATATCGAGTCCAGGTCGAATTCATGTGTGATTTCGTGACCCTTGAGTCTAGCTTATCACTGAATATCCTTTGGATGTTGAGTCTTCCCAAATGATGAATTAACTCACTCAAAAAACATGATAAACATTACACGAGTCAATGATGAATTATTTCGAAGTTATGGGCCCGCAAACAACTAAACATTCAGATATGTACATAGAGCGAGTCGAGTGTCTTGACAAAGATCACCTTCGACCTATTACAATTGAGTTGTTACCGGCACACTTGGCTGTCACCACACCCAAAAACCTCACATTTAAACCCCATCCAAGTCCCGAGCCTTACTCAAAGGCCACACCTATATTAAACCCATACACAACCCATAGGCCTTGCCAATACCAAAATACCTTTCCAACCCTCACTCGCTCGAGAGGTCATCTTCTTGAGTTTGTGCCATCCAAAGCAGGGGCTGCTCTATCCTTATATGAACCAAGAGTGACCATTCACCCGCTCCACAATGAGAGAGATAACTTTCTTTCTTCTTTCTCTATTCTATTCCATATGCTCAAAAATAAAAGTTGAGAGAGCTCCTTAGGCTAAATCCCGAAGGGCAGCCTATGCAAAAAAAGAGGAGCCTCTCATGAGCAATCTTTCTCTATCACCCTCAATCTATCTCTTTTTATATCTCTCTCAAAACAAATTGGAGTCTCTCTCTTGAGCGAAACAAAACAGCCAATCACCATAGCCAAACAGCTAGCTAACAACAAAGGCCAAGCCTTCAGCCCAAAAAGCCAATCTCACATCCAAACCTAAACACTTGACCATTCCACCCAGGCCCAGTTGCCATCGACAACTTTGTTTCAATCGGTTATAACATTATCCGAGTCAGGCTGATTGCCAGCTATACACACAAAATACATTAAAATACAATAAATGGAAAGGAGGGTCCATACCCCACCAATCAAGGGATATTCCGCGATATAGTTAACTCAGGTTCTCGAGTCCTCTTGGAGTAATCTCTTTCTTTGAGCATACTCTTTCTGTCCTTTCTTTCATTGAGTCTCCCTGGGGCTTTTTGTTATCCATTTCAGCTAAACTCCTCAATCGAGTCACCCCAGGTCATATTTTTCAATCTCATCATACCATATTTTAGTCTTCTCATCAAACACCAAAACTCGAGTCACCGTCACAACTTCTCAATCGAGTCTACTAGGGCTTCAACCATTTGATCATTTGATAATTGTTTTTATCATGGTCAAACTGCAAACAAGGGGTTGCATCCCTTTTGATCTTCAGATTCGGGATCTTTCTTGCCGATGACATAACTTGTTCATCTTGTCAAAGACACGAGTGTGGGGCTACACCCATTTGATCTCCAAAGACATGATCTTTAGACACCAATCCTACAAAAAGGGCCCAAATATGTGGCTACACCCTCTTGATCTTTGAGTTCAGGATTTAATCACATGTTCGACTTCTTATATACAAGCAAGGGGCTACACCCCCTCTGTCCTTCATAATCATCTTGAGTTCATCTTGTCAGAAGACACGAGCTTAGGGTTGCATTCCTCCGATCATCACACAATGATATATCGTCACACGTTCGACTTGCCATACACAAGCAAGGGGCTGCACCCCTCCAATCTTCATAGAATGATCATTCTCTTTGATCTCACAATGGTTCTCTCTCACAAAGAGGGCACAAGTTCAAATTTCTATACCTTTGATCAATGGTCATGGTTCCTCACTATAAACGAGGAGACCATCTCCTCAACATTTGACAGAAATAGGTTGTGGAGCTTTTCCCCTGTGGAAACACGGCTAGACAGTGAATTTGAAGTGAGTCAGGATCCCTTCCAAGGCCTAAGAAGGAGGACCCACCAAACGAGTGATTGAAATTGAATCTGGATGTTTGTGCATGTCTTGTCTGTGCATGTTTAAGGAATAAGGAACACAAACTCCAATCTGGAGTCTCATTTTGATTGAAAGTTTTGCATAACTTCTCTGTTTATGTGAGCTTGCATTTTAATATCTGCTACATCAAACCCTTGCAAAAGCTAATCTTCTGCAGGGACCCTTCTTGGATTAAGAACACTGCATCATATCAACAATCACCTTCCAGGTTTCGCCTAAGCCGCGAAATAAAGCGTCATTAAGGGCCCGACATCCAACATATTATCAGAAAGCGTCGCCAATGGCCCTGCCATCCAATTCAATACCTTCATCATCTCCAGCAGAATCCCCCATAGGACTCTACACATTTTATCGCGATAGAAGCATTGCCAATGGCTGTGCACTCCATCTCCAACAAAGTTTGTCCCATCAGACATCACACAAGTTACAGCATCGGCTATTCGGTCGTTTCCCCATAGGTATAAACCTGAGGCCTCTGGAAAGAAAGCCCTCAACTGACACAGCTCAGAAAATATCGCTGATGCCTCAGCATTTCCATTATCTCCAGTAGAATCCCCATGAGAATCTACACATCATATCTCAACAGAAGCATTGCCAATGGCTGTGCACACCATCCCCAGCAAAGTTTGTCCCATCGAACACTACACAAGTAGTAGTATCAGTTATTCAGTCGTTTCCCCACAGGTATAAACCTGAGGCCTCTGGAAATAAACCGCTCAACCGACACAGATCAGAAAATGCCACTGACGACTCAGCACTCATAATCACCCCCTATAGTATCAATTATTCGGTCATTTCTCCACAGGTGTAAACCTGAGGCCTCTGGAAATAAATCGCTCAACCAACACAGCTCAGAAAACGTCACTGATGCCTCAGCACTCAAAATTTGTCCCCTTCGGACACCACAGAAGACGGTATCTCTTGGTCATTTTCCAACGGGTGAAAACCTGGGGTTCATGGATTTGACCATCCAATCATATCTTGCAGTGCATTCACACACGTTTGCACACCCAATTATATCACAAACATGTTTTACAGCTTTGAAAAAAAAAATGCTTTACAGCTTTTTTTTTTAAAAAAAAAACAAAAAAAAAAACACATGCTTGACAGCTTTGAAACAAAAAAAATAAAAATAACTTCCACATCTTTGGAAAAGAAAATCAACAAGTATATTCCACCCCTGAACTATGTTTTGGTCTGATTCCCCACCGGGATACGTAGGCAACCTCTTAAGAGGTACGATCATTCAATTAGATCTCACATCGCATGTTTGCTAATTGTCATGCTTTTTCCACCCCTGAACTACGTTTTGGTCTGATTCCCGAAGCGGGATAAGTAGGCAACCTCTTAGGAGGTACGACTATCCAACTATATCACACCCGAACTGCATTTGACTTGATTCCTATTTAGGATACGTAGGTAAACCCCAAGGGGGCGCAGCCAATGTTTTCATTCTATACAAAGCTGGATGTCTATCTTTTTCGACGACGCTCACTTATTTCTAAGCGAACATAATCGAGGGGCTCTGTAGACACCCAGAATTTGTACCCCACATTATACGAATTGTCCTATAAATAATTGTTTATTTATAAATGGACTAACACTTGTTTCTATGATTATTTCAGGGAACAAAATATCCAACAGGACTAACTGTAACGCCCCGAGTTCGAGATCCGATGTTGAACCCCAACTCGGTGCGCTAAACTAGCATAACCAACTATAATAACTGATGAGCGAGCCACAAAAGCTCAAAACCAAAACAATGCAGCGGAGTCAAAGATAAAATGTGAGTTTCGAAAACTCGAACAACAACTCATAACAATATAAAACACCACGAGCTACACGCTCGGGAGAAACTGCTAATAAAATACCAATGGGCACAAGGCCACACCAAAACCACGAGTTTGAAATCTAAAATTTTAAAATACAACAACCAGCACGGCCTCACAAGTCGGCCTCAAAAACAAATCTAAGAATACAAATGTTTCTACCCCAACATACTAAGTTTACATAACTTAGTAGAACCCACGATCTCCCAATACAAGAAATAAGAAGAAAATGACAATACAAATACATCTTCTAACTCCAAGCTTCAAGACTCGCTTCGTCGGAGCTTACAACTTGCAAACTGAGGAAGTTGTTGGGTGAGTCTAAAAGACCCCTTAAGCCACTATAATATATGGTGTGCTATGAGTATGAATGCAACAGTAAACCAAGACTCTACATGCACTAAACTTGGTAACAATCCTAGCTTAACCATTAATCGAAAAGTAACAATATGTGACTATATGGCATGGTATTATGCATAACAATATAACAGGAAAATAAACATGTAGGAGCACATAAAGGCAACCAACCTTATACTAACGAGAGGCTCAGTAACCGCCAACCGTCATGCACTGATTGGAGACCACGACCAACGTTCGTGCGTATAGGAAGCACATAAAGCGTAAAGTAAACACATAAAGGTGGATACGGTGGATTCGAGGTACACCTCCGAAATCCCTTGAAACACTTCCGACCTTATAGCTCCATGAAGTCGTAGAAGACGATTACGCTGCTGCTTCACAGAACTATAAAAGATACCTTTGCTGCTATCGAACAAGATAATAATAATAATAATAGATTCCTGCGCTTCTGCTCCCGAAAGCCATATAGATTCCTGTGCTTCTACTGCTGTAGACAGCTAACGGTAGATGGATGTACTCCTACTCAAAAAAATTATAATAAATGCATGTGCTTCTACTACTATACACAGATCATGAAGGGACCGATGCTCATATCCCAATGAATGTACCCGATCACGTCACACATGATCTACAAGTACCCGTTGTGGACCATTTTCTGTATCCACGTCGACGTATCGCTCGATCCCCTACGACCCGAGACAATACGGCTCTAGCCACTTACAAGTATCACAAGGGACCGGTGTCCATATCCCAATGCATACGATAAAAGATGTCGACAATGCATAGTCGCCGTTTATTCCGTTCAACTGTGGGGCTAGAGAAAACCCATACCGTGGCCAACAGTAGGGAGAGGCCCAGTGTATTGGCCTTCGGCTATTACGAAGCCCTTACTCCCGCAATAACCGAGTGTCAATATACCTCCAATGCATATATGCCAGCTGGACTTGATGCAATACATAAGTAGATGTTTACTCTTGCTAAACTAATCAAAGTGTGTTCTATTGAATCACAACTTAATAAATCAAATCATAATGTGTTCTATTGAATCACATTCCAAATCAACATGATGTGCTTGTAATTACTAAACACACAATCAATCATCAAAGTAGGATGATTGTCCTATCACATTCTAGAACAATCACACATACACCAAACCATTTAAGTCCGCAAATGCTAGACTTAATAATCACAACATGTGTAAGCCTACTCGTACTTACACTCATAATCAATACGTCACTAACACGCTTAACTTAGGATCTCTATGGTATCCTATGATCACAATACACTCCACCTCATGTATATCGTAATTTATCACATATCATTTTTTTTTGTTGTGTACTATATATATCACGACTTATTACAAGTCACATCATATTCATCTCCGTCAGAGTCAGTCATAACTAGCGTTCAATTCGCATAAAGGTTCGGTTTATATCATTATATTCTATTGACTTCATTAGAGTCGTTACCAACATTCGAAACATTGGGATGAACTGTAGTATCATCCTTAAATAACCATTTAACCCTCAATACCATTATTCGGTAAATTCATTACCCATAACAACATCACAAACTCATCGCGAGTAAACTAACGACAATAATCTCAATGAGTTGCTAATATTCAAAGTCTAATAATACAACGTCATTTATCCAGCACCGCATAGCAGTACTGTTAAATTCACCAAATATTACAAACAAATTCAAATATTACAATTATTTCATATTTAAAAACTAGACATCTTGAACTATATTTTACAACTTTGAATTACCTCATATGGACAAGTACTCATCAACTTATGGTCACATAAAGTAAGTGCTACGAAGCAGTTTTTTCTTATAAACAGACCACTCAGCGCAGCGATGATTCGTAACATAATTGAGGTACTTCCCGACCTTGGAATTCAATGAAAATTTACAAAGAACTACTTAACATATATAGGAATAACATATCCAAAATTCAACAAATTCTCAATAGTAGATTTGTACCAAAATATTTCCAAAGATAGTCCAAAACAGGGACAAAACTTACTTCGAAAATTATGTATTTGGCTTTCGAAAATCATCAATTCTTTTTCCAATTAATATATCCAACTTAAATGTACAACTAATATATCATAACATCATTTGGAGCAACCAACCCATATTTCTTCCAAGAACTGAACACAAGAATATCATCTAACACAACCTACATGCTTTACTCTTCCAATTTAACTCATAAACACATAAAAACATTATAGTTACTTATCTTCTATCATAAAACTTTTCTGAAATCAGACTTAGCTTGGATGGAAATGTAGTCCTCCCAAATCTCTACACTGCTACAGAGCCCAATCATCAACCCCAAGTTCGATCCATCTACGATTCACACTTCCTCTCCGAAAATCCCTTTTCTCTCACTAAAAATATGGGTGAAGATGGAGATTGTGACTCACGATTTCACCACAGATCTGGGAAGTTGTTTGGTTAGAAATGATCCCTTCGTTGTTCTCTACACTACGGTGAACACGGATCGTCAATCCGATGTCAAACACTCAAGATATCGCAATTTTCTCGCTCTAAGCTCTCTCTCTTTCTCTCTCTTTAGGTCTGGAAATGTTTGGGACTGAAATGAGAGATGTTAAGTCTCTTTAATGGTGTATAAGAGACTCTAAAAGTCTGATCCACAAGTCTAGTGATGTGGCCAAACATCAACCAAGGAAATGTGTCAATTGGTCAACAACTTAAAACATTGGTTAAATGCTAGAATGAAATTTTGTATTTTTGGGTCAACTTTAAAGACATTCCTGGAACTCTCCACAGCTTTAAAAATTACAAATAAGATATGGTTAGAAAGCCCTTGAAGTCTAGTTTACACAGAATCAAACGGATCCAAATTCTGAGTTTTCTACACAAAGTTATGGTCAATTAAGCAAAGTCTCATCAAGCTGGACGAGTCTGCTGAAGTCGCGCGAGCTGCTGATGTCCTGGGAGTTTCCTAGGCCGAAACTCAACCAAATTGGTCTCCAAGTGTTCTAAGTCAAGCTTGGCTGATTCTGGGTCGGACATGGCTGATTCTAAGTCAGTCTTGGCTGATCTGACTTGTCTCATTAGTCTTGGCTGATTCGACTTGTCTCATCAGACTTGTCTCATTAGTCTGATCCTAACCTCAAGCCAAGTCCAAAGTTTACTCAAAACTCAATCAACATGGCTTGTAACAAGGCTATAAGTGCAGGCACTACACTACGAATGATTATAAAGATTAAATCATAAACCAAGGCTAGGTCACTTAAACGTGAGGAATATACGGAGTATACAAACGCTAATCAATGTCGAGAATAGTCTCGAATGAATATGAAAACAGTCCACAACTTAACATAGGTTAATCACGTGCTAAACACATGTCATAACGTAACATGCCACGCTTAACAAGCATGATATCTAATACTTCGAGGGTTTCAAGGTCGATACTAAGTGATTATAAATTAACTAGGAATGAAGTAAGGTCAGGGTGTTATACTAACGACGTCCAACAAACATCAACAACTTCGGTTAGATCAACATCTAGGGTCAAATTTGAAGATACAAAGCTTGAAGGGTCAAAGCACAAAAGGCACAACTTCAAGGCACAAAGATTAAATAAAATTGAAGGGGGACCTGAAGCATAAAGAATGAAAGATGAAGATTTTAAGTGTAAATTTAGGCTTTTGGTGCGCTGAAACCATGTTTGGTGCACTGATACACCGAAAACTAGGGGTGTGCATGGGCCATAAGCCCGCGGGCATCGGCAATGCCTAGTATGGGCCCATCAAGGTGCGAGCATTAATTTGAAAAGCCGAGTACAGGAGATCAGCCCACGGGCTTTAGTGAACGGGCTTTGAGTGGGCATTGAACGGGCTCGGGCTTGCGCGGGCTTGTTTAGGCTTATGGATTGATTTTCATAAAAACAGAAAATAAATGATTAAATGTTACACAGTTACAGTGCTGCCTAAAGCTTTATAACATGAAAGAACATCTTGAAAAGGTTTAGGTCAGTGATGCTGCTAATTGCTAAAGCTTAAATGTTACACATAATTATAAAACAAACTAGAAATCAAGAAGCTATTACAGTTAATAAAAATAGAAAATAACAAGTTTTAGATCAACTATCAACAAATACAATTGTGAACTGAGGCCATTGGATCAACAACTAGCTACCGTATTTATAAAAATCAACAGCTTGCTACCATCTTGAGACTTGAGAAGCCGTGGAAATTCATCTATATGAGATCAAAAAATTTAAATGAAAGTCATTAAACATACTCTAAACAACAAATCAATAAGGCAAAAACTAGTAACAAATGTTACCTTTCTTAACTTATCATCTCTAATCAATCCTCCTCGAAACGATTTGCAAGAGACTTGGGTTGACTTTTCAATTCATCTATGAGAAACAATAAACTATATGTCAAATAAGAACATCTAATTGACAAAGCAAACAAGCAAAAGTTAATAAGAATTGACAATATTTTACCGAATTCAATCGTCTCTAGTTTTGCTTGCAATTCCTCCAAAGCTTGAGCTTGTATGAATTGGCTCTCAATATCAACCGGGGACGCACGAATCCACTCTTGTGTACATATCAATGCCTCCGCCATCTTAGGAGTAAGTGAACTCCTAAAAGGATCTATCACCCTCCCTCCCGTGCTAAATGTCGAGATCTTCAGTGTCATTTCATAAAAAATTTGCAAAAAATCAACAAGATAGCCAACATTTTGTTTTTTACCAGTTTCAGTTTCCGTTTCTGAAAAAAAAAACAAAAAAAAAAGACAAAACACAAATAAACTCATTTTAGACAAAACTCATAACACGTAAACCATAGGCAAATAAATTGTGCAAAATGAACAAATTAAATCTCAACATCAAAAAAGAGAGTGACTAATCTTTTGTAATAACTGGGGTTTATACGTATAGCCTTTGTGAGGATAGAAAGGAAGGTCACTTTATTCAAAGCCAGATCGATAGAATATTATGCAATGGAAAATGGTTGAAGGAGTTTCCTAATAGTGAGACCGAAAATATACTTCTAGGGGTTTCTGATCATACACCAATCATTGTGACAGTACATGACATCAACGTAGAGGGGGCACTACAACAAAACTGACTTTTAACAACGTTTTTTAGACAACATTTTTCAAAAACGTTGTTAAAACACCATTTTAGACAACGTTTTTTAATTAAACGTTGTGTTTTATATTTTATACAACGTTTTAAAAATAAACGTTGTTGTTTCAGCTTTTAGACATCGTTTTTGAAGGGAACGTTGTGCTTTTCAGTTCTTTAGACGACGTTTTTTAAGTAAACGTTGTCTAATTTAATTTTCCGCTGAACCCCTTTTGCGCGACAATAGAAAATTGCGCAGTCAAAATCCCAATTCATTATTCTCAACCCCTTTCAATATCGCTGCTTGCTCTAAACTTTGCACATACAATCGTCAACCAGAGCTTCTCAAAACGATCTTTCCTTTAGGCATTTCACTCATTGCGACAACCAATTGATCGATCTTGCTCATTACGACAACAACCAGTCGATATCTCTTTCACACTCGTCGTCCAGACTCTTCTCCGATCAGGTAAGTTTCTCTATCCTCTCACCTTCTCTCTCTGAAATACCTACTCTCTCTTTCAGTCGCCCTTTAGGCATTTCACCTTCTACATATTTATTATTTGACTGAAATTTGACTGAAATTAAATTAGGAGTGACCATGAGTGAAATTAAATTTGACTAAAATTTGACTGAATTAGGAGTGACCGTGAGTTCCTTGTGTGTAAGCATTCAATCCTCAGGATGTTGATGATGATCCTAAAATAATGTATAATTGGTATCTATGAGTAGTTTCCAGAAATCAGAAGTTGCATTATTGCCCTAATATCTATAATGTATAATTGGTATTTATTTTTATGTACTGTATTTTCCGATTCAAGAAAGAGATTACTGGTTACATTTGTTATGTATATCTTCTTTCTTTCTTGTGGTTCAGAGGTGGGATGGGGGGTGGGAGGGAAGGGGGGGTGATTGGTGTTGTTTGTGACTGATGTTCAAGGTGATTGGTGTTGTTTGTGATTGGTGTTGTTTGTGATTGGTATTTAAAAGTTATGTAGTACTCATACTAATTCTCTTAAGAGTACTTTGTAAGAAAATACAAGTCGTATCCCCCCTTCATACGATGTGATAACTATGGGGTGGGTTTGTTTTAACAATAATACGATTCACACAAATTGATTTTGTTAGAATTAATGGGATGACTCGATTCTAGCCATTAGGTACCGTTGAGTAGATGGTGGTCAAGGATGGGTAAAAGGTGAAAAGATCGTTGACGTTAATTCATTGAAGGTGGATTAATTTTGATCGAGTAAGATCAGATAAGGGATCTTCAGTGGAAATTAATTGGTGCATATATAGCTTATTGTTAGAACGATATGTATGAGGAAGCTTCAAATAGCTGAGAGGTTTCAGGAGTTAATTCTTCTTCATGGCTTGATTCAGCTATGACTTTCTTTCTCTTGGCTTTAATTTGTTCAGCTGAAATGTTTTTTTGAGTCTTCTGGTTTCCATCTTTTTTTTTCTAAAATGGCACATATGGGATCAAGACTCATTTTCTTGGTTGAGGCTCTAGTAATTCTTCAATTCTTTCAGAAGTATCAATTTCAAGAGGAATATGATCAGTATTGAGTTAGGCTTGAAGCTCAGTTTTTGAGAAAAAGTTGCTAGTAACCCAGAGAACATGAACTCTTTAGCTAGGCTTTCATTTGAACCTTCTTAGGCACTTTAGAGGATTCTGCTAACTCCTAAATCTCAATTTGGGAATCCTTATTTCATTGGATCAGGGATGACAAGCTTTCTAATTCTGGATGATATCCTTGTGGGCTTTATGGAAGTTTTTTCTTTCCTTTGTTTTTCTCTTTTCCTAATTTCACCTTTGAAGTTCTCTCAGTTTTCATTTTTTACTGGCACGATCACCTCTACTATTCACATGTAATTCAATGGTCTTACCATTGAAGAATTCTTTTTTTTTTTTTTTTTAGGGAAACAGGGGCGGCACCCTGCTAGATTTTATTAATATAAAAAAAATAAGTACAAACTTGAGGAGGACAACCAGCCTGGCCCTTATAAATGGGAGGACAGAGGAGCCGAGCCTCGAAAAAGAAATACATGATAGAAACTAAATTAACGGCGAAGATAGGGGATGCCCTGAACATCTAAAACAATATGACCTCTTATGATAGAGGGAAGATCAAGAAAAGAGGAGAACTGATGATTTGCCTGTGAAGCATAGCCAAAGTTAGCCAATTTATCCGCAACACTATTGGCCTGTCGATAACAATGATGAAATTGAAATTGAGAGGCTCGCTGAATAGCATAAATTCTCTGAATAATGTTCCAGCAGGTCCAAGGAGGAGAAGATTGAGAAGTGATGCAATCAAAGATAATCTTAGAGTCAATTTCAATAATGGCATCCCTGTAGCCATTGTCTCGAAGCCAGATGAGACCTTGCAGAAGTGCTTTAGCTTCAGCAACAGTATTCGAGCAAACGCCGTAGAACGAGGCAAAAGCATGAATAAAATGACCATTAGAATTTCGAATAATACCTCCACCACCGCTTAGACCAGGGTTACCTTTAGAAGCACCATCAGTATTGAGTTTTAGACAAGATGGAGGAGGTTTAGTCCAAGAAATAAAACGAATAGGTCTAGGACGAGACCTAGATAAATTCGTCAAATCAGCAATAATCTGATAGAGATCCGCTCGAATATCCCGAATAAGTTGAGAAGAGTAACCTCGCCCGTCAAAGATCCAAGAATTCCTATTTTTCCAAAGACGCCAAAGAATCAATGCGGGGATAGCTATGTGATGAATGCTAGCTTTTGGCATAAACCACCAAGAGAAACAAGCTTGGGAAATGGACGTAGGCTGAAAAAGAATTCCATATTCCATGTTAAAACAATTCCAAGCTTCAACCGCTACTTTGCTAGAAATAAAAACATGGTGGAAGGATTCAGCAAAACCGTCCTCACAGCAACGACATTTAGAGGCAAGATGAACACCCTTACGACAAATAGCCTCATCAATAGGAATTCGGTGCTGAAGAAGGCGCCATAAAAAAAACACTAATCTGATCTGGGATTCCTTTGTGCCATACAAACTGCGCAGATAAAAGCTTTGGATGATGATTTCGAAGCAGCTCCCAAGCCGAAGATACCGAGAATTTACCAGATGAAGCAGCTGTCCAGTAGGGCTTGTCAGGCACGTTGGAAAGGAGGATGTTGCTGGCGTGAATGCGGGTAATATCCGCACTGGGCAGAACAGCCATAGCAGCAGCTGAGAGGCGGGATTCACCCGCAAACTGATCCTGAATAGATGCAGCAGCATAGTTATGCGGTTTAGAGAGCAGGCCATCATCTAGCCAAAGATCATGCCATGGAGAGCAGGAACCAACACCAATCAACCATCGCAAATGAGATTCCACTAGAGGTCTAACTTCCAGCATACGTATCCATGATATAGAACCTCTTTGGTTAGCTAAACAAGGGTGAGCTCGCAGACAATATTTAGATCTCATAAATAAGGCCCATAAAGAATTTTAAGTGCGAAATCTCCACCAAGAGCTAGCTGAATAAGCACGGGAAAGATCCGATAACGAGCGAATACCAAGGCCCCCTTCCATCTTTGGCTTACAACAATTCGACCAAGCAATCCAATGAGCTTTATTGTGACCCTCGCATTGACCCCAAAAGAAGTTGGAAAATAATCGCTCAAGGCTAAGAAGAACTAATTTTGGAGGTGCAAGGGCAGCTAGATAATAAGTGGAGATGGAATGGAGAACGTGGTTAATTAAAATAACCCTTCCAGCTGGAGAAAGAAAATTACCAATCCATGTGGCAATCCGATTACGAATCTTGAGAAGAAGCGGATCAAAGTATCTCTTGAGCTTTTTACCAGTAAAGAGAGGGCAACCCAAATAAGTGATAGGTAAAGCCTTATGAGAATACCCCAAGATAGAAGATATGTATTGAATCCTCGAAGGGTCCAACTGAGCAGAAGAAGAGAAGTTGCTCTTGGAGGCATTGATACACTGACCCGAACAGGCTTCATATTTAGATAAAATAGTCTTATGACGATCCAGCGAACGATGATTACCATTGCAAAAAATAATAATATCATCAGCAAAGGCGAGATGAGAAATAATCGGACACCCGCTAATAGAGGAGAAGGTAACATTGGAATGAGCCATGTGTAAAGCATTTAGGCTTCGACTAAGGACTTCAGCAGCAATGATGAATAAGCCAGGAGAGAGAGGATCTCCCTGACGAAGACCCCGAGTAGAAGGAAAAAATCCCGTAGGAGCACCATTGACTAGCACTGAGAACCAATTATTAGAAATCAAACGCCATATCATGTCGATAAAGGGTTCACAGAAACTAAAACGGCGGAGAACTTTGATAAGAAAAGGCCAAGAAATTCTGTCAAAAGCTTTCGCCATGTCAAGCTTGATAATCACATTAGACCCCGAGACCTTTTTATCAAGATGCGTCATAAGCTCTTGAGCCAAAAGAATATTATCATGAATAAGCCGACCCTTTACAAAACCACTTTGATTTTCAGAGATAATAGAAGGCAAAATAGGGGCCAATCTGACAGAAAGAATCTTGGAGATAACCTTGTTGCAGAAATTGCATAAACTTATCAGCCGAAATTCACTGAAACTGGATGGATTGTCATTCTTTGGAATAGTAATAATCAAAGTACTAGTCCAACTACGGGGAAGAGAAAACCCACAGAAGAATTCCAATATGGCGGAGTGAAAATCATCACAAATAATATCCCAGCAGGAAGAAAAAAATTTGCCAGAAAAACCATTGGGCCCAGCAGCACTATCTCCATCCATAGAAAAAACTGCAGCCTTGATTTCATCCATGGAGGGAATGTTAGAAAGAGAGCTGTTCATTTCACTTGTGATAAGATTTGGGATAACTTCTAAAAGCTCATTATCAATAGTGGGGGAGGCTTGCAATTGAGATTGGAAATGATTCACTGCATGTTGCTTGATATCTTCTATAGAAGTAAGGTTAGTACCATCAGAAGTGTTGATAGAATGAATGTGGAGACGACGGCGAGTCTGTTGGATAGAGGCATGAAACAACTTGGTATTGCCTTCTCCATCCTTAAGCCACTTAATTCTGGCTTTTTGCTTCCAATAATCTTCCTCCAGCTTTAACTGACGTTTAAGATTAGCATGAGCCAAAGACATAGCTGCTCGATTTTCAGGAGAGGGATCAGTTTCAAAAATAAGCTCACAATCTTTGACATCATCTTCTGCACGTTGGAGATGCTGGAAAATATTTCCAAAAATATTGCGATTCCAGAAAAAAGAGCATGACGCACATTATTAAGTTTTTTAGCAAAACGATACATAGGTCTCCCCTCAACTGGAGATTGCCAGACTTCCTGAACAAGAGGCCGAAAGGAATGATGAGAAGTCCAAATATTCAGGAACCGAAAGGAAGAGCAGTGAGTAATACGATCCTTAGTAATATGAACCAGCAACGGAGAGTGATCAGAACAAGTTCGAGAGAGGTGTTCCACATTGGTATCCACAAAATTATTCTGCCAATGACTATTGCAGAGAACTCTATCAATTCGCTGAAAAATAGAAGCTTGACCTCCGCGGGAATTCCACTACGTAAACTTACTTCCCGAGAAACCCATATTGGAAAGACCAGCCGCTGCCAAACAAGAATGGAAATCAAGGGCACTAGAACGATCCCATCCAGATCCACCAAAATTTTCATCTGGAGAAAGGATAATATTAAAGTCTCCTCCAACTAACCATGGCATGGAGGGAAAAGAAGAGCCAATATCGATCAAATCAGTCCATAAATCTTGTCTAGTATCTGAATCGCAGCTTGCATAAACACAGGAGATGAGAAGAGAAGAAGGCCAAGAGAAGTGCTTGATCTGGGCAGTAATATGCTGAGAGGTATCACGCAAAACTTGACAAGTGAAAGCAGATTTAACAAAAATCCAAATAGAACTACTAGGATTAGAATGGAAAAAATTAAAGCGAAGCCTGCGAGAAATTTGCATAATATGGTCAGCAGCTATCATAGGTTCATAAATAGCAATGAGAGAAATCTTGTGTAACTTAACGAGCTGTTTCAAACGACCAATGGATGGGTCATTACCCACCCCCCGAATATTCCAAAAAAGGATGTTAACAGACATGGAAATTAATTGAAGAAGATTGAGCCTTAGACCTTGTAATTCTGGGAGGAATATTGTGTTTACCAATTGGAGCTGGGACAGAAGAAGCCAAATTAAGTGCATGCACAACAGTAGATATGTTGTTATCATTTTCATCTTCCGTGCTTGACTCATCAGACACATGATGGACTGCCTGGGCATGAACACGCTCTTCATTCTCAATATTATCATCATTCATACACTCCTCATATCCCTCATTAACATCTACATCAAATTCTGTGAGAGCAGCAAATCGGTTTGGAGTAGTGTTAATAGGCATTGAAACCAAAGGCAAATCATCACTAGTCAAAGCTGGGATTTTATCATGAACATTCGGGTCAGTGCTTCTATGTGGAAGAATGGATGCATTAGCAATATCATCATGAGCATCATGCGGAAGAGAAGATATATTATCTTTGTGAACATCCTCATGCGGTGACAGAAGAATTCAGACACATTAATTTCTGCAATAATCAAGACTAGAGTTAAGTCCTCTACAACTAGCAACAAAAAGGAATTCACTTCTTCATTAGTAGTGCTGACTTTGAAGATATCAAACATATGACTTAGGCCCGTAGTACTTTTGAAGATATCAAACATATGACTGGTGTTCAAGGTAATATTTTTATGACTGGTTCAGAGGTGAAATGTTTTGATGTGCCTTTTAATCCCATCCCCTTCTTGCCATTATTTACATAATATGAGAATTCATTAGATGGTTTATTACCAATCTCGTTATCCTAGGCGAGATGTAAGAATTACAATTAAATTTATTTAAACTAGCACAGAGATAAAGAACTGCACGGTCAAATTTTTGGGTTGTCCTGCCTATTCAAGCTAATATTATTAATCCTGACTATTCTAGATATCCTGAAACCACAATGAATGGTGCAAATTATCTAAAGACATATACTCCCGCAAAAATTTTTCCATTTGACAATTAATTCCAATTTAGTTGAAGAGAAAAGTTCCACTAGGTAGAAAAGATTAAACTTGCCTACGAGGACTTGCTTATAAAAGAATACGTAGTATGTACAAGTTGCTTTGGGTTGATTGAAGATGGTCGGTATTGCCTTTCATGTGTATCTTGAAGATTGTTGATGATGATAACCTGATACAACCTAGAAGGTATATTGTGACAACCCAAAATTAGCATTTCATTTCTTATTCTTTATGCTTGTCATGCATGCATCCATATCTGACATAATTTGAACTTCTTTTGTTTTGAAATGTCCAACCCATATACTATTATTAGTGTACCTTCCATGATCTCATTTCAGTTTACCATTTATATTTATGTAATATTATCGTCAATATTGGAGGAATTTGATTTTAGCTCTTTTAGTTTGTACTTGTGTAATATTATAGTCAATATTGAAGGAATTTGATTTTAGTGCTTTTAGTGTGAACTGGTTTCTTGTTTGGCAATTCTATTGTTCTAACTGTTGTCAAAATTGCAGGATGTTTTCAACCTTCTTCCAAATCTAAACGTGGCCGATTTAATTAAGGCATTTGCAGGTAAATACATAATGAAATGAGAAGTATTATGCATACTAATATTAACTCTTCAACAGGTTGATTTGTTAATTTGTTATGTACATTGCTAATAGCTACCAATTCTTTGTGCAGTGAAAACAAATGACCAGATGCTCGTCATTTACTTATCCTCTCTTATCTGGAGTGTGATTGCACTACACAATCTGATTAATAACAAGGTAACACGAAGTCTGCAACCATAATAATAGGGTCAAATATTCTTGCAGACAGTGATCTCAAAGTATCCGACTCATATATTCTTGCCTTAGCTTCCCTTCCCTCCTATTCTTGTTGATTCAAGTTTTCTTGATTGTCATACACTGTATACAAGAAGAAATTATTATAACAGTGTTAAATTTTTTGCTGCTCTGGTGGCTGGGTTAGGGCAAGTTGAAGCCATGGCTATTTATATTTAATACTTGGAGGCTATTGGCAATTTTATACTATAGTGATATATTACTAATGTGCCAATTGGTTACATTCTTTCTGATTGGTGTCTAATTTCCTTGTTCTATTGATGAGGATTGAGAAGGGTATAGCTGGTATGAATCACTGTTACATCTGAAGATGGTTTAGACATAGATGGCAGTCAGAGGATGAATTTAATTTTAAGGTTTAAAATAAGCCTTTGATAGAATTGTGTGTAGTTGGCCTCAATAGAATCTTCCTACTTGCATAATTCAAGGATGTAGGGGGTTCCTTTGGAAATATCTTCCTGATCTCGATTCTGTCTTTCCCCATATAACCCCAATCTAATTCCAATAACCCCAATCTAATTCCAACAATGATATTTTTCTAGTTTATATGTTCCTTTCATTTCCCAGACATCTAACCTATGCAACTTTAGTACTTTTGGATTTTGGATTAAGGAATATAATATTGACCATTGATGTAGAGGAGCAATTGAGCTTGGAAGAATAAAGGATAGGGATGGACTTTTAGGGGAGACTTATTAGGATCCTTGTGCAAAGCGAGCCTTGGCACCATGGTAAGGTTTACTCTGATCTGAAAGTCACGAGGTCTAATCGTGAAAACAGTCCCTTTGCAGTGAGAAGACTCAGTACATTAGACCCTTCCCACAGTGGTAGAAACCTTGGGTCATCCCCTTTTTTAAACCTTAGTTAGCCGTCTGATAGTGTTTTAGCTGGTATATTGAATAACCTTCTGTTCAGAAGATAGACATATTTAGAGTATCTAGATGATCTTTTAACTATGCAGTTTTTGTGCCTTGCTAGCTTCTTCCTCCCAATCGATCCTTCCGACAAAAACTAACAACAAACTCAATTCTTTCGATGGATAAAGCTTGGGTGTATCTGCCAAGGTAATCGTATCTGAACTCAAATATGTGTTCGATACTAGCATGCTCCCTTGTTGCTAGCCAAATAATTTTTTTTAAAATTTTTCTTTGTAGACCACTGCCTGCATATAGAGCAGGAGCTATAACTTTTGTTGCAAGTGCGATGGAGAAGTTAGGAAATCCCCCAAAAATTCAATGTCCTTGTGCTCGGTGCAGAAATATCATTTTCCAAACTGGTGACGATGTAGTGTCACACTTGGTTATGTTTGGGATGGATAAGACATACGATATTTGGATTTTTCATGGGGAAGAATGTCCTAGAACATCCTCCAAAATGACATGTGATCGCGATGAAATACCAGATACATATAGGATGTTCGTAGATGCGCATGTTAACGAGGAAGAGATTGCAGAATATACTGAAGAAAGGAGAGATGAAGGGTTTACTAAATTGTTAGAAGAAGCAGAAACTCCCCTGTACCCAGGTTGCACCGACTACACAAAGTTGACAGCGACAGTAGTACTTTTCAAACATAAAGCTGTCAATGGTATCACTGATAAGGCATTTACCGAACTTCTCAAAATCTTGAGTGACATGTTACCACAGGGTAATACACTTCCTGGTTCAACATATGCTACCAAAAAGCTACTTAAGACCTTTGACTTGGGGTATGAAAAAATACATGCATGTGTCAATGATTGTTGTCTATTTAGAAAAGACTTGGCAGATCTGGATAATTGCCCAAGATGTGGGAAATCCCGGTGGAAAGTCGTCGGAAAAGGAGATGAGCGCAAAATTAAAAAGGGGGTGCCGGTCAAGGTTTTGAGGTACTTTCCAATTATTCCCAGATTTAGAAGGATGTTCAGATCATCAGAAAATTCTGAACAATTATTATGGCATAGCACTCATCATAGTAAGGATAACAAGATGCGACATCCGGTTGATTCGCTTCAATGGAATTTCATTGATAGTAATTGGCCTGATTTTGCAGCTGATCATCGAAATTTAAGACTTGCACTTGCTACCGATGGATTTAATCCTTATCGTAATCTAAGTTCCATATACAGTTGTTGGCCCGTGATGCTTGTTAATTACAACCTTCCCCCATGGCTATGCATGAAAAAAGAGAACTTGATGTTAACCTTGTTAATCCCTGGGCCGAAGCAACCAGGAAATGATATTGATGTATATTTAAGGCCACTCATTGAAGACTTGAAAGAATTATGGATAAGTGGGGTTGAGGTGTATGATGCATATAAGAAGGGCATGTTCAATTTGAGGGTCATTCTGATGTGGACAATTAATGATTTCCCAGCTTATGGAAATCTGGCTGGATGTACTACAAAGGGTAAGGCAGCATGTCCTATTTGTGGTGTTGATACTTGTTCAATATGGCTACCTTACAGCAACAAGTGTGCGTACATGGGTCATCGAAGATTCCTTGCATCCAATCATCCTTATCGAAAGAAGAAGAGTTGGTTTGATGGAACCATTGAGACGAGAGGCAAGCCTTTAATACTTACTGGTTCGGAAGTTTTAAAAGTTGTTAGTGATATTAAAAATGATTTTGGAAAAGGGGAGGAAATGAACAATGATGAACAAACAAAAAAAGGAAGGGAAAAAGGTAAGGGCCACAAGAAGAGGAAGTGGAAGACTAAAAGAAAGAATGTCGTGAAGGGCCTCATGTGGAAGAAGAAGCCAATTTTTTTTGAGTTATCTTATCACGAGGTAAACCATTAGGTAGATTTTAATAATACTTTAATAAAAGTGTAGAGTTTATTAGTCAATAACATTATGTCAATTTCTTTTTTACAGTATTTGCCGGTACGTCATTGTTTAGATTTAATGCATGTTGAAAAGAATTGCGGTGAGAGTTTAGTTTGCACTTTGCTTGATATCAAAGGAAAATCAAATGATGGTCTTAATGCTCGTAAAGACTTGGAAAAAATGGGAATTAGGTCAGATTTGCACCCAAAGGTTGGAGAGAATAATAAGATGTTCCTTCCACCAGCACAACATACTCTAACAAGTTCAGAGATGGAGACCTTTTATTGGCGATTAAGAAATTTGAAGGTTCCTGATGGGTATAGCTCAAATATTGCAAATTGTTTTGCACAAGAAGACAAGATATTTGGACTCAAGTCCCATGATTATCATGTTTTAATGCAGCAGTTATTGCCCGTAGCATTGAGAGGAATTTTACCTAACGGGCCAAGAAATGTGATATTACGACTATGTTCGTTTTTCAACGATATAAGTCAAAGAGTGATTGATACAGAAAAGCTTGAAGTTGTTGAAGAAGAAATTGTTGATACATTGTGCATACTTGAAAGATATTTCCCTCCTTCCTTCTTCGACATCATGATGCACTTGCCAATACATTTAAGACGGGAAACACGTTATTGTGGACCAAATCAATTCCATTGGATGTATCCATTTGAAAGGTAATCATATTCTATTCATTCATTAAACATTATTTTTTCAATACTTTTTGTAGTTGGTCTTTACCATTTTATTCGATCTTCTTTAGATTCATGAAGACATGCAAGGAAAGTGTTAGAAATCCTTCACGCCCGAAGGATGTATATGTGAATGCTATCTTGTTGAAGAGTGCATGAGATATTGCGTCAAGATATCAAGAAAGCTTGTGAAATTGGTGCAACACATCATCGTAATGAGGACTGTGAAGATGATAGAATATTTGACGGACGACCGATTTCCAAAGGAGAGCATACTATATTGTCTGTTGAAGACATGGAGAATGCTCATCGATATGTTTATTTAATACTGCAGAAGTGGAACCATATGAAGAGTAAGTTTAAGTTAAATAAAAACTTGCCCAGTTTCTTTGTCTTGGTTATGTTTTTCACTCAATCTTTCTCTTAGGATGCGTATGGAAGAGTTGAAGAGGTTACATGATAATCTCTCTGATGAAGAACTTTCAAAGAAGCATTCAGAGACTTTCTGTAATTGGTTTACTGATAAGGTGTTTTAACACTTTGTTTTTTGTCATTACACACTAGGTTAGTTTACATATTACAAATAAATATCTTATAATTTTGAATACATGGACAGGTTAAACTTGAAATGGCAACAGGAGATGTTTCTGAAACAATAAAGTGGCTATCATATTGGCCTAGAAAACAAGCACTCTCCTACTCTGGTTTTATTATAAATGGTCGTCGGTTTCGCACGAAGGTGACTGAAAAGTCCACACAGAATAGTGGTGTTTCACTCGAAGCAACTACAATACGTCGATCTGCATCAAATGACCATGAAGAATCTAGTAGTAGTACAATCGGTCACTATGGGATCTTGCGTGATATTATTGTGTTGGACTACCTGACTTTTCAAATTCCTTTATTTAAGCGCAACTGGGCAAATATATATCATGGAGTGAAGGTTGAAGATGGATTTACATTAGTCAACTTTGACCAATTTAAAGATCAATTTAAAGGAGATCCTTTTATATTAGCAACACAAGCCTCCCAAGTATTTTACTGGAGAGAAAACAAATCATCTAATTGGCAAGTCGTGGTGAGGCCGCCACCAAGAGGCTACCATGATTTGGAAATCTATGATGAGGGTCACGATGAGGATGATGAATCATCTTATAAGCCACTAGATGCAACTTTGCTTGATAGAACCATGGACGACCAAGATGGTAGTTGTGTAAGAGCGGGTTGTGACGACATATTGGTAAAAATTATGAATGCTTCTTTTATATATTGGTTAAAATACTTTGATCTCTATAATCTTTTCTTTTTCATGAGTATATTGCTTATATTACTCGATGTATATACAATATTTAATCCATTGAAATTTTCTTGTACTAACAGGTGGATCTTTAGATAAGTGACGACTTACCATCATCATCGATATGGCTGGTGGACAAGAGGAGGTAAGACTTGACCATATCAACTTAATATTATATATTCATGTTATGACCGGGAAGCTAGAACTGAAAATATCCCAAATTATAAATAAAAAAATATGGTCCCACATTAGAGATGATTTGCACTCGACATATTGGTTCGTGTCGCTAGTTGTGTCCTTGTCTGCCTCACATATCATGGTGTTTTTCATACATTGCTGATTCATTCCTTCGTCTCTCATTTCTGTTTCAAATTAAACTTATATGTCACTCTATCCTTTCTACTCCCAATCTTTTAGACAGTACTTTTTCCTCCAATGTTAATCCTCTCTATGCATGTCTTGTTATAATAAATAAGTGCCACCAGACGAACAACCCAGAATAGTCGGCACCTACAGAAAACCATGTTATTCCCTGTTTTGCATGCTATGATTTGTCAACTGTATGCTTGATACTAATGGAGACCTGATTTTCTGTCAGATTGTTGATGTGTCAACCTGTTATATATATATATACATATTATGTGTGTGTTCTAACTCCTGATTTGATAATAAACTATGCAGAGTTCAAGACAAGGGAAGAAGCGCACCAAAAAATTAAAACTAGCAGCCATTTCACTTGCGAAACAACAGGGTAATGAAGGCATTAGGATTTCAGAAAGAGGTTCTAATCCCTCTCCTGACAACAATTCTACCGCGCAAAGAATGCCTTCTCGCTCGCCTTCTAATCCCTCTCCTGACCACAACCCTAATCAACCTATTGAAGAAGGGCAAATACCAAAAAAGAGGACAAGAGGTCCAACGAGGATGCAAACACTCAGCGTAACTCCTGATACTCGAGTAGAGGTGGAGTTCAATGAAAGAGGACAGCCTGTAGGTGTGCACTCTGAGAAGTTATCTTCATTTTTGGGTGCATTGGTACGAGATCTTGTACCCGTTACTTCTGATGATTGGAGAAAGGTTGATGAAAAAGCGAAGGATGATCTGTGGACATGTGTCCTGGTATTAATTATATATATAGCTAACTCAAGTTCAAACATAACTTTCTTAAGTGCACATGTTAATGTTATATATATATATATATATATATATATATATATATACTGATGTGATGCTTTTTTTACAGACGAGGTTTAAGGTCGACGAGAGATTCAAGAAGCTTGTTATTCAATTGATGGGTACTCGTTGGAGGGAGTACAAGTCTAAGCTAATAAGCTCAATCAGAGATGCATCAAATCTCCAAAATAAGGAATATCTCTATGCTAGCCTTAAACCAGATAATATAAGATCTCTTCAAGACTGGAATGATTTTATAGCAAAAAAGATATCCGATGCATTTGAGGTACATTGTAAGTTTTTATTTAATGATTTTGGTAAGGTGTGTTTTGTTTACAATTGAATTTTTGGTGTAGGTGAAGAGCAAAAAGTTCAAGCAGATCAGGGCGAAGAATGAGACCCCGCACACTATGAGTAGGAAGGGGTATGCCCGACTAGAGGAGGAGATGGTAACTTTCTATGAACCTACTAACATATGAACAACTGTTTGAGAATGATTCTTCAGAGAATATTGCAATAAAATATTGTATTTAGTCCCATTTATCTTAGTGTAACTGCCAACCCTAATCAGTATTGTGCTTGAAATAATGTATCATTTTTTAGAGAAAGGAAAATCCAAATAAAGTTATAAGGAGAGACGAGGTTTGGTGTAAAGCACACACTAAAAAGAATGGGGAAGTACCAACCACTTTTATCGCTGATTGTGTGGTAAGAGTACATTTTTATTAATGATCTATTTTCTAATTGTGTTTGACTTCTTTATATCTTATTACTCTATTGTTTGTAAATTTTATAGAGTAAAATTAAAGAGTTCAATTCCTCGCAAACTTCTCCTGGGAATTCATTAACTATAGCTGATGATGCACTCTCTCATGCCCTCGGACCCGAACGGAATGGAAGAGTTAGAGCGATGGGATTTGGTATTACACCTTCTCAAGTAGGTGTCTACATCAATAACTCCAAGAAAGTACAAGTACTAGAGAATACAGTTTCTGAATTGAAGACTGAATTGGCAGAGTTTAAAAATCTATTCATCTATTCATGCAGGCAAGTATTCTACAATAAAGCACATTGTTTTAAAGTCTTATTTTAATTTGTCACGTACATGTTCATTTGTGTTTGTCCACAGACTATCGCTTCACAAAATGGCAAGACGCCCTCCCCTCACTCACAAATTGGGAAGACCCCCTCCCCTTGCTCACAAAATGGTAGCTCTCACTTTGTAGCAAATGTCAATGTTGGTAGCAAATGCAAGCTATTGAATTGGCAAAAGACGGCTGTTGCAGAGGCTAAAATAGCATCCATGGATCCTAATGATGTGGTACATCACGTTCCACTTAGAAAGGATATTTAGAAACTTTGGGTCGAGGTGGCTTTAGATCCCAAGGCTCCACTGTGGAGGCCTAACTCAGCCATGTCGGTGATCGAGGATGCAATTGGAAGTACTGTTGCATGGCTTAAGGATTTCATCAGTTTAGATTAATATTGTTTTACTATGGCTTTTCTGTATATGCATATTTTGGCCAATGACTTTTGTTTTTAACTTTTAGGATCTTAATCTATGTTTCAGCTTCTATTAATAATTGCTTTGGTTGTTTTATATAATTGCATTTTAGGGACGCATGCACCATTTAGCTAGGTAACTAACCCCTTTTTAATTCCGCCAATGTAATTGATATATATAGCATTGCATTGCCGGTCCCAAGCCCGGATAAAGGAGGAGGGGAAAGGAGTTCACTTACCAGCAGTTTAAGGTAATAAGACCATTCATTTCCTTTTTTTTGTTAACTTTTTATTCCTAGGCATAAGACCCTTCATTTCCTTTTTTCTTTCTAATATTATTTGCTCGTTTTTATTTTATTTTACAGGTATGAGCTGGTCTATGCTCCCATGTATGGAATCACTCATCTTCTTCTACAGAAAGTGACTGCAGAAGAGGAGGGGAAAGAAGTTCACTTACCTACCGTAGTTTAAGGTAATAAGCTCTATCTCCCTTTATCTGAGTTGTGAACTTAGCATCAGTATTTTTCCTACGTTGGTCTTCCTCGAGAGCATGTAAACTCTTCGTATCTTTCCTGCTTTAAGACTCATCAGCAAGACTAGTATCTCCTTCCATCACAGTCTGGCCTTGAGCACCAACATATATACGAATATACTCACCAGGTTTTTGTCTTTCATGCTTTTGTACTCTTCACCAACATGAAAGACTCGGGTTCGTATATATGTTGGTGCTCAAGGTCAGACTTTGATGGGGGGAGATGCTAGTCATGCTGATGAGTCTGAAAGCAGGAAAAGACAGATATGAAGAGTTTATTGATGTAAAAGAAGACGACGAAAGTAGGAAAATACTGATGCTAAGTTCACAACTAAGATAAAGGGAGATAGAGCTTATTACCTTAAACTGCCTGTAGGTATGAGCTTATTTTGGCTAGATTCCATTAGGTTCCATTTTTTATGCTCATGGTAAGCTTTGAAGTTCTTTTATATACTTGTATTTTGTATTTTGTTGACCATTAACTGAATGAATGCATGTATATATAGGCAAACTGGAAATATGTACAAGAATGTTAAGAAGATTGAGAGGGGTGTTGCATTTCCAACATGCTTATCTATGAACAACACTGTCTGTCATTTCTCCCCTTTAGCCAGTGATGAATCAGTTTTGGAGGAAGGTGACATTTTGAAGATGTAAGCGTTTTCAAGCATCTCTCAATCTTGATGACGATGAATTGATTAACTTGGTTAGCTGTACCATTGTAATGAATTGGGTGAATAAAGATGTTATGGTTGGTTGCAGAGATCTGGGGTGTCACATAGATGGGTTCATTGCTGTAGTTGGGCACACTCATGTCCTTCAACAAGGGCCAGTAACAGGAAGAGCATCCGATGTCATTGCTGCTGCAAATACTGCTGCAGAAGTTGCCTTGAGGCTTGTGAGGCCGGGAAAGAAGGTAATTGAATTGAATATTTTGTTTCTATTCTATTGTATTGCTTAGGAGTCATTCTTGAAGGTTCCATTGGATCTTACCGGTTGCTCTAACTTGAAATAATAACAATTCTCTTGCAAAATAAAGAAATTAAGATTCTTTTACATATAACCAAAACAGAGAAGGGAAAAGAATAGAGCCGGATGTACATTTGTATTGTTAGGGTTCCCATGTTTGTGGAAGAACAATCAGTGGCTACTGGTTTTGTTTTTTATTTTTATAAATCGTGGACTGATTACATCTATAAACTGACTGAGTTGCACATCATCATATGCATAGAAGAGTAAGTTGAAGGTGATGCTTTTATAATTGTGTTTGAAGTTAGAAAATTCTGGTTAGGGGGTATATAATTGCTTTGTAAGTAGTGCATAAACTTTTGTTTGTGGAATTAGATGAGATCTGTGTGGGCCAATTTGATCATAGAGTAGCTTATGTCAATATTTTCTTGGTGGAGGCTGTGTTTGGACTTTAAGCACGAGTTTTAGAATACAGTTCTTCATCACTAGTGTCATCCCTATAGGAGTGCTCATTCGCTCCTTTGCTGTGTGCATTCACAACAATACCTGCTTTCCAGTTTTCTTACATAGCTCACAGCTTCCATTTGCGCAACCATTATTGAAGCTCTGTCAATCAGTGTGTCACATTTTCAATCTAAAGAACAATTTGTATTACCAGAAAAGGACCAATTCTTGTATCCAGTTCAACCATGAAACCCACTGCTCTACAACGTTGCCAATAGCTTAAATGTATGTGCTAAAATGAGTAATCAGTCACTACTGCCCTAAGTTGAGTAATTTAGAAAGTTTCATATACTCTAGAGGACATGAACTTTCTGATTGGTTCAAGAAAAAACTGGGTATATTTATCTATCTTTTACCTGTGACAGGCACTTTCTTGGTCGATTGCGACACAATCGAGCGTTTCAGACTTAATCCAGACTAATGCCGCTTGGTTCGCAGTTACATGCATGATGTCGGAGCATTCCTTCTTGAGCTTGGTCGAGTGACAAGTACTCTTCATATCCACTAAGTTAAAGACCACTAGATCGTTGTTTGGTTGTTATGATTTTATATTGAAATTTTCTCTGTATTTATGAATAATTTTGGACTAGTGATGAATTTTTGCATCTTAATTTAAATACAAAAACTTCTTTGGCAACTTTAATTTTGTAATTTTGTGGCTATGATATGTGGGTGGATGTGAGGTGCGGAGACGGGAATGGGTTACGGACAGGTTCTGGGAATGTAAAAAAAAAAATTAGACCTAAGACAACGTTTTTTAAAAATGTTGTCTTAGATCTAACGTTTTTAAAAAACGTTGTCTTAGGTCTAAGACAACATTTTTTTTTAAATGTTGTCTTAGGTCTAAGACAACGTTTTTTAAAAACGTTGTCTTAGGTCTACGACAACGTTTTTTAAAAACGTTGTCATAGACCTAAGACTACATTTTTAAAAAACGTTGTCCTAGATCTAAGACAACGTTTTTAAAACGTTGTCTAATGAAGCTTCAAAGAATGGAATTTCAACTTGGAAGGGGTTTCAACAACGTTTTTTGCAACGTTTTTTGAAACGTTGTCTATAACTACAGCCTATAACAACGTTGGATTAGACAACGTTTTGAAAAACGTTGTCAAGAGTCTATAACAACGTTTTAAAAACGTTGTTAAAAGTCTTTTTTGTTGTAGTGGGGGTCAGGAGGTCATATAGGTTCTTTGATTTCTGGATGAGCAATGCTAAATTCAAAGATATTTTAACAAAGTCATGGCAGAAACAATGCTTAGGGAGACCTATGCAAGTGGTCTTCAACAAGCTGAAAAGACTCGGGGGACCTAAAGGAGCTGAACAAGAGGCAATATAGTAACATCTCAATGAGGGTTAAAGATGCAAAAATAGAGATGGAAACCATACAAATTAAGGGAGATACAGGTTAAAGATGGACTGCAGAAATTAATTCAAAAGGAAAAGAAACTTACTGCAAGATTTATAGAGCAGCTCATGGATGAAGAATCTTTTTATTTTAGCAGAGGGTGAGCAGAAACACATCCTACTTCCACAATAATATGAATTCTCATATTGGTAGGAATAAAATAATGAGCATCAATTAATGGAAAAATAAATCAACACACTGACATAAATCTCACACATCTAAAATACTAAAATGATGCATAAGAGTTGAATGATAGCTCATTCCATGTCCAGATCATGGATCCAAAATTTCCAGAGAAAAATAAATCTGAAAATCTGAGGAATCCATTAATGGAAAAAAAACAAACAAATATTTTTTTTTTAAAATATGGGTAAATGGTAGATATATCATATATAGATCAGGAAATATATATACCAACAACAAAACTAAAACCCATAATTAAAATCTTACCTGCTGCCATAACCCTAGCTGCTTGAAGATTGATTGTGGCTACCGACTGATGGAGGAGATTAGAGGACGGCTATGTTTGAAAGAGATGTCAAAAATCAGAACTCATATGAGAGCTTACTCTGGGTGTGTGTGTATGTGTGTGTGTTTGAGACAGAGACAGAGAGAGAGAGAGAGAGAGAGAGAGAGAGAGAGAGAGAGAGAGAGAGAATGTGTGTGAGATGGAGATGGCCAGATGGGTTTCCTTTGAGCAAACTCATCGAAGAAGCTGTGAAAGTAGCGAAGCAGCGACAGCAACCATGGCGAAGTAGCGACGGCGACCATGGCAAAGCAGTGACGACAATGGCGAAGTAGGCAAGCTGCAGCGATGCGATTGGATCGAGGTGAGAGTGCGATGAGAAGGGTTCGAGGCTTCAAGCATAGATGAGAGTCGAGAGATACGCCGTGTCTGATTTGGGGATTGTGAATGTTTTTTGACATTTTTTTTTTAGTTTTAGATATTATGTAAATTGTAAAATGTATATTTAGATCAAAACGACGTAGTTTTATGAAATGACGGGCCGGGCTGGGCTAAACGCGCATTAACAATACAAAGGCCCAGTGCTGCCCGAGACCGCGGGCTTTCAATCCTTCTCAAGCCCAGCACTGTGTACTAGTCCATGAGCACGAGCTTTGAGGGCCGGGCATTGGCGGGCTTTGCGGGCTGATGGGCCGACTTGCTCACCCCTACCGAAAACACGGTTTGGTGTGTGGATGCCCATCTTGGTGCACCGCACACCAAACCAAGCTTTGCTACACAAGTCAAGCCGTCTGGCTACTGAAGACTTTGAAGGCACAAACGAAGCTTCATCCAAACTTGGCCCCGAGAGTAACATCAAAATATATCTCTCTCAGCCTCCTATATAAAGAGCTCTCTGCTCTCTCCCTCAAACACACCAACAACATCCAAGAATCCAACAACACTAAGACACACAACACTCTCAGCTCTCTCTCACTCACTGAAAGAAAGAAAAAAAAAAGAAAAGCTTTCTGCTCTCTCTCTTGCTCACCCTTAGCCTGAGAAAACAAATTGTTCTCTCCTTGGGTAAATTTCACACACACACACACACATACATAGCAAACACATAGTGTTCTTTGAATACACCCAATATCAAAACGTAAGTCTTCCTTTCCTCGTATCGGTAGCAGTGGAAGCACAACGGTCAGGCTACGAGCTAGCTTGATCCAATATAACACAACGGGCTAGAACTTGGCCCGAAATCTGTAAAACGACAGAAGGTAACCCCTTCCATTCGTTACTTTATTTATCCATTTTGATATGTAAATAAATACATTTAAATTGTAAATGTGTGTATATATTTATTTCAATACATTTGATTTATAAATACGTGTACCATATTAACCTTAAATTCAAGTATATATTATAGTTATTTTATTTATTTTGTAATAAAACATATTTATATTTTATAACGTAAACGGAGATATAAATCTCCGCGATACATTTTCTTCAGTCACACAGAATAACAAACTCATAGCATATAAACTCGAGCATGCAATCATAAGAGACCGAAAGGGCGAGTTGGGTGCGTAAAATCTTTCCAACTCGTAACTTAGCCTCCGAACCCATAATCTCAGTTTTTCTCTCGTTTTCTATATAAACGAGGGTGGCGACTCTGTTTTCTTAATATAAATGTGTTGTACGCATTTGTTACATTTATTTTTCGAGAATCCAGAGCTAAAAGGCACAGAACGATCTACGGATCGGGGTGCTCACACCAACGCATAGCATCTGAATTAGATTTGGACGCATAGAGTCGTTGCAATCTTGGAATCAAAGGCATGTAATACAACTGTTTGTATGTACATTTTTCTTGTGTTTCAAACTACCCCTACACTTTGGCCTACACTTTTTCACTTGGATGATCGATCTAAATGACACCTATATATATATATATATATATATATATATATACATATTTAAAGTTTGTGAGAATGCCTTAGGTTGTGAATCCAAAACTTTTAGGGTTTAGGGTTTAAGGTAAAAGTTTAGGGTTTTAGAGTATGAGTTTAGGTTTAGGGTTAGGTTTAGGATTAATTAGGGTTTAGGGTATAGGGGGTATAGGGTATACGTATTAGTTAAGGTTTAGTTAGGGTTTATTTAGGGTTTGTTTAGGGTTAGGGTTTAGAGTTAATTATGGTTAGGGTTTAGAGTTAATTAGGGTTATGGTTTAGAGATAATTAGGGTTATGGTTTTGAGTTAATTAGGGTAATGGTTTAGAGTTAATTAGGGTTATGGTTTAGAGTTAATTAGGGTTTAGATAGGGTTATCGTTTCAATTGAAGGATCTCCCATCTTGAATCCAAAACGTTTTTCAAGTGGTGTTCACTTTTTCACTTTGGATGATTGATCTTTTGAGAATGTTCAGTTCTATTTTTGTATTTTCTGCTTGGATACTCCACTATTGGTAAATGTGCGTCTATCTATATTTAGGGTATATGGTATATGGTATAGGGGGTATAGGGTGGGGGGTACATGGTATACGTATTAGTTAGGGTTTAGGGTTAATTAGGGTTTAGGGATAATTAGGGTTTAGGGTTAATTAGGGTTTAGAGTTAATTAGGGTTTAGATAGGATTACAGTTTGTTTAGGGTTTATGATTTACAGTTTAGGGTATACAATTTAAAGTTTAGTGTTTAGAAAGGCTAATTCAACCTAACAATCTTGACCAGTATGCAACTAATGATCAATTTCATAAATAATTGAACTAACATAGTAGTGTTAGTCTTATTTATCACAAGTCCAAGTGCTTAGAACTATTTTGTTCGTATACGCGCTTATTCGATCATATTATTTTCTTATGATATGCTAAGACACCAAATATCCCTACCTAATAAATTGCATACAAATCTAATACACGAAGGGATTTATAACATAAAACTAGCATATAAATTACAAAAATAACATAAATATCACAATTAAATCATGACTAACATAAAAATAACATAAATATCCAAACTAAAGCCTGTAAAACATAAATAGCATGCAAATTACAAATGTCTAATTAAATGTTTACAAAATTTTATAGAATACCAAATCTAAAAATTACAGATTAAAATACAAATTAAAAAAAATAGCATGCATACAAATAACATAAACAAATAATACAATTTTTTTTTATAAATTTACAAAATAACAAATAAATTAACATAACATAATAAAAATTAACATAATATCATACAAATTTATAAACAAACTTAAAATTAATAAATACAATATCACAAAAAATCAAATAAATACAAAAAAAGGTTAAAATTATTGTTAATGGGAGAGAGAGGGAGGGGGCTGGCGGCTCAGTGGTGGCAGTGGTGGAATTTGTTGAGAGAGAGAGAGAGAGAGAGAGAGAGAGAGAGAGTGTGTGTGTGTGTGTGTGTGTGTGTGTGAGATAGATTATAATTTTTAAAAAAAAGGAAAAAAAAAGAGGGTTAATCGGAGATATTTACCGGTGGTGACGACAGACAGATGATGGGGCGGCGACGGTGGTGGTGGATAGTGTAATCTAAGAAAAGGGAGGGTGCCTGTGAAGGTGAAAGAGAGAGAGTAAACTGAAAGAGAGAGAGAGAGAGAGAGAGAGAGAGAGAGAGAGAGAGAGAGAGAGAGAATAATCTGGGCTATATCTGCTGGCGGCGTGGGTGGGCACCGGCGGCGTGGGTGGGCAGCGACGGTGGTGGGAGCTCGTTTCTTGGCCAGAGATAGAGAGGGAGAGAGAGGGAGAGAGAGAGGGGGTATGGGCGGGGTGGGGGTCGTTTGTTTTTTTGGAAGGGGGGGAGGCGTGGGAACGGGAAAGGAGGGAGTTTGGGGAAGTGGGAAGGGGAAAGGAGGGAGTTTGGGGAAGGGGGAAGGGGGGTTGACCGGTCATGAGACATTCATTATAATTAGTGACGGAACTTCCGTCGCTATAATCCGTCACTAATTAGCGACGGAGCCATAAATCAGGGACGGCGACTCCGTCTCTAATGTTCATGCAATTTTTCCTGCGATTTTTAGTGGGGGACATTTGAATATTCCTTAAATTAGTGACGAAAGCTATTCCGTCTCTAATTTAAAAGCCCGTTAATTTAGCTGCGGAAACCGTCGCTAATTTAATTTTTCGTCTTTAATTAGCGACAAAAATGTCCGTCACTGATTATTCCGTCGCTAATTAGCATATTTCTAGTAGTGTTATCAAATAGCTAAAAGGAAGGCAGGTTAATCATCAAATCACCCACATGGTTTACGCACCGATGTACTAAGTGTCTGATTCAACTAGGCCTACTTATATTTTAAAAAGTCAAAGCTTAAAATTGTATCCCTTGAATTCATTGCTCGTTTGTTGAGGTTTTTTTTAAAGTGATTTGTTTTAACTTATAAGCTAAAATCCAATAAGTAAGGTACAACACCCTTTGTTCATTAAAAAGTCAAAGCAAAAAAGCTTCAATTTTAAAGCTTTTTTAATTTCTTGAGAACACAAAAACTACTATTCATTAATGAATTTTTGATTATATAGTACCATTTTCTCAAATATAAGTAAAAAGAGGAACACTAATTTTAAAATAATTTTAATAAAATATAATTATTTAATGCAGGACAAGGGATACAATAAATAATTTATTCGTCGGTGTAATTGTAAATGTTTTATGCGATAAACGTTTTGAAGCTCCACATATTTGAGTAACCACATTCAAATTGAAAAAGAAAAACTAAACTAAACTAAACATGGAAATCGACGCACGCTAATGGTATAATAAAGCAGATATATACTTATTTTTTGTTTTAAGTATAATTAAAAAGTAAATATTAATTTAATATTGTCATGTGTTGATTATTTGAGATAGAGGTAAGACCTTTTTTTTGTTTTTTTTTCGGGAATGAAGGAACTAGTTAAGTCTACCGTTTCAAGCTTATTTAACAAATAATCATAACAACACTTTTAAGTACCTACAACAAACAATCTATGAGTCAATCAACGAAAATAAACGAATCTTTAAAGTAGTTGATTTACAGCAAGCTTAAAAAAAACTAGGGTTAATGACACCATTAGTCCCTCGACTATGGACTATTTCACCAGTAGTTCCTTAACAATTTTTTTTCAAATTTCAGTCCCAAGAGTTTTCAAAAGTCACGCAGCTAGTCCTTTGGATGGATGCCATTAGTGATTTGCCGTTAAGTTGCCCATATGCCTCCCACATGCATTTGACCAAAGGGCAAAAATAGAATTTTCCTTATCATCTTCTTTACCATCTTCAAACCCCAATCCCAAATTATGAACAGATCATGTTTTATGCATTTTCTAAGAAATGAAGTTCAAAGACAATTCCAAATTATGTTCAGAGACAATTCCAAATTATGTTTTATGCATTTTCTAAGAAATAACGTATCGAAATTGAGCTTGAAAACATTTACCCAAAATAGGGCTTAACTTCCAGTTCATTATAACGCAAACCCTAACTTTCAAAATTACATCAAGATTGGCTTCAATCGATTTGTAAGACAACAACATATGGGTGTGCTGTGCACTAGACTGAAGAGAGATGGGTGTGACTGTGGAGAGGGAGAGGCGAGATGAAACGGCTTGGCCGGAGTGGGGGTTGCTGCCACGGGCTCGCTGGGAGTAGCAAGAGAGAAAGAGTGCTGCCGCGGGCTCGCTTTAAGAGGAACAGTGACTTCTTCTTCACCTGATTCGACTTGTGAGTTAAGAATTGAAACACAAGGGACTAGGTTGCCATTTTCGGATGAAATTTCATGGGAGAGAAAGGGGCGAACCCGTACAATGATTCGAACCATCGAGATTGAATTGGGTTGCGGGCGTGATGGTTTTGAAGGAGTTACAAGATTTCTTGAACTTGTTTGAGTTGCCATTGAAAACAAAAATTTGAAGGCACAAAGATTTAGTTTGGAACAAGTAAAGAGTCAATTTTAGATAAAGAAATGCGAGAATTTGGAATCGGTTAACTAGGTTGAAGACAAATCAAAATTGATTTTGGGTTTTACTGGGTATGAAGCTTTGGAATTCAATTTTGACTGTTGATGGTGAAGAAGATGATAAGGAAAATTTTATTTTCGCCCTTCGTCAAACGCACGTGAAAAGCACATGGACAACTTAACGGCAAATCACTAACGGCATCTACAAAAGGACTAGCCGAGTAACTTTTGAAAACTCTTGGGACTAAAATTTAAAAAATTTATTAAGAGACTACAAATAAAATAATTTATAGTCGAGGAACTAATGGTATCATTAACCCAAAAACCTATAAAGTCTAACTTTTCAATACATCAATAATTACTTATATCATATAATACCACAATACTATTAAGCATTACGTTCTCTTTATCATTTTACTTCTCCATCTTTTCTTAAATTATTATCTTATTGATTTTTTTTAGTTAAATTGACTATTTTTGAATGAAAATTTGATGTATATATAAATTATATGTTTTATGATTTTTAAATCTCACTAATATTAGTATATTACCAGCTCAAATGTGGTAATTTTATAAATTTTAGTATCAGTGCATTTAGATCAAATTTAATATTTTCTAAGCAAAAACATTGACAAACTTATAAATTCAATCTAAAAATATATTCCCTCCCTTTCTAAATTATTTTCTTGTTTTTCTTTTTTGTCGGTCTTTATATAATTATCTTGTTTTTAAATTTTCTTTTTAGGATATTACTTTTATCATTTTACTTTTACTTTTTTTCTCCATTTTAATTATGAATTATATACACATAAATATTAAAAAATATACTATAGTATATTAATAATTAAGTCAATCAATTTTTCTTAATCTATATCCCGAATCAAAGATTACAATAATTTAAGGACGGTGTAGGTATGAAGACATAAGTAAAAATATTACAAGCACGAACTCCTGTTCTAAAAAGGGAAAACTCTCTCACCGAGAGCTCTCACACCCCAGTCCCATAAAAATATGAGAGGAAAAATCCACACTCCAATACCATGAGAATGTGAGAGATAAAATTATGGTGACTCAACGATTAAATAACTAGGAGGATCCGTGCCTATTACCTATGAGGAGCCACTCCCACAAAAAAATAAAACCTCCCACACTGTAATTGTTAGAACTAGATCCTTGGTCCTGTGTAAATCTACGGTAACGAACTCCTGATATTATCAACCTTTGTTTTCCAACTAGCCATCGAGAGTTCACTTGTGTCCTTCTGTCTCTCCCTCACACCCCACACACACAAACTCTTTTCTTATATAAAAACCCTAATTTCCGTTCTTTTTTCCATTTTAGTGACCTCCAACTCTCTCCCTCTCTCTCTCTCTCTCTCTCTCTCTCACACACACACACACACACACACACCATTTCCTCCGACCAAACCGCTCCGAGGATTCTCCAATGGAGTAAAAATCAGGTTCATTTTTTTCTGTTCGAATTTCGCTTGCCATTGTCTGTCGACGCCAATGAGTCTCACTCCGACTCTCAGTTCCTCCGACTACTGTCGCTCACTCGTCCTCGTCCTCCTACTTTTACTTCCTCTCTCCTCGTCTTCTCCCGCCGACGACCAACTCCGATCACTCCTCGAGTTCAAAAAGGGGATCCGAGAAGATCCTCTCGGCAAAGTCTTCGACTCATGGAAAATCCCCTCCTCAGCCTCAGATCCGACCGCCTGTCCGGCCTCATTCCACGGCGTCGTTTGCGACGACTCCGGTTACGTCTCCGCCATTTCCCTCGACGGTCTCAACTTAGCCGGCGACCTCAAATTCAACACATTAAACGCCTTGAAAATGCTCAAAAACTTGACCCTCTCCGGTAACCAGCTCACCGGTCGTCTGGTTCCGGCTCTCGGCTCAATGTCTTCGCTACAACACTTGGATCTGTCGGACAACCAGTTCTACGGCCCGATTCCTGCGAAGTTTAACGATCTCTGGGGTTTGAATTATCTCAATTTGTCCAAAAACAATTTCACCGGTGGGTATCCTAACGGAATTCAGAATTTGCAGCAGATGAAAGTATTCGATGTGCACTCGAACAAGCTTAGGGGGGATATCTCTGTGCTGTTTTCGGAGCTTCGTAATGTGGAGCAAGTTGATTTAAGTTATAATTTGTTTTTCGGGTCTTTATCATCGATGAGTGTTCAGAATCTTTCGAGTTTGGCCAATACTGTGCAATACATAAATTTGAGTCACAATGGATTAAGTGGTGGGATTTTTGGCGCTGACTCAGTTGGTTTGTTTCGGAACTTGAGAGTGTTGGATTTGGGTGATAATCAGTTGAATGGGGTGCTTCCTCCATTTGGGGCGTTGCCGAATTTGAAAGTTCTGCGTTTGGGGAATAATCAATTGTACGGGTCGATACCTGAAGAGCTCCTTGAGAGTGTGATACCTTTGGAAGAATTGGATCTTAGTGGCAATGGGTTTTCAGGTATGAATTCAGTTAGTTTGTTTAAATGCCGAGTTTGACGCTTCTTTTTTATGAACTTCTTATTTATCAAAAAATAAATAAATAAATTAAAAAAGATAGTAAACTTAGATCTTGTTTGATAGTAGATTTCCTACTCTCGTTGCTCCTGGTTGACTTTACTGGCTAACTCGCACATTTGATTGATATTTGATAGAATAACCGAAAACGTATAATCATGGAAAACTACAAAAAAGTACAAGCAGCCACAAATTTTATGGTTTTGGAAATTTAAGAAGTTACTATACTTTTTGTTCACATAAAAGTCAAACTGACCAAATAGGGACGTGAATAAAATTCGGAGATGTATCTCTTGAAGAGCACCGTTATGTCATGCTTCCTTTACCAAATCCCTCCTTGTGTAAGTCTTTGAATTCATTATAGGAAAGTATTATTTCTCGTTTTCTAAATTGGCGTTACCTAATGTTTTAATCATGATTTGCGGCTGTGTAAAACAAAAGGTAATGAATGAAGACTTCCATAAATTTAAGCCCATAAACAAGTTAATGATTACATGGAATAAGAGATTGAGGGCTTCAAATAAGATCTTTGTTATCTAGTAAGAAGTCTAAAAGGTAAGAATTCTAGCCGTCAAAGGTTATCGGGCAGTGCAATTGAGGCAGGAATGTCTGATTGACCACTTAAGGTAATGGTTGCTTTGTTCAGTTTATTATTATAAGCTTTGAAAAGTACACCATTGCACATTTTCCTCGGTCTTTTAGTTTTCCTGACAAAGATTCTGATTCGTGAAGCCCGGAAGGATCTGCATGATATTGAGTGCCTGAAATGATCACGTAAATTGTAGAGTATGGCGAAGAGATGGATAGAATATCAACCCTCACACACCAATGATACACTTATGACTGAACATTGCGGGAAGGGAAACCCGTCTCTATGGTTAAATCACTGTGCGTGAGGGAACAAGGGCGTACTACATTATGAAGTCTGATGTACAAATGGAAGTGTCATTGAGTAAGTTCCAAAGGGCCTTAAAATTGAATACTTCCATTAGGGCTTTTTCTTTCTTTTTTTTCCCCTTTTTTTGTGAATGAAACAGGAAACATGTATTAGATCAAAAGAGGAATGTACAAAACAGCAAACAAGCCATCCGTTGAGCTGAAAGCGCATTCATTAGTTTATGGATGCATGGGTCCTTGAAGCATTTGGATGATATTAAGCTGATGAAATGATAAATTGATCCCGAGAGTGGACGCATCAAAATTTGATTTCATAATTCTGTCTTTTTTACCTGGCTAAAATCAATTTTTAAGAATTTGATCAGACTTAAATGGAATGTGCTAGCTGTTTGCTAGGAGATGAATGAAGTTTGTTGCCTGCCTCCGGCCTGGCTCTGGCTCACACGAATTGCAAACCAGGCATGATTTCTAGATTGTAAAAATCGACAAGGATACTCGAAATCTTTTTTCTTGTTTATGCAGCCTTTTTACATGCAATAGCATCAAACTAATGACTGAAAATGGGCAGTTTTCAACCTGATAGATATTTAAGACTGACTTACTGTTGTTGTTTGTTTGATATTTCATTGTGTTTATCAGTTGGTAATGTTTTATCTATTTTTGGTCGTGAAATTTAAGCTGGGGGTATATATATGGGCTTCTATTACTTTGCTTTTGCTGCCATATGCTAAGCTGTTTTCTTACATGTTTGTACTCTGTTGCTTTATCTTTAATTCAGATTGTATTTTGTTCTTTATTCATCTTTACCGAATTAGTAGAAGCTTGATGGTACCACTTTCTTGTGAAGGCTTTTTGTCACTAGCTTTTGGAAACTACATGTTGCTGAATTATATATTTTTAAATTTCAGGTTCAGTCCACAGAATTAATTCCACTACTTTGAGCACCTTAAATCTTTCATCAAACGTGTTATCAGGCTCTTTGCCACCTTCTCTTGGAAGTTGTGTCAATGTCGATTTGAGCAAAAACAATCTTTCTGATGACATATCTACTATTCAGAGTTGGGAATCACCTTTGGAAGTTTTGGATTTGAGCTCAAATAAGTTGACTGGAAGTATTCCAAATTTAACTTCTCAATTTCAGAGATTGACCATGTTCAACTTAGGAAATAATTCCTTAGCAGGCTCTTTGCCTCCAGTACTAGAAATCTGTCAAAGGCTGTCTGTTATTGACCTCAGCTTGAATGGACTTGATGGGCCAATCCCACCTAGTTTCTTTACTTCCTTGACTTTGACAAACCTGAATCTTTCATCCAATCATTTGAGTGGATCAATTCCTGTCCGAGGCTCTCAAGAAAGAGGATTATTATTTCTACCCTCTTATCCACCACTGGAATCCCTTGATCTTTCTGATAATTCCTTAACAGGTACATTGCCATCGGACATAGGTAACTTGGGGAGGCTTAATTTACTGAATCTTGGAAAGAATCAGTTGTCTGGAGGGTTACCAAATGAATTGAACAAGCTCCATGGCTTGGAGTACCTTGATTTATCCAGAAATAATTTCACAGGTAACATCCCTGGTAATCTTCCATCAAGTTTAAAGGTCTTGAATGTGTCGTACAATAATATATCAGGATCACTTCCAGAAAACTTGAGAAACTTCCCTGATTCTTCATTTCATCCTGGGAACACCTTTTTGGACATGCCCAAGGATGTGCCAACTGCTAGTGGCGGTGTTCCTTCTCAAATTCATGAGAGTGGGAAACACCATCGCTCCAAGTCTAACTGGAGAATTGCTATAATTGTTGCATCAGTTGGATCTGCTGTAATGATTGCCTTCATTCTGCTGGCTTATCATCGTGCACAGCTTCATAATTTTCACGTAAGAAGTGGATTTGGTATCCAAACTACTGGTAGAGATGTTAAACAAGGAAGATCTAGTCGGCCTCCAACTTCGCTGAGTTTTTCAAATGACCACTTGCTAACTTCAAAGTCAGGGTCATTGTCTGGGGGTGCTGAAATTGCGGAGCATGTGTTGCCTGAGGGGTTGGCTACTAGTTCGGCATCAACAATACCCAACCTGATAGATATTGATCCTGCTACATCCGGAAGAAAGTCCTCTTCAGGTTCCCCATTAGCTTCATCACCCCGTTTCATTGATGCAATTGAACAACCAGCTACAATGGATGTGTATTCACCTGATCGTTTGGCTGGAGAATTGTTCTTCCTGGATACTTCTCTAGCCTTTACTGCAGAGGAGTTGTCTCGAGCTCCAGCTGAAGTTCTTGGTAGAAGCAGCCATGGCACCTTATACAAAGCTACACTGGGTAATGGCCATATGTTGACCGTGAAGTGGTTGCGGGTCGGATTGGTTAAGCATAAGAAAGAATTTGCAAAGGAAGTTAAGAAGATTGGATCATTAAATCATCCAAATGTTGTTCCTATAAGAGCTTACTATTGGGGTCCACGTGAACAAGAGAGACTTATTTTAGCAGACTATATCCTGGGAGATAGCTTGGCGTTACATCTTTATGGTAAGCCGGACTGTTTTTATGGTTCTTATGCAATCCATAAAATGATTTGTTGTTTTGTTCTTATTTTGCAATGCTTGATATGGGTATAATTGTCATTCAGCTTCCTTTCAAGTTCAAAGCTCCATAAAAGCATCTTTGCATGTATCTTCGTATGGAACTTGTCTGAAATGGTATATTCTTGCAAGGACCTATATGATGAACTTCTTTACTGCAAGGTTGTCAAACACAGTAATAATCAAGCGAAGAGCCTCGAGCAAATATTCTCGGAATACTTTACGTTACCTTTTATTTCTCCTTCATAACTTAAAGAATTCCTTGCAAGTAATCCCTTTTGCAAAACCTCATTTAAAAGCGTATTCCCTCTATAAGTCTTCCCCCAAAAAAAAAAACCCTAGACAGCCTTTTCGGTTGATAAACTTGCTATAGAGAACTCTCTGACGTCACTCTTCTCAATATGGTAAGGCCTAAGGCTATATCTGTCAGCTTCCTAAATGCAAGGTTCAGTGGGACCTGACTCTCGTTAGTGTTTACATGCAAGACAAACACTGAGGATTTCGAATTGAAGCAATCGCATGAGTCATGGGACCATAGCCAACTACCATTAGAATCTGTAGGAGAGAAAGAATGAAGGGACCCAATAAGAATAGTAAGCTCGTCCTTTTTTGGTATTGTGGAAGATTAGCATGATGACTTAAGTCAGTCCCCATGTGTGTGCTTCCTCAGGTTGGAACAAATTTATTTTCCATATTCACGGGGTCTTTGACTTTCCACTATATTTGCTTCTATTAGTCTGCTAAAGACAACTTGTTATCTACCTGTGCAAATGTCTTACGATGCTAGGCTATTGAAGTTATGTCCAGTTGTTATTGGGCTTGACTTTCACGGAGTACTGCACATTTTGTTAGACTTTCCTGTCTAGTGTCTTGATATATACATGAAGTATATAAATGTGAGCAGGGGTCTCTTGAAGTTTATTAGTTGGAGTTATTAATCAATTGTGCATCTTATTTGTAGAGACGACGCCTCGAAGGTACTCCCTGTTATCTTTCAGCCAAAGATTTAAGGTTGCTGTTGATGTTGCTCGGTGCCTGTTGTACCTTCACGAGAGAAGCATGCCACATGGGAATCTAAAGCCAACAAATATAATCTTGTTAGGCTCTGATTATGATGCCCGCCTTACTGATTATGGTCTTCACCGCCTGATGACTCCAGCCGGTATTGCCGAGCAGATTTTGAACCTAGGAGCTCTTGGATACCGTGCCCCAGAACTTGCAACCACAACCAAACCCATTCCAACATTTAAGGCTGATGTATATGCATTTGGAGTGATCTTGATGGAATTGTTGACAAGAAGAAGTGCCGGAGACATAATATCGGGCCAATCAGGTGCCGTTGATCTCACGGATTGGGTTCGGCTGTGTGATCAAGAAGGGCGAGGAATGGATTGCATTGACAGAGACATTGCAGGTGGAGAGGAACAACACTCGAAAGCAATGGACGAATTGCTAGCCGTATCACTAAGGTGTATTCTCCCTGTAAATGAAAGGCCTAACATCAGACAAGTTTTTGAAGATATCAGCTCTATATCTGTTTGAAGTTTTTCTTTCTTTGTACATGCGTCCTGGAAATTAAATTTTTTTTTCCCTTTTCTCATGACTTAATTTTTCATTTTCATTGTTTCTTCGTTCCCCTTAATTGGTTTCGAAGCCTTCTAATTTGGGCTAATCGTTACATTTTTTTGTTTCTTCCCTTCAATTTTTGTGTAAAGGGGCGAATGTCCATTATTGATTGATTGACAGTATTTGCAGTTTGATTGAATTGGAAAGGCTTGATATTCTTTCTTTTTTTCTCTTGGTTTTCATGGCAGAGCATGTCTGTGTTTTTTTTTTTTTCTTTTAGTTTTTGCCTTATATACTCCCTCCATCCTAAGTAAAGAGTCAATTTTTGACTTTTTGGGTTACTTTAGTTAAAGTTTGATCGATAATTTACATAAATTTATTTAGTTTTACAAAGTTATAAAAATTATAATATATAGTATTAATAATTTACATAAGTTATTGCTAAGTCCTAATATGCCTTCTAAGGTGTAACAGGAAATCTCCTTACAAGGTTGCTTATAGACACTCTTCTAAACTAATTAATTAGTAAAAACAAATATAAAGCAAATGAATATTCCTAAAAATCTCAAATCTAAAACACGTGAATATTCCTAAAAAAATATCAATTAGGACATATCTTAGTAATTAGAGGGACTGATCTGGGTTATTTGAAGGCAGGTTAGAGTCTAGACCAGCAGGTTAGAGTCTAGACCATCAACTTCTTTAATTTTTGAAGGCTGGTCTTCACATTAGTTTTTCGTTATCATTCTTAAGTCTTAGGTATACTGTTGTGGGTAAACCTAAGATTGGGTTAGCATTAGATGGCTAGCTAGTTTGAGTCCAAAACCTGTAATGTCAGTTGCGCACCTTAAGGCAAAGCCAAACTGTTGTATTTTATAGATTTGCTTGTATCAATAACCTAAGTCTAAGCCAAGGTGACTAATGGGTCTGCGTGTCTGTTAGAGTGGCAACTTGTACTTAGACATCGCTTGAATAGCTTAGGATTGCTTATTGTAATTAGCTCAGTCTTCAAAAGATAGCCTGTTGTATATCAGCCATGTTCAGATCAGCTATCTTCAAGTCATCAGCCAAGTTCGTATCAACAAAGTCCATCAAGTCAATCGGACAAGTTTGTTTCAGTCAAGCTTCATCAGCAAAGTTGAAGACCTAAGGATCGTCCGATCTAGACTTGTCTGAAGATATGCCTTTAGCTATCAGCAAAGTCATTCATTGACTTTGATACAACGATAACCTGCAAACTTCATTTAATGACTCTTTTCTTATTAGACATTCATCTCAGAAAAAGGACATTCTACCTACATCAACTGTCTACCTATTTATGGCAAAATGACAGAATTCGGACTGAACCTGGCAGAACTACCTATCAGATCTCAACAGCAAGATTGGAGTATTTAATGCATTTAAATTCGAATTCTCCAAAGCTGAAGATCTCTAGCGGCTACAAGGGCTTCCCTAAGTATAAATAGAAGACTCTATTGAAGCATTGAAGAACGCTCTGGATCAATAGCTCTGAATTTACAACTCTGAAATTTTCATCTTCAACAAGCTAGTTTATTAAAAGCTTCAAAGCCAAATCTATAAAAACATTCTTTGAAGACCTCCAAACTAGGACGATTAGTCTTTATAGCTCTTCATTGATTGCAATCCTTAGCATTAAAAGCACACGAGAATTATATCTTTGTAGATATTAATTCTCCCGCAAACACTTGGTCAACAAATTATTGTACACGATCCATTAGTGATCTATATTGTTAAGATTCTAGTGAAAAACATAGTACACGATTTTCAAATCCAAAGTTGACCACTTTGATTGTGGACGTAGCACTTATTTATAAGTGTGAACCATATTAAATTTCTTGTCTATCTACTTTCTGTGCTTGTGATTTGTTTTTACTTATTAATTTCTAGAATTCCAACAACTTTCAGAATCGCTGAAAGTTGTAAAATAGTTGTAACTTTGTAAAACAGTTCTTAAAATTGTAACTTGGGGTTGAACTTGTCATATATTTCACTCAATTCCCCTGCAAAATTCTTTCTAACCATAAGTGAAGTAACTTTGTAAAACAGTTCTTAAAATTGTACATAGGTTATTCAACCCCCCCCCCCCTTCTAGCCTATTTGAGCACCTTGAGACCTAACAATTGGTATCAGAGTCTGACTCTTTGAAAACAAGTTTTTCCAAGATTAAACTCTTGAGAGATTAAAGATCCAATGGCTGCTCATCAAATGTTGGAAACTTCAAATGTGAATCATTGTCCTGTACTGGATGAAGTTCACTTTGATATTTGGAAAGACAAGATTAAAAGACACATGAACTCTAATGACAAACGTTTGTGGAAATGTGTTACAGATGAACCAAGAATTCCTATAAAGCCAAACACTCTAGCTACACTTGATCCAACTGCTGATCCTGAAATTCCAAAGCTTGAAGAAGAATGGGATGAAGAAGATAGAAAGAATGATGCTCTGGATGGAAAAGCCATCAACATCATCACTAGCTGTGTTGATATCAGCACCTACCAGCAGATCATCAATCTAGAAACCGCTAAGGAAATGTGGGAAGCTATACTGGAATACCTAGAAGGTGATGGAGAAACAAAGAACAACAAGCTGTACACTTGCATCCAGAAGTTTGATTCATTCAAGAAAGATCCTAAAGAGACCTTAAGAAGTGCATACAACAGATTCTATGAGGTAGTAAACTCTTGCTATTCTTTAGGAAAGAAATATGAAAATAAAGAAATAAACATGAGATTTCTTAATGCACTAGGCAGTCTATGGCTTGTAAAGATCATTGCCATGAAATAATCAAAAGACTTGAATAAATTGTCTCTCAGAAATCTTTATGCAAGTCTTTCGGTTTATGAGCTTGAATTCAGCAAGCTCAAGATATGGAAAAGAGTTTTAAAAGTTTATCTTTACCAGCCATGTCTGTTGAACCTTCTTGTTCTACACTTGATGAAACCCCATCTACATCTAGTGATGGTGATGATATTCTTTCAGACGAAGCCTTTGCCATGTTTGTTAAGAAGTATCAACGTTTCAGAAGATTTAACAAGTCTTCCTATAAGCAGTCACCTTACAAGACTGCCACTCCTCAAAGAACAGCTGCTCCTGCAAAAACAGCTACTCCTTATAAAGCTGCTGTTCACCAAAAGGAAAATGAACTTGTTTGTTTTAACTGTAGGAAGCCAGATCATTTTGCATCAAAATGTCCAAAGCCAAAATATGAATTTTATAAAAAACGTCCCGAATCTAAATTTCAAAAACAAAAAGGGATGGTGGCTGAGGACATTGATGAAAGCAACTTGCCCACTTGGTGTGATACAGATTCTGATGAGGATGATTCCTGTGACTTTGCTGAAGAAGCAAATATATGTCTCATGGCCAGGGAATCACCCCATGACTTAGTAAGATCACTGCCATTTCAACAGGATGATAGTGATGATCATGAGCTCAATGAACCTTCAAGGGGAGAACTCATTAAAGCCAACAAAGACATGCTGGAAGAATTTTCTAAATTTAAAACTGCCTATGTAAAATTGGCCAAAAAGCATGAGTTGGCTGTCTTTGAGAAATCTACCTTGATGTCTGAGATCAAAGATCTCAATAGACAACAAGCTGAGAATATCAAGACTCAAAAGGAGAACAAAGCATTAACTGAAAAAGTGGAATTCCTACTTGAGCACATAAAGAAAATCAATTCTGAAAAAGATGACCTTCAAAAGGTTGTTGATACTTGGAACAATTCAAAAGGAAATTTTGATACCATTCTTTCAAAACAAAAACCTCTTGATGACAAAACAGGTATCGGTTTCCGAAGTGAGTTCAATGTAGGAAGTCCATTTGGTTCTCAAGAAAATGAGACAGCTGAAGTGATTGCTAAAGAAATGGCTGAGGAAGTTGTCTATGATCAGCATCCTTCTCAAAAGGGAAAGTAAGGACTTGGTTTTAACAAAGTTCCATTCGTTTATTCCAAAAACAAATCGGACAAGTCCAAAGGTAAGCAATCAATCAACACCAATGACTCTACAAATAGGGAGGCTGAGCAACAAAGACCTGTTGTCAGTCATTCTGTGAAAACAGCGATGACTGATAACAAGTCAAAGAAATCTCAACTCAAGCCTATTAAATTTGTCAACAGAAAGATTGCTAACCACAACCCTGTTGATAAAAAGCTCAAAGGAATTTTGCCTGAAAATGTAAAATCTTTTGATAAAAGGTCTACCACTGTTAAGCCTAATATCACTAGGAAATTGCATTATCAGCCTAAATCCAATAAGCCTGTCATCAGTAAATTGGTCATTCCCAAGACTTCTAATAATAAGAAAACTCCTAAAAAAATCATTAAACATGTTCAAGATTTTCATAAATGCTCTTTCTGTAAAGGTCATGGCCACGACATTCATGAATGCCTTCTGAGATTCATACCCAAACCTAAAGGGTTCACACCTCCAAAGGTTAAACAAGTATGGATTCCAAAAGGCTGCTAACCCTCAGGACCCAAAAATAAACGAGGACCATATTCTTAAATGATTAAATTTCAGGAATGTTTCATGGCTGTTAATGAGGAGGAGAAAGACTTATGGTATCTGGATAGTGGCTGCTCAAAGCACATGACTGGAGATCAGAATCTTCTCTCCAACATTGCTGAAGCTAAATGTCCCTCGGTAATTTTTGGTGACAACTCCAAAGGGAAGATAGTTGGCTATGGAAGTATAGTTCGAGAAAATATTTTCATCAACAAAGTGTCTCTAGTAGAAGGCTTGAAGCACAATCTCCTAAGTATATCACAATTTTGTGATAAGGGATTGATATGTCAATTCACCTCAGGTCATTGCTTCATCAGGGACAGTGAGACCTACACAACAACCTTGACTGGTTTCAAAAAAGGAAATGTGTATGTGGTTGATCTGAATGTTGTGGGAAGAAAATCAAGCCTATGTTTGATTGCAAAGACCTCAAATGATAACAGTTGACTGTGGCACAAAAGACTCTGACATCTTAACTTCAAATACATATCTACGTTATCAAAGGAAAACTTAGTGGTTGGTCTGCAAAAGATATCGGTAGATCATGACAAGCTCTATAAAGCATGTCAGTTGAGCAAATTAACCAAATCATCATTCAAAAGCAAGCCATATTTATTAACTACCAGACCGCTACAGCTACTTCATATGGATTTATTTGGTCCAGTCACTACTACTAATCTTGGTGGCAGCAAATATACACTGGTGGTAGTTGATGACTATTCGAGATTCACCTGGGTTGAAATGTTGTCTTCTAAAGATGAAGCCTATGACACCATAACAAAGACTTTTCGAAGACCGCGACTCGAAGCTGGATGACATTGCTGATATCAGATCAGACAATGGGACAGAATTCAAGAACAATGGTGTGGCCAAATATTGTGATGACCATGGAATTGGTCACAATTTCTCTGCTGCTGGTACACCTCAACAGAATGGAGTTGCTGAAAGGAAGAACAGAACTCTTATTGAAGCTGGGAAGACCATGATTGCCGAAGCAAGGCTGCCTATGTATTTCTGGGCTGAAGCTGTAAACACAGCCTGCTTCACTCAAAATAGGTCTATAATCAACAAATTTCATAACAAAACTTCATATGAAATATGGAGAGGCAAAGCACCCAATATTAGTTTTTTTAAAATATTTGGATGCAAATGCTATGTTCTTTACAATGGAAGAGAACATAAAGGTAAGTTTGAATCCAAAAGTGATGAAGGAATATTTTTAGGATATGCCAAATTTTCAAAAGCATATAGAGTTTATAATAAAACTTCTCTTAAAGTTGTTGAATTTGTACATGTCTCTTTTAATGAATTTGATTTTATTGGGCCACATATGGCTCCTAAGGTGTCTAATGATTCTGACGAGTGTGAGACAGGTACAGAACAATCAATCTCCAACTCTACTAAAGCTACATCTTCACAAGTTCCTCCAAGGATTAACTTGATAGAACCTCCAAGTGGTGATAGTGGACCAACTAATGTTAACTCAGAAAACCCAGAATTTACTATTCCATCTACACCAGAAGTATTTCAGCCTACATTGGAATTAACATATCATCCTGAAAACCAAGCTCTAGACACTTCCACCTCTCAAGAACTAAACTATGCTGATGCTATCAGACAAGGTCTACCTGCTGAAGTTAGAGAAGTTAAAGATCATCCTATCGCTCAAATCAAAGGTGATCTTAATGTTGGTGTTCAAACCAGACAAGCTTCAAGAAATGAATACATGTATTCTACAGCATTTGTCTTAAATATTGAACCCAAGAAGATAGATGAAGCTTTGGAAGATCCAAGCTGGGTGGAGGCTATGCAAGAAGAGTTAAACCAATTTGATAGATGCCAAATTTGGTCACTTGTTCCTAGACCTAAAGGACAAACGGTGATTGGAACAAAGTGGGTTTTCAGAAACAAGATGGACGAGAATGAAAACATCACCAGGAATAAGGAAAGATTGGTAGCTCAAGGATACAGACAGGGGGAGGGAATTGACTATGATTAGACATTTACTCCTGTTGTAAGATTAGAAGCTATCAGACTATTCCTGGCCTATACATCCTTTAAAGACTTCAAGGTATATCAAATAGATGTTAAGAGTGCCTTTCTTAATGGTGAGCTGTTTTAGTTAGGAGGGTTAACCCTTATGCACATGGGAGGGTAGGATGGTCATTACTCATTTGCTGTATGCTGACGACATGTTAATCTTTACTAATGGTTCTCGTCGTTCTATTCTGGCTTTAAAAGAGTTAATCACAGAGTATGAAAGGGCTTCGGGGTAGCTTATTAACATTGTCAAAAGTGGCTTCTATGTCTCTACAAAATGCTTTCATCGCACAGCTCGAAATATTGCAACATGGACTGGATGTATGCGGCATTTCTTCCCAATGAAGTATTTGGGCATTCCGTTGTTCAAGGGGAAAGTTAAACGTTGCTATTTTGAGAATGTGGTTTTGAAAGTCTATAACAAAATTAATGGTTGGAAGTCCAAACTTCTCTCTTTTGTAGCTAAATTAGTTTTGCTTAAATCAATCCTATCTAGCATTCCTATATATACCTTAGTTGCTATTAAAGTTCCAAAGGTGATCATTCGTAACATAGAATCGATGTTGGCTAATTTTCTGTGGGGTGTTGCTGGCGAACATCGTGCGCATTGGCTGTCTTGGGATATGGTGTGTCGTCCGTTACATAAAGGCGGTTTGGGCCTGAGATCTTTATCTCAGGTAATGGAATCTCGTCATGCTAAGTTAGCATGGAAGGTGCTTCAAGGGAAGAGCTTATGGGCTGCTTATACTAGCTCTAAATATGGTAATTGCTCTGGTTTTGATATGCCTGATTCGGCTTCTCACATTTGGAAGGCTGTAATGGCTTAGATGCCTCGGGTTCTGTAGTGTTCTCAGTGGGTTCTTGGGTGTGGGGAGATTTCTTTTTGGAATGCAAACTGGTATGGGGAAGTATTGCTTGGCCCTCAACCCATGGATGTTCGATTGACAGTGCGTGAAGCCTTACCTCAGCTTTCGGAGTTTCTGGAATTCATCCCGGAGAGACTGCGAAGAGCTGTTGTTAAGGTGGTTCTTGATCCTAGCGATGAGGATAGGCTGACTGTAGTCTCACGAGGTCGGGAGAGTTCACGGCTGCAGCTTACTGGGATCACTTCAGAGCAGCTTCCCCGCAGCTGTCATGGGCTAAGAAGTTGTGGCCGCATTGGTTGCCTTTGCGGGTGAGTGGTTTTATGTGGAAGTTTTTTAACGGTGCTCTTCCGGTGGATATGGCTTTGCGTCGTTGGAAAGTTTTTCTTAAGTCAAAATGTGTTTGTTGCACTATCAATCCAGCTTGTGAATCTTTAGATCATTTGTTCATTCATTCGAAATTTGCTATGGCACTTTGGGGGAGATTTGCTACAATTTTTAACAAGGTTAGTACTTATGTTTCCATTCATCATCTGTTTGAGACTTGGATTGAGCACTCTTCAGTTCGTAATCAGCTTGGGGCTTGCCAAATCGGTGACATGGTTTTTACTTGTTGGGAGATTTGGAAAGCTAGGTGTAAAGCCATTTATGATAATGTTCCGATGTCTGGTGGGACTATTTTTCGTAATGTGGTTCAAGATTTGCAAGACATGTTTATGGTATACCGACCCAAAACTCCCATGGATAGATTAAGTTCTATTTCGATCCAGACTCTGGGGCTTTAGAATATTGATGTTCCTTTGCGGCGTGGTAATTGGTTGCGCTGGGTTCCTCCAATTTCAGATTCGTTTAAATTAAACACTGACGGGTCAGCTATTGGTGGGTTCTGTTCAAGAGGTGGTATTATTCGGGATGGTCAAGGTAAAATGGTGCGAGCTTTTTCGAACTATTATGGCCCTGGAACTAATATGGGTGCGGAGCTTTTGGCCCTTCGAGATGGTTTACAGCTTTGTCGTCGTCTTAATTTGAGTACAGTAGAGGTGGAAACAGATTCTCTTGTGGCAGTCTTGAGTATTTCGGGGACTTGCGGTACTCCTTGGATTTGGGCTTATGAGATTAGAATATGTAAAGCTTTGTTGGGTGAGTATTAGTTACATCACGCCTTTCGAGAAGTGAACCATGTTGCTGATCGGTTGGCTGCTCATGCTTATTCCCATAGTACTTCTATCACTTATTCTTCCAAGGGTTCCCTCCCTGTTAGTGTTTGGCAGGCTTTGGGCCATGATGAGTTAGGTCTGTATAACTATAGAAAATAGTTGTTATTTCTTTTCCGAGGTTAGGCTCCTCTGTCCTCCCATTTATAAGGGCAAGGCTGGTTGTCCCCCTCAAGTTTGTATTCTTTTTTCTTAATAAAATTTTGCAGGGTGCCGCCCCTGTTTTCTAAAAAAAAAAAAAAAGCCTTGCAAGAAGAAGTATATGTGGAGCAGCCACCTGGATTCATGGATAAGTTAAGAAGAGAGGATGTAGACAAATTAAGGAAAGCATTGTATGGACTCAAGCAAGCTCCAAGGGCCTGGTATGAGACCCTTTCAAAGTTCTTGATAACCCAAGACTTTGTGAGAGGTCAAATTGATACTACTCTTTTTATTATGAAACATAAAGGTCATTCTTTACTTGTTCAAATTTATGTTGATGATATTATATTTGACTCTATTAATGAAAATCTTTGCAAAAGGTTTGAAAAGCTTATGCAGAGTAAATTTGAAATGAGCATGATCGGAGAACTCAATTTCTTCCTAGGACTTCAATTTCAACAAAGCTCAACCGGTATTTTCATAAATCAAGCCAAATATGCAAAGGTTCTCATCAAGAAATTTGGACTTGAAAATGCAAACAGTTTCAGTACACCTATGGCTACTAACTGCCATCTTGACAAAGATGAAAAGGGCAAAAAAGTGGACATGACTCTTTATAGAGGCATGATTGGCTCACTTTTGTATTTAACTACTAATAGGCCTGATATTATGTTTGCTGTTTGTGTTTGTGCTAGATTTCAAGAAGATCCAATTACAGGCTGTCAAAAGAATCATCAGATATCTAATTGATACATCTAACTTGGGTATTGGGTATCCAAGGGATTCATCCTTTAATCTTATAAGCTATTCTGATGCTGACTTTGCTGCTTGTAAGGTTGACAGGAAAAGCACAAGTGGGACATGTCAATTCCTAGGGAATAAACTTATCTCATGGGCCAGCAAAAAGCAAACATCTGTTTCAACTTCAACAACTGAAGCAGAATACATAGCTGCTGGTAGCTGCTGCTTCCAATTGCTATGGATCAAATAGCAACTGGTAGATTATGAGATCAAGACTGCTGATTGCCCTATAATGTGTGATAATACATCAGCCAACTCAGTTTCTCAAAATCCTGTTATGCACTCCAAAACAAAGCACATTGATAAGAGATATCATTTCTTAAAAGATCGTGTGAAAAAAGGTAACATCAGCATGCAATATGTATCTACTGATCAACAGTTAGCTGATATCTTCACCAAACCACTTGATTTAACTAGGTTTGCCTATCTAAGAGGAGAGCTTGGTATGCTTGATCTCAATCATTAATCTTTTAAAAACTTTCTTAATTTATTACACTTTGCCTGTTTATAGAACTGCTTATCTTATCAGCCAAGTGTAACTCTGTCGATATTATAGGACAACCTTGAGTAAGTATCTTTCTCTCCTGATCAGTAGTCTTCAAAACAAAAAGTCAAAATCAAATTTTATATGAACAGTTACTTATCAAAACATTAAATGCGGACTTCAAAATTCATTAAATGCCATTTATTGAGACGTGCCAGAGGTATAAATAGCAAATTCTCTAATCGACTGTTCACATTTTGCAAAAATCGCCTTTCTTCCTTTCAAACTCCAGAAATTGATACTTTCTCAAAAAGCTTCTGAAATCTTCAATTCCTCAATTCTTCTGCACATAATCTTCAATGGTGAGTAATCTTATCCTCTTAAGTTCATTCAATTTCAGTTCTATTATGTTTAAAATTTTAATTTTCGAACTCATATGAACTATTTCATTCTTGCGCCATTGATGAATTGCGTATGTTTGATTTCAACATCATTTTGTTGTTTATGTCTAATCTCTGAGTATCAAATGTGTTTAAAGTTATTTATATATAAATATTTCTAAACCATACTATTTGATTTTCTGGAAAATGTTAGAATCTGCTCTTGTCTAAAACCCTGGAGAAGAACTGAATTGTTAATAAACTTCTGTTTGCTAGTATATTTTGAGTTTGAATTTGAATAGTGTATGTTTTTCTAAAGAACTGCTAAAACTCTTTTATATCGGCTACCTTAACTCTGCCGATTGTGTTTATAGGCTAAGACACAATCATTCAAAAGCGCTGGTACATCCACCTCAGCTGATACTGACATTCAACCAGCAAAGCCATCCAGGGCTGCTGAAGCTGCTGAGCTACCTATTCAAAATCTTCCAAGGAGCAGCTATCACCCTGGAATGACTATTGACGCTGAGTCTATTCAAAGGTATCCCTCTGAAGGAGCCCTGCTGAAAGACTTAGAGGAATGTGGACTTCTTCCACACTTTCAGTTGTATGACACTCACTACAGCGTTGCTATTGCTGAGGAATTCTACACAAGGATAACTCTTCCTCCCTCTCCTTCTTCTAAAGATGAGAAGGTGAATATGAGCTATCTCAAAGGCTACATCCGAGGCTATCTAATCAAGCTAACTTACAAGGATATATGTTATCTTAGAACTGCCTATGGAAGGAAAATTAGATTTGACTGCTGAAGAATCTGCCCAGGCTTGGGAAATGATGAGGGGATCTGCCAAGTCGGAGCCTTTCTCTGAAATGTTCAGAAACTTATTCCCTGAAGGTGCATATCACATCAGTCATCTTCTTGACAAGAGCATCTTGTTCAAGAATGGGTCCAAGGACATCTTCACTTCTCAATAGCTGGTTTGGACAAAAGCTGTTATTCTCCGAAAACAGCTCAACTGGGTAAAAATAGTATTCTCTATGCTATTTCAGAGTATAGCTGAAGTTCAAGCCAACCCAGCTATGAAAAGACCCTTTGTAAGGGTGATTAATGTCCTCATGAACGGTTTTAAACAAATTGAGAAAAAAATGGCCGGTGATGACCTTATCAAGGTGACCAACACCTATGTATTCACTGTCAACAACATCACTCGGTACAAAGAAGATCTAGTCAAAAGGGCTGCTGCTGCTGCTGGTCCATCTACCTAAGATAAGAAGGGTAAGAGGAAGGTGACCTACTCTTCAGAAGGGCTTCCTGTTCAGGAGGACCCTAAGCCTCTGGGCGCTGAACTTCCTGAGGATTTTGACCTCACCAAGCTCGATCATGATCCTTATGAGCCTGATGAACCCTCTCCCAAGAAATCCAAATAATCATCTCCACCTCCCTCTTCACCTAAACCCAAAACATCTAAGAAGCCAGCCAAATCCAAAAAGGCTGCTGAGAGAGACACTTCTACTTTTCAACCAGCCAACCTTCAAACCATCAGTCAATCTTTAACTCTTCCTCCAAACCAGCCAAGGACAAAACCAAACAAACTCTTCTATCTACAGACGAATCTTTTGGCCTCCCCAAAACCACCTCGACTACAACTCCTTCACCACCAGACACTCCTACATCGGATAACCCAAAACCTGCTCAAACCTCTTCAACTCCATCAAAGTCAAGGCATGGCAAACACATTAAGAAAAGTGCTAAAAAGGTCAAGTTTGTGCCCTCTGCCGATCAGACATCTTCACCTCCGTCTTCACGTAATCAACCTGAGCCAGCTATTCCCATACCTGCTCACTCTCCTGCTCCTTTTTCCCCCATTGACCAACCAACTCTAACACCTATCATTCCCACCATCATACCCTCTGATTCAGAAGAGTTGCAACACTCACCTGATTCTCAACCCCTCTTTCGTTCCAACCGCCCTTTAACCTTCTCTTCTGACCAACCTACTCCCAAACGAACCAAACTCAACTCTTACAGCCATCTTCACCAGGAAGTGCAAGAACTGCTGTTCTTTAAAGACAGCTGACCTAAGCCAAACCCTACCAACACTGATCCATTCCTCTCCACTCTGGACTATCCCAAATGCATCCCTTGCCAGCCAATGTCTGCTGGGGAAATTCTTCTCCAGTGGAGTGCCTTCTATGACCCTCTTCCTCCTTCCTAGTCCCAGCAATTCTTTTTTCACAACTCTGCTGTGCAAGATCTTATGATCTTTAAACAGTAGACTACCATTCACAGGGATCTAGGCCTTCCTCCTCCAACCAAATCAGACATCTCCCCATTTCTTTCTCTTCCAAAACCCCCTATCTATACCATTATCAGCCATCCTTCCATTTTTACCAAGCCTTTAGTCTGCGACTTCTTCGAAGTGATTGTAGCCTATATTGGCTTTAATCCTCGTTTCCCTGTCCTCTTTCGATCTATTCGTATACCCATTCCATTCTCTCTTCCCGTTTTCATTCATAACCAATCCTATGATGCCTACATAGATAAACTCTTCCCTGTACCTCGCGTATGGTCCAGCCTGCCTGGTACTTCATCCTTCAAACTAACTTTTTTCTCACCCATCATCAGACATCCTTCTACCAGTCGTTCTCAAACTTTTACCAGCCAACCCCAATCCTCTTCTCCATCCTCCAGCCAACCTACACTTCCTAATAGCCAGCCTCTTCGCCCTATCTCCTTTTGTCCTTCCTCTATTGAGGATCTTTTGAAAAATTTTGACACCATATCGGCCGACATCAACACATCTCTGCAGCATCTGGTGGCCAAATAATCTCATACGACAAATGTCACTGCCGACTATATGACTCAAGTCATAGCTGTCACTCGAGATGCCAAGAATGCAGCCTCAGTATGCCAACAGGCTGTTGCTGCATGTCAGAATGTCCTGCTCAGTCGTCTCTCAAATTCCTCTAATGTCTCCACAGCCCTCATCAACGACAAATGTGAGGCTCTCTCTCAAGGGCTGCTTTCTATGATTGAGATGATCGATACCGGCTACAAACAAGTGCTTCATGCTCAACGCGGTGCTAATCGCTCTATACACTCCTCTGTTCGTGCTACTAGGAAGCTTACGGAAAAGCACTATACTTTCCTTAGAAAAGAGCTTCAGAACTCTGTTCATCGACTCTCCAACATGGACCGGTCGCTTGCGTCCATGAAGGAGGAGATGAGCAGACTTCACAATAGTCAGCTGACCGATCTGCATGAAAGAAATGCCTTGCTAAGGCTTAAGAACAAAAAGTCTTTCCTCAGAACTAGAAAGTATCAAGGATGAACTAAAAGAAGCCAAAGCTGAAATAGCAAGACTCAAAGCGGCTGCTAGCTCAAGAAAAGAAGGACAAGCTTCAACTTAGCTGGTATACCCTTCTTGGTCTCCGATTTTGTAAAATTATTGACAAAATATTGTATTAAACTCCTGTTTAATAAACAATGACTATCTGTTTAAATTTTCATGCTTTATAACTGATTGATTATTCTGTGTGTACATGAAATTTAAACCACTGGTTTAAAGACATATCCTATAAAGTACTTTATCTGTTTGTCTTTAAACACAGCTTTACTACAAGTGTTCTTATGCCACAATTCATTATTTGTAAACACTTTGTAATCTTGAATACACTGACTCATCTGCAAGTCCATCTAGGACATGCTCATTTAATATATTACATCTATAGCATGTTATTACTAGAGTCGGACATGGTCAGCTTCCATTGTATTCATAAGGTCATGGACTCAAGCAAATAGGAGGTAATTGTTGTATTTTATAGATTTGCTTGTATCCATAACTAGAGCCGTCAAAACGGGCCAAACCCGCCGGGCCAGCCCGTTCCGCCACCTAAAAGTGGCGGGTTGGGTTGAGGAAATTCGGTCCCGTTTAGGGGGCGGGTCAAACGGGCTGAGCCCGCACGGGTCACGGGTTGAGGCGGGGCGGAGCGGGTTGGGCCGGGCTGGCCCGTTTTTTTTTTTTTTTCTGCTGCTACCATTGATTAAATCTGAACCATTGGATGGTTAAAATTTAAAATAAACCTAGGCTAAGAAAAAGTGAAACGAAAGTTGCAGCAGCAGCATTTTTGTTAGATCTCAAATTCAATATCTCCGAAGACCATCCTCATTGGCTCCTTCAGTCCTCGCTTGTGGATTCTGCTTCTGCATTCTATTTCAAGGTTCTTTGCTTCTTGGACTCATCAGCAGAGCCACACTTGGTTATGTGTATGTTTCTACTTTTCCTTTTTCACTTCAATTTGCTGACAGATTGGTGTGAAAACTGAAAAGATTTTTATAAACTGTTAAATAGCTTTTGGCTTGTGTCTTGTTGCAGCTTCCTGCATAAGACCTTGATCTGCTTAAATTATGACTAACACTCAACTCAAAAGCATGTGAAGTTTAGTACTCGTCTTTTTTAGATTTGACTATGGTGTAAAATATACTTATACAGTATCACCTTGTTGCAAATGACATTATATATTTTAAGATTTGGATTTTATGAATTCAAAATGATTACATGAGATTTATATAAGGAGAATGCGTTAGGCTATACTTTAAACATGGATTTGAGATTTGAGTACTCTGCAATGGAAAAACATGAAAAGAAGATCTCAATATTTCTATTTAAATTGTCAATTTATCCAAGTTTTTATTGATTTATTTTAAGTTTAAATCAGAAAATTATTTTGTTCATTTTAAGTTTAAATCAGAAAATTAATAAATCACCATTTTTGGCGGGTTGGCCCATTCCAGCCCGTAACCCGTGGTGGGTTGGGTTGGGTTGAGCAGTTTCAGGACCGCCTA